>JAZKJV010004835.1:0-299933 GCA_037367405.1 Ottelia alismoides
TCAAACAAACGCCTAAAGAATTTTTCGATCTCCCGTTTATGTTATGTCCAAAAACAAGGGGGGAGAAGTCGAAAAAGCCGATGCACGATCAAACACGATGATGCATGCAAAGCAAGGAAGGTGTACCTGACTCCAACACTCTACAAGCAGGGTGATCCACGCATAAAGTAAAGACATAATTTAAACTAATCTAAATGATGCAAGAAGAAAACGACCTTAGATGAGCAATTTCTAAAATCGTGATAAACAATAGTTAACTGACTAGAGAGAGGTCAAGGTCCGGTCTCTGATGCCGATCGGTGTCCGCCACAATCGATCATGCACGCACTGTATATGGCCTCTAGCAGCACGTGATCTCTCAATCAATCAGGTTAACTTTTTATTATGATTTTTAATTAGGTCCAATTACGAACTATAGTGCAGGAAAGATATTAGAGATTGTGCCTTAATTATTTACGCCACAATGAAAATAATTCCTAAACCTAGGGTCTAAATTCTTTGAGAATCAAAGAGAATAAAATGTGAATAAAACAAAACTAATGAAAAATCGTGGTAAGGTCCCCCGAGAACACCGGTGCTCGGCGTAACAGAACCTGATATGCTAAGTCCAAGAAAGAGTCTGAGGTCCTATATTATAATAATAATAATAATAATAATGAGAAGCCTGCTGAAAGAAAAACTATTCTACTCTACTCTACAAACTATAACTATTACCTGCTCCTGTTACTGCTTCTCCTCGGGTACGGGTCTCCTCCAAAGTGTCCTTGGGTGGTTCCTCACACAAAAAGTGAAACAGGAATGGGTTAGAAAGTAGTTATAACAAGTAGAGATAAAAATAAAGAATAAAAAGAAGAAGGCTGAAAAGCGACTACTAAGCCGTGCTCCCCGACAATGGCATCATTATGATGACACGCCACACGACTCGGGTTAAGGTATCAGATAAATCTCGAGAGGTCGGTGTGATCCAAACCTCGAAGCGCAATCAACAAGAAAATAAAGAAACCACTCAGAACAAATCAACCAAAATACGAGAATGTTAGCAGTCTCCGCTATTTATTTAACCTGGTATAGCGACTAGGGTCGAACACAAGGAGCACAAGTGAAACCTATGAAGTAGTCCTAATCAGAAAATAAAAGGCATATTTTTGTGGTTTTAAATTTGCAATTTTTATATTTTCAAAATGAGAAAACAAATGAAAAGATCAAGGCAAAAACAAGCTTTAACCATTTTTATCCAGACTAAAAATATTAAAAAATTAGAAATAAAAATGTTTTTATATTTTTCAAATATGCAAATGTTTTTGGTGATTTTATGGTATTTTTCTGATTTTTATAAGATTTTATAAAAATAAATAAAACGAAATCAAAACAGGGACACAATGTACAGTCTGGACTAAAAGGTAAGTTTAAAATAGTAAAAATGCCTTAAAGTCCTGGGGTGTGATTTTTATGAAAAAGAAAATAAAAATATCTACACACAACAACTTAAATCCTATTTTTTGATTTTTTTTAGAATTTTTAATGTTTTATAGGATTTTTAGTCTTTTTGTAATTTTTAGGATTTTATAAAGGATTTTCAGAGAAAAATGGTACTGAATACAAAGCATATACAAGCACACACACAAAATTTTATAGATTTTTTCAAGAAATTTTTCGAATTTTTATGTATTTTATAAAATAGACGTAACAGTTTTTGGGTGTTTTAGATTTTTAAAAAATATCAAAAGAAACTAAATTTAGTCACGAAAATTACCATAAATATTACGTGTTAGCATGATCTAACTGTAATTTTTATGGAATTTTTTGAGCCAATTTAGTAATTATTTGATTAAAAACAGCACACACAACACATAGGGACCTACTTGCAAATATAACAAAGTTCTAGGGCTAAATCATAACAGGAATTAAAAACTCAGGACAACTTGCAATTTATCCAATTAATTCACGCACATGTTCAATAAACCATGCACCGGGGTATAACTGCAAATAACCAAAAGTTTCTATTCAATGCAGAACAGTTAAAAGCATGGGGAACATGCAAATACACCATCCAAGCATGTGAGACAGCACGTAAGTTCAGTGGACCGACTCGAGATCCAAAATGTAAACTAATTAAACTACAAATTTATTTAATGGACTAAATAGCTACACATGAAAGTGCGAGGGTAAAAGCGAAATATACCCATGCCAGGGCAAGTGGCGCACACGGAAGAGGTCGTGGACGTACGGCTCTGATGGCTGCCACTTGCTGATCTGACGGTCGCGACTGCTTTCTGTCGGATGGCGGTGATGTAATCTGGCAGGGGCGTGGATATCCAACGACAGGCGAGGATGGAGGAAGAACACCCTCCCGGTGAACTTCGATCGGCGACTGGAGGAGATCCACCGGGCCGATGAGCTCACCCAAGAGGTCTGGGGTGTCGTGAGGGTATTCCGCATCTGGTGGCGAGCTCCGATGCAAAGGAGAACGACCGGATGACCATCGCGGTGAAGTGCATCTAGAGCTCCTCCGCCTGAGCAGTCGATGGCCGAATGAGGGTCTTCCACATAATCCCGGACCTGCAATGGGTGCTCCGCTCGGAGGCATAGCTCCGATGAGGGTTATTTCTTGGTGAAACTCAGAGAAACGAGGGTGTATGGCATTTGACTCCCGACGAGGTGAAAGAAAGGGGTCACGACCCTAATCCCGACTAGGAGGTCAAGCTTAGGGATGATCAGGGTGCGGTGCGAAGATGAGCATTCGTAGGGGATTCGATTGATATAGGTGCAGAGGTGAGATGAAGCTCCGATGACCGGGGCGGAGCAAATGAACGTGCATCAGTGAAAAATGGAAGGAGTGAATCGAACGAAGAAATAAAGGGGATATGAGGGATACCTGAAGATTGGAACGAGTTCCTGAGATCCAGAAGAAGATGATCGACGGGGTAATGGCATCAACCTCACTACAGAAGGGTGGGGAGGTTGCTCGCAACGGATCTCCAACCACGAAGGGTGAGCTACTGATTCAGGCCACCAAACTCCTCTCCAGAGGCGTCTCCCAGCTGTTGTCACTCGACTAGGGATGTCTAAGGGTGAAGGAAGACCGATAATTTTTTTCAATTAATGTTGACATGCAATTTCAGACAAGTTTAGGGACTAAAATATAAATTTCAATCAAATGATATCCAAAAATCCTAAAACTTGGCCAGAATAAGAAAATATGCAAAATCAGTGCACTGTATTTTTTTTTTAAATTTTCTGATGTGAAATGAATTTATTATGAGTTAAATACGAAGGTTGGGTTATTTTTTATGAATTAATTTTAATAAATAGCAAACCTAGTTATTTCTCAGAATTAAAATTATTCTAGATAGTTTTATGTGAGAGGTATCCAGGAAAAATATTAGCTCATAAAAATGGTCATAAACCTAATGGAAATTAATTAATAAAATCACCACTTAATTTATTATGGTCTCGATATGTGAAAATGACATGAATTTTGGGGACAATGTAACACACACTTAATTATACATACTACGAATTTTAGGGGATTTTCGGAGAAACAATCAATTTAATATCAATTTCAGATCATGCAATGGGAAAATCATGAAATTTTCCACCCAATTTAATTATATTAAATTACCCACAGCTCACAAAAATAAACAATAATCCACAATGATAAAGTATTAATTATTCTACAATGTGCTATTTTTAGAATGAAAATATGATTCTAAATGACTGCTCAAACAAGGACACAAACACATGGTTCTAAATGCAATTCCAGGAAATAGAATAAATAAAAAATACCAACGGTGAATTACCAAGGACTAGGGGGATCTCAGTGCAATTTCACCACTAGAGCACGTGCGTTGCACATGCATGGTGGAGGCGGTGACTTAAGTGCAATTCTGTAGGTACAAGGGCCCTTTACGCAAAATTCCCCACGGGTGCACGTGCTAGGCACGTGCCTCCTTGGCTGGCGAGGCGCGCGGTGAATCTACAAAAGTGTGGGAGGTTTAAGCTTAGAATTCCACGCTTGTGCATGCAAGGCGCGTGCATCCCCGAGCTCGGAGGGAGGTTTGAGTGGCCAGACCTCGAACCAATGCATGTCAAGCAGAGATGCTTTGGGCAGCCGAAGCTAAGCCTCAGGTGGGCACAGAGGTTGAGACAGTTGAAGCAGTAGAGAAGTTGCAGGTATGTTGGGCTCGGTCAAAGGAGCTTGGTGGCAACCCAAGGCTCGAGGTGGCGTAGGCGAATGATGGTGACCGATCAACACATGACCGAGGCTTGCTGGAGAGGGCGGGCTTAGCCGGAGACCTGCGGAGGAGTTAGGTCATGGCGAGCGACTTAGGATCGTCGATGGCGATGGAGCGTGGAGGTGGGCCTTCCTCGGTTGACAAAGCTAGAGGGAAACTCAGTTGGTGCGACCAAGCGGAAGGTGAACCGGCTGAAAGTGGCTGGTATGAAGGGGAAGTGGAAATGAATGTGTGGTGGACAGAGAGGCAAAGGATGAGGAGGAAGAAGAAGGAGGCGGAGAACACATGAAGAAGAATAAGAAGAAAAGAAAGGGGAAGAAGGAAAAAGAAAGGGAAGTTACCTGAGGTTGATCGGAGTCGCTTGTGAAGGAGCTCGAGGATGAGTTGTTGGTTATCGCTCAAGGTTGCGGTAGTGTTGAAGCTTATTTTTCACGGATCTAAATATGTCTCACACAAGGCGGAGACACAGTCACTGTGGCGACCCACAAGAAATCCGATCTTCAGATAACAATTAACCCACAACATATGATCAAGAAATGAAAAGCAAGTGTGGGAGTTAAAATTTATTATAACTCTACAACAAAGATGTGTATAGGTGCAAGTATATGTAGAGTGTCGAACACAGGGAACAAGCAGGATAAATCGAGGGGAAAATGCTCATAAAAATGAATGTGACGTATTCGTCTAAAGAGGTGCTATTTTCACGGGTTTTTATTTTTTATTTAATTTTTAATTTTTTATTTTTAATTTTAATTTTTAATATTCTGATTTGTATTTTTTTATATTTTATATTTTTTCTTTATTATTAAAATAGATATAAAGCTATATAGAATATATATACAATATAAACTAGAGTTAATATAAAAATTAACAAAATAATCAAAAATAAGAAAATAAAATATTTTTGGGGTTTTTAATATTTTTTACTATTTTTGTTATTTTTTAAGATTTTTTGCTAATTTATAAATATTTTTAAAATCCAAAAACACCCAAAACAAGGTTTAAAACAAATACCTGAAATTAAAATGGATACTAAAAATAGAAAACAGAACCAAAATTTCTCCAAATTAATTTTATAATAAAAGTAATAAAATAAAGAAAATTAAGAAACAGAAAATATTAATTTTGATTTTTTTATGGAATTTATACATTTTTATAGAGTTTTTTTAGAGTTTTTCTATTTTTAGAGTTTTCTTTTACATTTTTTGTGAATTTTGGTCTGACGATCAAACATAAAAAAATACGCAAAATATATTTTTTTATAATTTTCCAAAACTGTTTTATAATTTTTATGCATTTCCTAGTGCAAACAAGGGCAAAAATGCATGTTTTGATTTTTTATAAATATTAAATAGTTTCAAAAATGCAAAATAAAAATATGGCGTAATAGAGAAATGCAATAGGAACACAATATTATTTTTTGGATTTTTTTGAGATTTATATATGCATGAAATAAATACAAGCAACAAAGAGAATACACTCCTAGTAGGGTATTTTTGTAAATAGATAAAAGTCTAGGGACCAAACTGTAAATTTCACAAAAATATATATCAGATTTAAAAAGTTACAGGACCAATTATAAATACAAAAGTCCCAGGGCCTTTCCTGTAAAATCGCCAAAGCTCACATATCAAGCACGTGAGTCTGCTAGGACCAAATAGTAAGTACCAAAAACCTGGGGGGCTAATTCGCAATTTTTCCAAAAAGATATAACTCAATTAAAAAGCTTGTGGACTAGAGCTAAATAACGAAACTAGCGAGGGTCCCCTCGCAAATTGCCCACACCTCACGTGCACCAGTCACGTGAGGTGACATGGCCAAGGGCAAATGTGTAATTGCGGGAAGGCCAGGGGGCTATATGCAAATAGTACAAAAACTATATAACGGCCGAGGAAAGATTAAGTACTAAAATTAAATACAAAAAGTGGCGAGCGTAGAGTTGCAAAAAGCCAACCCTTATGCATGATCCAACGGTGCGGGATATTTCACTTAAGACACCTGGCGCGCAACGGACGGTTGATGATGGTTTGGCAGCCGATGACAGAGATCAGATCTTCAAGGGAATATCCAACGGTGGAGGCGCTATGCGATCCGATGGCTACTGTATGCCTGGGCGATCCGGCCATATCCAACAGTGCTGGAGGGTAGTGGACGAACTGGGAACAGAGCCATATTTTCATCTTTTATAGTGATGAATCACAGATTCATCAGATCATATTTGAATTATCTTCTTCAGGATTTTATTATTAGTTTCTCATTCGATCATTGGGAGTTGGTATCAGTCATATGCTTTCCAAAAGCATATTTTCATACCTACAAATTCTGTCATGCATCCAAAGTAAGATGACAATGCATGGAATTTGGTTGGTCCTAATATCTCATGAGTAAGCTCATGTCTTCCAGTTCACTAGTGAACATGTATGATCCCTTTGAGATATTGTATTACCCATATGCCCTTGTTTGCACACCAGCTCGCCAGTGAATATACCTTGATTAGTCGTCAACCTAATGGTTTTTCTAATGTACATACATACACACATAGTAATACATATGTATCAGTTAGAGGATGTGTGTTTATATCGTGATAGCATATGTAGGTCTTAGTTATCTTGATCTTATTAAGTCAACTCTTTGACCTAACTTATATGACACCTCTGAATCTCTTTTCCTATGCAGAGGAGCTGCATCAAGAGGTTTGTCAGATATCAACCTTTAGAGAAGGACCATCATCTCCTTCTCAGGCTAGAGATCCTTTCTTAACAATCATTTCATGGTTCTTGATGAGTCCTAAATCTAACTCTTTAGATATCATCCAAGCACTAGCCTCTATAATTCAACTATTGAATCAACAACTATATGATTATTAAGATGGCCATCGTAAATAACCCTTAGATACTAACATACCATATAAGTGAACCCATTCATTTATTCTCAGATAGTCAGTGAATTGAAGCAATGACTTTTATTGATATACCAAAGATTATAATAACATGTATTGTAGAAATGGTTCTCCCAGTGTCACAAGTCTAACATGTTTTTGCCTTTTTTAATCGATGATAGTCAGATGCCATTTAGTTTCGAAATTTAAGAAACCTTCTTCGAGGAATTTGCTTTCTAAAGAGACATCTATGTTTGAGATATATGGTTCTTGCAATCGAATTCTGAGATTTTGGATAGGTCGATAACGAAGGTTTAGCGACGGTCTATTTTAGATGTCCAGTTACACTCCAAGTGATAATCATTTAGGGATGTGTTAGAGTGCACAAAAGGGCTTTATGATGAAGTGAGAGAGTCTCCCAATGGAATGTCACGAATCAATATATGGTTTTAAAACTCAATCGAACGGTTCTGAATGTGGTGTACAAGAAGGGAGTAGGTCATCTTAGCTTCACCATTAAGGTGAGAGGCTAGCACAATTTTCATGGAAAGCATAGGCGTTGATTTGTGTTCATTCTTTAGGTTTTCCACTGATAGTTTAGTAAATGTAGGCATGTTCTTTCGCATCTAGGGAAAGAGGTTTTCAGGGGGTGAGGTAGGGAAGAAGCACCGATGATTCAAAGACACATACCATGGATATCAACACAATTATTAAGCTCTTTGATGCTACCTTTTTAAGAATGTCTTCCAAATTTTGATTAGAATTATTCAAAATATGACTAATAATATAGTTTCCACTTCAAGTTACATTCTAGATTAACTTAAAATATGTCAATTCTAGAGGTCGAAATCTACTCTGAATCCACACCTTAGTAAGGTTGGGTATAAAAGGAGCAAAAACCAATGATTTCCAAGGATCTTGATAGTGGCATTTTGTGTCTATCAAATCGAGGGTGATCTTACAAGTTATAAGGAATGCATGCCAACATCCGAGGTTAAATAATAGAAAGAAACCATCAAATCTAAGATGGATTCCACTATTTCCAATGGAACTTGGGAGTTAGTTGATCCACCTAAAGGGAGCTCTCCATTGGTTGTAAGTGGTGACGAACCGCAAAATCGGCCCTTTAATAATGTGTTTTTAGCACATGGAATCATCATCGTAGTCGGGTCGATTTGGGTCGTCAAAGAGATCACCTCATTTAAAGGTATGCCATAAATCCAAATGAGGTGATCGTTAATTTATTTTTACTTGGCAAGATACCAAGGTCGAACTCAGGGACACGAGCCTCTCTCATATTAATCGGATTTAAGTTTGTTTAACTAAGTGTAGAGTTGAAGCATATAGGTTAAATCATGCATGTAGACAAAACAATACAATGCATTAAAACATAAAACATGCATTTTTTATCAAATTTTATAATGCAAATAAGTGATCATGCAAAGCGAATGATATGCCCCAAAAATCATAGTCGCTTGAGCCATAGAAAAAAATGCAAGTTAAACTGAGTTAGCATTAAGAAGCATCATTAAACAAGTGGGCATGGTAAATAAAGAGATCAAGACATTTAGATAATAAAATAATACATTACAGTTCATAGTATCAAATCTGAAATTTAACGATGCCATAGTGAAGAGGACGAGAAGAGCTTCAAAACGAAACTGAAATCAACTTGATTGGAGCTATGTAGCTCAAGATATGCAAGTTCAAAGATAAGGGCATAAATGAAAGAAAAACATGAAAAGATAACTACAAACAGGTCCAGGGAGGGACTAAAATGTAAATACGTAAAGTAAATGGACCTTCCCTGTAAAATACCCACTGTGCACGCCCGCTGCACGTGATCGGGACCTGGTTGCAAATTGAAGAAGGCGGCTAGGTTTCCTTGCAAATTACCCAAGGAGCACGTGCCAGGCACGCGCTTCCCCAGGCTCGGGTCGATCGGAGGTTCGGAGGAGGCCCGGGTTGCTTCGGCGTGGCTCGGGCGTAGGCTTTGGCTCGATGCAGGCTCGGACAAGGCTCGGCGGATCCAAGACTCTGGCTCGGTGGCTGAGGCTCGGTGCTGCTATGGAGAGGACACGTGGCTGCATATGAGCCATCCGATTGTAGTGATCGGATGGTCGATGTGGGCCTCTGAAGGATCGACGTGGCTGTGCTCTGGCCGTTGGATCGAGATGATCCAACGGTCGCTGGAGAGGCGGGTCTTGAGCGACGTGGCTGGATCCGTGCCGTCAGATGAAGATCATCCAACGGTTGCTGCTCCTTCTCCACCATCTTCAGCTGGCGGCGGTAGTGGGTCTCCGGCGAAGGGGGCTCCTCTCCGCCGCTCGATATCGGCTGATGGCGACCTCCCCAGAGCTCCCCAAATAGACGTCGGAGAAGCTCGAAGCTCGGGGAAGGTCCAGGAGCTGCTGGCGTTGATCAACGGGGCTCGGAAGTTGCAGGCGAACTTGACGAAGTGAGCTCCGGCGAAGCTCCGTTTATTAAGAGATTCGTGGACCTGCATTGTTAGTACGTAGCCGAAGCAAGAGTGGGTCGCGTGTGTGAATGGAACGGGAGCTCAGTGAGGTGAAGAGAGTGGTGAGCTCGAAGCTCCTCCGCCGTGGACGGCGGAGGAGCTGGGTCGGAGTGGTCTGGGGTTGCGAAGAACCGGAAGGGTGGTCAGAAACGTGCGCGAGAAGGGGGAGTTGTTGGCGGAGCTAACTGGGTGGTTATCGGAGGGTGACAGCTACGGGAAAGGCTTAATTAATTCGACAAAATTCGAGAAAAATACAAGAAGAAGGAAGGAGACTTACCTTGGTCGGAAGCGGATCGGAGGGCTTGGGCTGGAGCTCTAAGTGAGCCCCGGGTCTTCGCTGGACACGGCCAGCCGGTCCGTGCAGCTCAAGCGGGCCGAGGGCACCGCAGCTCCGCCGTTCATGGCGGAGGGTCTCACCGGAGGAGATGGGTCATTCTCGCTCGATCCTCTCGCCCCTCTCTGTCACAGAGAGGCGGAGGAGGGCTGGGCCCCTCCCCGCGTAAAGATGGACGGGTTGAATTGACGGGAAGGGCGGAGTATTTGAAGGGAGAGATGGCGGTCGTGGTGGTGGTTGACGTGATCTTCGAGGGTTGTTGAGGAGCGAGTGGGACAACGACTGGAGTCGTGGAGTAGTGCGCGAGGATGGTGGATGACTGGGGAAGACCCAGCAGTGGTTGGTAAGGTGCGAGGGGTGCTGGAGTCGATGGGAAAATTAAAAGGGGGAGAGGTGCGCGAGTTGGGATCGTGGGAGAGAGGAAGAGGCCGGAGGTTGACGACGGTCTCCTGACCGTTGGATCTGGAGATCCAACGGTGGAGAGTAAGGCGCGGAGCGACGGCCAGGATTAAATCGAAGGCGATATGATCGGAGAGCGGTGATCGCCCCACGTGTCGAGAGGATGAGCGGGCGGAGGCGAGCGGTTGAGATTGTATCTTGGGGTTGATCGAACAGCTGAAAGATGGCCAGGAGATAACGGTGGAGATGGAGGATCTGGGACGCGATCGAAGGGTGCTCAAGATGCCACGTGGCGTCATGTGGTCGCGGCGCTAACGGAGGGTGATGATGAAGAGCGGGAGATGATCAAACGGTCGAGGATAAGGAGCGGCGTGGAACGGCCTGGACCGTTGGATCAAGAGGCCGATCCAACGGTCGATAGAAGAGGCGGAAAAGACAAAGGAGGCGGGGCCACGTGGCGCCCCCAGAATGGGCCACGTGGCCCAATCAGGTTATTCAGAGGGTTTTTCTTATTTTTGAGGGCCCTATTGGCCGAATTTGAGAAAACTCAAAACATGAAAGTTGTAGATCTTGACGAGATCTACAAGTTTCATGTTGACCAAAACTCGAAACGAGATCGAACAAGGGCCCGAAATATTTTTGAGGATATTTTTGAGTCTAAAAAATACCACTGATTTTTGTTTTGCCATTTTTTTGTGCTTTTTAATTTATTTAGGGCTCTGTTAATTATTAGACATTAACAGGGATTTATAGGCAAACTTTTAAGCAAGGGGGTTAATTATGGGAAATAAAGATGATGAAACTGAGGTTCATCACCCCCCTATACTTAAACTATGCTCGTCCTCGAGCATCAGAAAGAATGACTAAGTTGGATTAATCCCCTTGTGCATGTGAATACAGGATCCAATCTGATCAAGTCGACTCGGCTTCAGAGATCCAAAATTTTAGAGTTCAACACAGCCTTAATCAAGAGGCTTCCAATTCCTCTACTTCTCTAGACTCTCTCTGATGTACATATAAACTAAAGGATATGAAGTTTAGTGTTGACTGCAATTTCGAGAGTAGAGTCAAGTCTTCACCCAAAATCTTGGTCCGAGAAAATCTCCTAAGGACCCAATCCTCAGCACTAGGGAATAAATCAAATCTTGCATTCAGTCCACCGTCTCTTTAGTTTGTCAGACTTAGAAAAGGTGGATGGCAGGCCAGAAAATGGAGGGCATGGGATTGTGTCAATTCTTCTCTCCCTCTCATTGGAACAAGGATTCCCTCTAGTGCCTTTTACGCAACACATTTTTTTGGTGTTGATCAGTGCGTCCGTCAAGAGAGGTTGGAGCCGTCTGCACTTGTTTTCCTGGGAGTACACCGGGGTGTGTCTCTTTTGAGTACCTATCGTACCTTCGACACCCAGACTTGTAGCATTTATGATGCAGAGCCCTTTTTTGGTGCAAGCCCGACTCCTGGTCCTAATAGCGGTGGTCCAAGTGGACACTTTGAAAAGTTTGGGAGCGCTCGCCTTTGGTGGAAGCTCTTTGATATGTAACTTTGGTGGAATGAGAGCTTTTCTTTGAATTTCATTGACTTGTATAATTGGTGGCTAGCTCCACTGCTTTTACCAAGAGTTGGCGCACACTGATCAACATTTTTTTATTTATTTTTCACACCCAGGCACTTAGGTTAATGTCAAGAGATTAGTATAAGAATCAAGTTCTCATACTGGCTAATATTGCTGACACTCAGGTTTCATGAAGCCTCCAAAGATTTTATCCCATCCTCGAACATCATTAGATCAAATCCAAATTCGACTTCCTTATCCCAATCCCTCAGGTGAAAAATCAACTCATCTCATCAAGAACCGCAGTCGTGCATGTGATGTGCTGATCAGATTCTTTATGTCTGAGACTAAGCATGGAATATAGCATGCAAATCTAGAAACCTAGGGGAATGTGGATGATTAAGTTTAAGACCCTGATGGCTAAGGCTGGTTAACCTAAAATCTCAAAGACTTCTAAAAGCTAAGTCTTCTTGACCAAATCCGATCCCGGGTGAAAGTGAAAATGTAGAGGACTAATCCAACTTCTTCATTCAAAAACAAGACACTTTTTTTTTGAACTTTAAGAGATATAACAACTGCCTAAACTCAATTAAGTAGCTACAATTCAGCCAGTATGGATGTAAGTACAGGCCGAAGCCCGTTGCTTGAGGACGGGGCCTTACGCGATGTCCTCTAAACCATCCAATCTGCTAAGGGCGAACCCTCACTGAACGCGACTTTCTTAATTGGGCTTAGTAGTCACTAATAGCTCCTAAAGGTTTTTAGCGGTTTTCTGATTTTTTATGGATTTTAATAAGAGAGTTAAAACACAAGTTAGACTCAACTTTCCTTGAAAAGAGATGGCGATTTTTCAAAACCCATGTCACACAAAATGAAAATTTTCAAAACATTTTCAAAAATCATTTTCGAAAATATTTCTATAAAATAGTGTAACATAATATCGAAAAACCGCGAAAATCCTTTGAGTTTTCTTAGTCCAATGAATTTTTACCTTAGCCAAAAAGTTTTTAATTTTTCAAATTTTTCAGATTATAGCTAAAGTAAATATACGGTATATACGGTATACCCCCCTATACTTAAACTTTGCTATGTCCTCATAGCACTAGATGTTACAAGTACATAGGTCCATTTAAATATAGAAGAATATACGGGAGCTAAGAGGGGCTCCCCCTATACTTAGGTTAGAAATAACCTAAGTATAAAGGCAAGAAAAGATGAGTAGAGAAAAATCACGGGGATTTGGGTCCCCCCTATACTTAGGCTGAGATTAGCCTAGGTATAAAGATGAGGATCGGTGTTGGAAGGAACCCAAGGTGAACGAAGAAGAGGAATGAATATACAAGTGAGTGGCTGAATCTTCGGAGTGAAATGGAGTGTCTTCGGATTTAGGGTGTGGGTTGCAACAAAGGCTCAATCAAGCAAGCAAACCCTTAGTTTCACCAACTCACGCATGAAACTAACCAAAGTTGGTTTATTATCTTGTCTATTTTATTGGTGATAAAATATTTGATTTTTACGCAAAGAAAAGATGTGAAGTGAAAATCATTGCGTAAGCGAGGGTATTGCTCTCCCAAAACCGAATTTTACTCCATTTTTGGTTGACTTGCAATTAGCAGTCCCAATTTTATTTTAGGTTATCACTGAGTTATGGTTAGCACATCAATCAGAAAATCATCGTCTACCGTTCATTCCATTTTCCATTTATCCTAGGTGATTAATCTAGAAAAATGAAAGCCGAGAAAAACATGTATACGATGAAGAAAAACGCGATCTAGGCTAAGCGAGGAATCATGCAGTGATTTGAAAACCAAAATCAATGTATGCAAGTCGAATAAAACCGCACCTAATCATGCATCTATTAGCGGGAAATGATATCCATTTAAGTTTGGCTAAGTGAGGCGAGATTATGTGCGTCTCTGATTTAAAGTGTGACCTAACCTACGATCAAGCACATAAGATAAAAAATAAAATGAGCTCGGAGAGCCGCGTGCCTAGTCCTAGGTCGACACTCAAGTGGGGACGATCCCCACACACCACAATCGTTCGATTACAAGCGCGAGTCTTCGATCGAAGACCGCTGTAAAAGACGAATTTATTATAATAAAAAAAATAAATGCGACACATTTTTTTCTTTTCTTTCTTATCGACTCCAAGCATGCTTCTGCGGCTCCTCGCAGCGGGGAGTATCCTGCTCCTCGCCTCCTTCATCCATCAAGGGCCCTGCCACAAAAACAATTAGTTAGATATCAAATAAGGAAGAAAAAATTTTATATGCAAAATATATGATCATTTGACCTATAAAAAGAAACACTAAATTAAACACACGAAAATCCAAAAAATAAAAGAAATGAGCCGTGTCCCCGGCAACGGCGCCATTTGACGAACCGCAAAATCGGCCCTTTAATAATGTGTTTTTAGCACATGGAATCATCATCGTAGTCGGGCCGATTTGGGTCGTCAAAGAGATCACCTCATTTAAAGGTATGCCATAAATCCAAATGAGGTGATCGTTAATTTATTTTTACTTGGCAAGATACCAAGGTCGAACTCAGGGACACGAGCCTCTCTCATATTAATCAGATTTAAGTTTGTTTAACTAAGTGTAGAGTTGAAGCATATAGGTCAAATCATGCATGTAGACAAAACAAGACAATGCATTAAAACATAAAACATGCATTTTTTTATCAAATTTTATAATGCAAATAAGTGATATTGCAAAGCGAATGATATGCCCCAAAAATCATAGTCGCTTGAGCCATAGAAAAAAAATGCAAGTTAAACTGAGTTAGCATTAAGAAGCATCATTAAACAAGTGGGCATGGTAAATAAAGAGATAAAGACATTTAGATAATAAAATAATACATCACAGTTCATAGTATCAAATCTGAAATTTAACCATGCCATAGTGAAGAGGACGAGAAGAGCTTCAAAACGAAACTGAAATCAACTTGATTGGAGCTATGTAGCTCAAGATATGCAAGTTCAAAGATAAGGGCATAAATGAAAGAAAAACATGAAAAGATAACTACAAACAGGTCCAGGGAGGGACTAAAATGTAAATACGTAAAGTAAATGGACCTTCCCTGTAAAATACCCACTGTGCACGCCCGCTGCACGTGATCGGGACCTGGTTGCAAATTGAAGAAGGCGGCTGGGTTTCCTTGCAAATTACCCAAGGAGCACGTGCCAGGCACGCGCTTCCCCAGGCTCGGGTCGATCGGAGGTTCGGAGGAGGCCCAGGTTGCTTCGGCGTGGCTCAGGCGTAGGCTTTGGCTCGATGCAGGCTCGGACAAGGCTCGGCGGATCCAAGACTCTGGCTCGGTGGCTGAGGCTCGGTGCTGCTATGGAGAGGACACGTGGCTGCATATGAGCCATCCGATTGTAGTGATCGGATGGTCGCTGTGGGCCTCTGAAGGATCGACGTGGCTGTGCTCTGGCCGTTGGATCGAGATGATCCAACGATCGCTGGAGAGGCGGGTCTTGAGCGACGTGGCTGGATCCGTGCCGTCAGATGAAGATCATCCAACGGCTGCTGCTCCTTCTCTACCATCTTCAGCTGGCGGCGGTAGTGGGTCTCCGGCGAAGGGGGCTCCTCTCCGCCGCTCGATATCGGCTGATGGCGACCTCCCCAGAGCTCCCCAAATAGACGTCGGAGAAGATCGAAGCTCGGGGAAGGTCCAGGAGATGCTGGCGTTGATCAACGGGGCTCGGAAGTTGCAGGCGAACTTGACGAAGTGAGCTCCGGCGAAGCTCCGTTTATTAAGAGATTCGTGGACCTGCATTGTTAGTACGTAGCCGAAGCAAGAGTGGGTCGCGTGTGTGAATGGAACGGGAGCTCAGTGAGGTGAAGAGAGTGGTGAGCTCGAAGCTCCTCCGCCGTGGACGGCGGAGCTGATGGGTCGGAGTGGTCTGAAAACCGGAAGGGTGGTCAGAAACGTGCGCGAGAAGGGGGAGTTGATGGCGGAGCTAACTGGGTGGTTATCGGAGGGTGACAGCTACGGGAAAGGCTTAATTAATTCGACAAAATTCGAGAAAAATACAAGAAGAAGGAAGGAGACTTACCTTGGTCGGAAGCGGATCGGAGGGCTTGGGCTGGAGCTCTAAGTGAGCCCCGGGTCTTCGCTGGACACGGCCAGCCGGTCCGTGCAGCTCAAGCGGGCCGAGGGCACCGCAGCTCCGCCGTTCATGGCGGAGGGTCTCACCGGAGGAGATGGGTCGTTCTCGCTCGATCCTCTCGCCCCTCTCTGTCACAGAGAGGCGGAGGAGGGCTGAGCCCCTCCCCGCGTAAAGATGGACGGGTTGAATTGACGGGAAGGGCGGAGTATTTGAAGGGAGAGATGGCGGTCGTGGTGGTGGTTGACGCGATCTTCGAGGGTTGTTGAGGAGCGAGTGGGACGACGACTGGAGTCGTGGAGTAGTGCGCGAGGATGGTGGATGACTGAGGAAGACCCAGCAGTGGTTGGCGAGGTGCGAGGGGTGCTGGAGTCGATGGGAAAATTAAAAGGGGGAGAGGTGCGCGAGTTGGGATCGTGGGAGAGAGGAAGAGGCCGGAGGTTGACGACGGTCTCCTGACCGTTGGATCTGGAGATCCAACGGTGGAGAGTAAGGCACGGAGCGACGGCCAGGATTAAATCGAAGGCGATATGATCGGAGAGCGGTGATCGCCCCACGTGTCGAGAGGATGAGCGGGCGGAGGCGAGCGGCCGAGATTGTATCTTGGGGTTGATCGAACGGCTGAAAGATGGCCAGGAGATAACGGTGGAGATGGAGGATCTGGGACGCGATCGAAGGGTGCTCAAGATGCCACGTGGCGTCATGTGGTCGCGGCGCTAACGGAGGGTGATGATGAAGAGCGGGAGATGATCAAACGGTCGAGGATAAGGAGCGGCGTGGAACGGCCTGGACCGTTGGATCAAGAGGCCGATCCAACGGTCGATAGAAGAGGCGGAAAAGACAAAGGAGGCGGGGCCACGTGGCGCCCCCAGAATGGGCCACGTGGCCCAATCAGGTTATTCAGAGGGTTTTTCTCATTTTTGAGGGCCCTATTGGCCGAATTTGAGAAAACTCAAAACATGAAAGTTGTAGATCTTGACGAGATCTACAAGTTTCATATTGACCAAAACTCGAAAAGAGATCGAACAAGGGCCCGAAATATTTTTGAGGGTATTTTTGAGTCTAAAAAATACCACTGATTTTTGTTTTGCCATTTTTTTGTGCTTTTTAATTTATTTAGGGCTCTGTTAATTATTAGACATTAACAGGGATTTATTGGCAAACTTTTAAGCATGGGGGTTAATTATGGGAAATAAAGATGATGAAACTGAGGTTCATCAAGTGGTTATTTAAGTGGAGGCTTAGCAATGATTCTGGAGAAAAGGAAAGTATCGATGGGTTACTCTTACAAATTGGATGATGACGATCTGGATACTTATTATATTGGCATCCATATATGATCCTTCAGTCCAGATAAATGTTAAGGCCACCTTTTTCTTTGCGATTTTGAGGAGACAGATATGGATCAACCTAAGAGGTTTGTGTGACACATGATACTACTGAAAGTACAATGTATTTACTTGTAAAATCTGTCTATGATAATTTTCCTTTTATGTTGATCCTTTATTTCCTAGTTTTAGACATCGCATAGAAAGAAATTAAACTAATAGCAAAGTTTACAAAGGTATATAAGAGGGGGGAAATGTGTATGCCCCCTACGGGGAGCTAACTTAGATCTCCGTCTCATTTTTCGTGTATTTTTTATTTTTTAAAAAATAAAAAATTGTGTAAGTTCATTATTAAATTCCTATATTATGTCATTAAAATTTCATGCAAAACGGAGACTCCTACGACCTCCATCCAGACGGGGTTGATTTAAAAAATCTTGTGACCGTTAAAAAAAGATTGTATGGATGGAAGTCGTAGGAGTCTCTATTTCACACGAAATTTGAATGACATACTATAGGGATATAGTGATGAATATTCATGGAAGAAATTTTGAAAAAAAATAAAAAAATAGAGAAAATGGAGCATGGGGAGCTAAGTTAGCTCCCCCTAGAGAGCAGCCCCATTTATCCCATATACGAGGGACTGCATAAGTATTTAGGGTTCCCTCCCTTTAAAAAAGGTTTTATAAATATTGAAACCCTAATTCCTTGTTGGAATTTCTCCAAGGTTTGGAATGAAGGTTCCATTTATGGATACAGTTGGTTTTTGACTTTATGTGTATCTTCCAACTTTATCCATCTCATCATTATTATCCAATAGGAAATCAAAGTAGGCGTTGACCACTCTTAGTCTCCCTTTGACATTTTCAACAAATGTGAATGCTCATATTTTCCATGAAAGCGTGTTGAATTAGGTGCCACATAAATAAATTAGAAGTATGATGTAAGCAATGCCAATTCTTTGGCACCATCTATTGATTAAAAATTAATTAGGATAGGGTAGTCATCAACTATATTGCTTGTGATTGAGTTAGCTGGCCTCTATTTAGTTTATATTTCCTCAATTTGCGTTTGAATTTAATTTGTGCTAGCTAGTGTAAATATTTCGAGACCCGGGAGCAAATGCCATCAGCAAGAGTTGTGCCCCTGACGCTTGAATTCTTCTCTAAGACCGCAGTATATAAGTTCACCTTGCTTGGTCCGGACTACTTACTTTACCATTAGTAGTCGGGAAGACACAGTTGTCGTCGGATGAGATTGAATGTGGAGCTGAAAGAGAGGGAGTAGATGAAGATGGCCTTCCAATCAATTTGATTTCATCTCACTTAATGTTGACACCTGACTTCAACAAGAAAGATTTGAGTTGTGTGTTACCACGTGTACGGTGCGCTATCAAACATATTGTTAGGAAGTTTTACACTTCTACCTCTAGGAGACGTTACGATTAAACTTTTATGTTATTGCCGTATCTTCCATATTTATATTTATATCAATGAATATTATTCATTGCTTGATCCGCTGGCTTTTTCTTCTAGTCGTTGCTAAATTTGCAATGTTTAACGTAAATTTATAATGAAACTATAAACAAATAATCGCCATCATATTAAATTTTGACAGCAAAATGCATTCATTGAGAGTTACAAGAAAAAAGATAATTTTACAAGAGATAACGTATTCGTTGTTATATATTTAACACAGGAAGATACTGCAACGAGTATAAATTTTTTTGTTGGCGCAGACCTCTTTTGCTTAGTGATCTCATTAAGTACCAATAGGACTGAGAGTTTAAAGTTAAATGTTTAACATATGCTGTAATATACATACGATGGATCATGGTAGGTAGTCCAACATCAGATATATTACTCAAAAGAATTAGATTTTTAAGTTTAAGATTTTCTAATTGCAATAAAGATGATTTTGTTCCAGGATTGATGAAGAAGATAAGTTCACATCAGTTCAATCGTGAGACGAATCTCATGTAAGAAGTTTAACCATTATGTCATCATAGCCCCTTGTTGCCTGTGCTTTCTTCGATTTTCTAAGCATAGGATTCGATGTTAGACACAAATCTCATAAGTGGACAGAGGTTCTCTTCAACAAGACACCTTCCATTAGCTAAAAAGAGAATAATACTAAGCTCATCGGCTATAATTTCAAAAGATTTTGATTGGCATTAAAATTTGCACATTTTCCTTACTCATGGACTAAAAAAGAGCAATACTAGGTTGAAGGATCAAGCATGCTTGCTCCCTAAAATAATCAACGGCGTCTTCACGACCAGATTATGCAAATGTATGTTATCTAAGCGCAATAATCTATCTGTCGACCGCTCGAGTAAAACCTAGCTATCTAGGATTGGCCTTAGCTTCATCTTAATTAACTTTTCCAAACACATATCAACATCAAATATACTCCATAGTCATATGATCATCCCTATCATCACCCAAGCTAATTAAAGCGTTAAAATAAATGAATTTCAACATAGGCAACCTTAAAAACTTATATATATATATATATAGGATATCTTTCAAATGAGACATGGTCCTTCCATCCATTAGGAAGGCCATCAATCTCAGCCATTCGTAATTGATCTTGTGGTCGGAATTAGTGACATGTTAATTCTATTTATAAATTAAACAAAAATTCATTTTGGTCTTTATACATTATCTAAAAATAAAATGTACCCACCTCAATTATCTCCTCCGTTAATGTCAATTTAATTGCTTATTCAAAATTCGAAACCCTGAATATTTTGACGCGATGAGGCATCATTCTCGGGTGTTGACGGCGGCGTGGGGAAGACGACGACGAGCACGACGGCAGAGGGCGACTCTTCAAAGATGTTGTGACCGGGTGAGTAATGTTTTTAATGTTTGTGACATTTTTAATATTTTTAATGTTTTTGATATCCTAAATATCTTTATTTATGGTGAATCATGGTGAATCGTGAACGAATAAAAAGTTGCCAGGGAATGATGCACGACCTCTTCCACTTAATTCTAATTGTCATGTTTTTGTGTTTTTAGCATTACACGCAACCTTATCGTCAAGGAAGTACTCGATGGCATGTGTAGTTGTCAGGGAATGATGCTATGGCTCTCCGAGAAGACCTTCATGCAAACAACAATGACAACACATAGCCCAGATGGTGATGCGTGTACACGGTGCTGCAAGCAGTCCTGGATGAAGAATGATTCGCAGTTTGATACAATATTGATATGTATTATATAATATTAATATGTATTATACATTTTTGATATGTATTATACATAATTGGTATGTATTTTTACAAATCAATTGGTTGCGAATGAAAATTGAAATTTTTATATATCTTGTATATTTAATGTCCATTACACATTTTGGATGTGCATTATACATTTTAGATGTTTTTTATACAAATTCGGTTTGTATATTCGCATCAATTAAGCGTGAATGATTACTCCAATTTTTACAAAAAATTATACAAATATTATTATACAAAGAACCATACATTCGTTACAAAGAACCACACATTAATTACTAACATGAATTGTATTTTACAAAGAACCGTGCAAAATTTACAAATAACGGATGACTTTTTGAATAAACAACGGATTCTACAAAAAATACACAGTCGTTACAAAAGGAATCTTGAATTTTACAAAAAAAATACGTGAGAATACAAACATATGCCCTAGATAATATCGTCCAGCAGAAAACTAAATATTTTTTAAATATGGTATTACGAAAAATACCAAAAATAAAACTAGCTAAATTTAGTATTTCGGAATATTAATTATCATGCATAATTAATGCAAAAGTTGATGAACAAAGTGCCCTTTTGGACAACAAAATTGAAGGTACCGTTGGATTTGAATCCGATGGTCCAGATCATTGGCCTTCCTTAGGGATGGAAGGACCACGTCTCATTTGAAAGATTATATATATAAGGAAAATGGGGTTGTCCGCTAGGGTGAGCTAATTTAGCTCCCCACGCTGTATTTTTCCTATTTTTTAATTTTTTTGAAAAAATTCTTCCATGAATATTCATCACTATATCTTTATATTGTGTCATTCAAATTTCGCGTGAAACAGAGACTCCTACGGTGTCCATCTAGACAATCATTTTTTAGCGGTCGCGGAATTATTGAAATCGACCCTATCTGGATGGAGGCCGTAGAAGTCTATGTTTTGCATGAAATTTGAACGGCATAATATATGAATATAATGATGAATATTTACAGAAGAAATTTTCAAAAAAAAATAAAAAAAGGGAAAATGGTGTGGGGAGAGCTAAGTTAGCTCCCTCTAGGGGCAGCCCATTTAACCATATATATGTGTGTGCGCGCGCGCGTACGTGTGTGTGTACGTGCGTGTATGTGTCTGCGTGTGTCTGTATATATGTATATATTGTGAGAGCCATTGACTATGGGAGCATGAGAGCAGTGAGTCCGTATCATTAGATTTTGCTCATCACACACTGGTTGATAGGAGCATGAGAAATATGAATAGAATCTAATGGTTTAGACTCATTGCTCTCACGTTCCCACAATCTGGAGCTCTCACGAAATCAACCCTCTCTCTCTCTCTCTCTCTCTCTCTACACGCACATCCCTCCAAACCTTGTAGTCATGTAAATGCCTACATGGGCGGAACTAGGAATTTCAAGAAGAAGGGGTCGAGTATACAATTATTATGTATGCTCAAAAATAGAGAAATCTATGTATTTTTTAATGATATTTTTAAATAGAATTAATATTTTTATAAAATCAACCTCTTTCAATCTTGATAAACGTTTTCCGTGGAAATTTTTAAAATTGGATAAATATACTAATTTAAGCCTCTCTGAATCCATCCTAAAAAGGCTAAATTTTCAAGTGAAATTTTGAAACAAAAAAGTTCATGGTTAAAAGGAAACAATAAAAAATATTTTATTTATAAAGAGTACTAAAAATAATGGAAGAGATAAATAAACTCGAATACCGTTTTATATCAATTATTTTAATACTTTGGAAGTGATTGGATATATCATATAAAAAAAGTAAAATTGATGGAGATAAGATTCGAACCCTGGTCTTCAAAATTATAAACCCTATCACTCTACCACTTAACCATTTAATAATTCAAAAATATTTCTCTAACAACATTAATTATAATACAATTAAGAAGGAGTCATAACCTTATCACTCTACCACTTAACCATTTAATGATTCAACAACATTCCTCTAACAACAGTAATTATAATACAGTTAAGAAGGAGTCATATTAAAAACTTAATACATTGTATAAGTGACGTATAATAATCATGGGGGAGCATAATGTATACTAGTTCCGCTTGACTCGATACAATTTTATATCAAATTATTTTAATACTTTAGAAGTGATTGGATAAACCATATAAAAGAAAGTAAAATTGATGGAGACAAGATTCAAACCTTGGTCTCTCAAATAATAGCCTTACCATTCTACCACTTGACCATTTAATGATTATGTAACATTTTTCTAACGATATTAATTATAATACAATTAAAGAGGGGACGTACTAAAAACTTAATACATTATATAAGTGATGTATAATAATTATGGAGGGGCCATGGCCCCCCCATGATGTATACTAAATCCGCCCTTGAATGCCTATGAATACAGTGCATCGTTAGCATATATACCCTTCTGTTCAGATGCATGATTTTCCTTAAATGCCTATGTGGTCGGTGTTTGGGCTTACAAATAAATGTATGACAGCAGAAATTCATATATTCTATCGATGTGTAGTATTCAATGGTTATATGTATGATATGTATATGTAAACGTACGCATGTAGATATATAACTTTTCAAGTGCGAGGGTAAATTTTGAAGAGCCCCTACTAGCTAGGTTATAATACTAGAAAGTACATACCAATCTCCCACGTAGAGAGGCACATTAAATTAGCATCCATTAAGTGGTAATGGGGGGAGTGACCCTAAAAGTGGGCACATTACATGTTAATAGTACTTCAATGCTCCATGACATCTTTTGGATGCACCCATAAAGGTTGATGGAATCTATGCAACATATTCCAATGTGATCCCCACCTTAGATTCCCACTTCAAATTCCCCAAAAAGACCAAGGTTAGTTGCACTTGGTTGATGATATCTACTCAGCTTCCAACCAAGACTAATCAACACTCACTAAGCAACACTATTTTTTTATGAAAAGTGGCCATCATGATGACAAACTAGCCAAGTGATCTGATTAAGAAAGGCAGTGATGTTGCTTCTTTGTCAATCCATAGTGTTGATGGGTTCTCTTTGTGAGGACTATGGTTGGATCTTACTCCCATGAAGAGACAAACAATGCGCTATGTGGGAGAATTGGATGTTTTTGTGTTTAATTATTCAAGATTAGCTTAGAGTGATCTCTTCTATTAGGCCATGCTTTTTTCATTTTATGTCATGTACTCTTTTTTTATTAGGGACATTTTGATTAATAAAACAGGAACTTATCCACAATTATTTGTAGTTGGCATCATTCTTTGTCTATTACACACCTTGTTTGCCTTGAGCTAGCATAGTTTAGAAGATAAGTTGTGACTTGTCACTTAATTAACCGATGGATTTTCTGTAGGATGTCTTTGCTATTGTATGTGTATTAGAAATGATGGATAGTTACATGAGTACTTATGCAACACCAAATGTGTAAAAAATGGTTGAAATACAATGGGAGAGGGGTTGGTTGCTATTGTACTACCACCAAGAAGAGAATAATATCAATGTGACATATGATGATCAATGAAATTACTGATGTAAACCTAACAGACAGTAAATGATTATGGGTATATTATGTATCATCTCATTTATCCCATGCGATAAATTTCCTTAATCTAACCTCTTAGATGGTAAAAATAAATGGCTACTTTCGATAAGTAGAATTTATGGGATGATATTTTATTACAAGAGGAGTATCATTATTACTAGAGGTGTCTATCAAGCTGAACGAGTCGAGGCAGCTCCGACTCGGACTACAAATCAATAACCAATCTCGGAGTCGAGCTCAAACTCGATAAGCTTCGAGCCATGTAATGCAAACTCAATCTCAAACTCATCGAGTTTGAGTTGGCTTATGATCCTTTTAATAAGCTTTTTTTGTCATAGTATAGTTTGTTTCCAAATTCCTTATCTGTCAACTTTCTTTGAAGAAGTAATTGAACTCATTAGTTTTCTCATTAATAATAACAATGTTTGAGTTTCTTTGATAACATATATATAAATATATTTATTAATGTGCATTTTATTAGAACCGTAAAATTTGGGTTATATTACAATTACAACAGCAAAAAGTGAATAAAGGTTCATGATATAACACGTTTCCCAACATTATCATCGAATGTGCAAAAACACACAACTCCAAATAACTTGTTATTGTTGCACCGTTTCCTACCTGTATTCATGCATCATGTATGCATATATGGAATGGGAATTTTATAAAAAAAATGAATAAAATCAAATCAAGTTATCAAGTCGAGTTAGCGAGTTGGGCACGCCTCGACTTGAACTCGACTATATAAAACCCTAGCGAGTCATTTATCCGACTCAGACTCAGACTAAATAGTCTTTTGATACTGGCAAATGAGCTTTTTATCAAGTCGAATCAAAGTTGAGCTCATCAAGTCCAAGCTTTCTTGACACCTTTAATTATTATGTTTGATACGAAAATGAACAACTTAATGGTTCAAGATTAATGATATGACCTAGGTGTTCGGTACAAAAGGGACATATGCCAATAAAATACTTTATAGACTATTGTCAACATTATACAATGCATGTACTATGCCATTTGCTTTAATAATAAACGTTCATGCTATTTTATTATAATATGAAAAAAGGAATTTTACGTCTAATATACAAACTAGGAAAAACTCGAATATCACTTTTTTTCATGCAAGTAAATATAAGGATACAAATTAAAATGATTGTTTACCACTTTTTTGAGGTGAGGTTATCATTCATAAACAAGCTTATTAGTTCTCTAAAATGGGAGAGATCACATGTACCATGTAGGCCTAATGTAGAAATATATGACTTGGTTCTCTATATAATGCTTATTGTTTCATACATCATATAATCTCATACACATCCACCATTCTTGACAATTGGTCTCAATCTAAGGTGAAGGTCCTCATTTTCAAAATTAATCTTAAAAAATTAATCAAAATTAAACTTCTGTGGGATTTATCCAACCACGTAGGGGTGTTAGGAAAGAGGATCCCATCTTCTTTTGTTGTTTATGCACTCCCTATTACTGCTTGATGTCATGTTATCTAAGTTAGCAGCTAATGGCCTTATTGAAGGCTTTTCTAAGAAGGGGCTTAAGTTATAGTCACTAACATATAGTTTTATGATGACTTGCTTATTATCCTAAAATTCGATTATAAATATTTTTTTAAAAAAAAAATCTACTTTCAACTTTGGCTATTTTCACTACGACTTCTGGTTTGGAAAACATAAAATTCAAGTTAGCTTTTTATAACGTAAATTTCACTCAAATCGATATCTCAGTGGTTGATGATACCCTTAGTTGGAATAAAAGTGTCCTTTCCTCTATCTCAAGAGAAACTCAAAGTCCATATCATAAAAAATATACCAATATGGTAAAAGAATGTATAGAATTATGTTATATAAGGTTAAAAATAAATCTAGGACTATATTTATATATAAAAACGGATATATGGATACGGATATGGATGTTTGTGGATATCAAAATGATATCCATATCCGTGTCCATTTTAAAATGGAGACGGATATGGATGCCGAAATCTGTATAAAACGAATATGGTGACGGATTGGATACAGATATACCTGTAACTGTGTGCATCCCTGGTTCCAGGAGGTTGATGGAGGCTGATGTGAGGATCTTGGAGCATGGGTTGTAGCGGAGGCTGAGGTTGAGGTACGCATTGATGAAGGAGGAGGCCAGAGGGCGTGGGGCTGAGGAGGAGGGCTGAAGGAGGAGGATTAGTGGGCAAGAGTGTTTGGATAGTTTTGCCCCTCTTAACTGTACCATGGTTTGAAAAAAACTATGATTAAATCTAATTCATTGACGGTTAAAATAACGAAATGGCACAAGTGATAGAACGGTAAGAAATAGGGGGCACAACTTATATTTCAAAAAAAGAATATGCATAATTAATATTGCAATATCTCAGAAAGGCACAACTGATAAAAACATAAAATTCTAGCGAACATAATTCGATGTAATTAACCAAAATTCAAATAAAGTTCCTTTGGAATGGGAATACTTCAAATCAGAATCAAGCCAAGGTGAGGTGGGATAAAACATTTAGAAGATGACTTATTCTATGAATTTCTTATTTTAAAGAACAGATTGAATCTTCATGAGTTCATAACTCGTGCGGGGGACATTACATTTCCTTCCCATCTCGCAATTTGAACAAATAATTTATGGTCTCGTCTTTTCATCCAATGTTTTGGTCTGCTACAATTGATCCACATGTTTCATACTTCTTTTAGTTGAAGATGAATGGGGAAATCATTACATAAGACTTGTTATATAAATTCTGTTTATATACGATAAATAGTTGTTTCTTGTGCAAAAAAGCATAATAAAGTTTAACCATTTATTGTATGAATGCCATATCACACAAAGAATCTTCCATTCTTGTGAAATCCCATATAATTCACATGACTCGGAGATCTTTCTTCCTCTTGGCATGTATACTTTGTAGCTACTACTGCATGTTAGGTTTTGGCCCTTAATTTTGATGAATGACCATTTTTTTTGAAAAAAAATTAAATGTGAATCTTAAAGATAACTTATTACACAAATTTAAAGATAAAACAGCTAGAAGAAGGATTGGAGACATATGTGATTGTTGACCGCAGATGTAAATTTCTTTCATAGATAGTCTTTTATTATCATTGATGGTAGCTAGATTGTGGTCATACATCTTTACTCGACGATTATATATATTCATTAATACTGGCATAAATTTAAAAAAAATAAAATTAAAATCCATTTCAACGGGTATCGGGCCAACGTTTTGACCCGATCCATTCGATCATATGATATACCTAGACCGATCATTGTCGGGTCAATGTTTTGACCCGTTCCATTTCAACATGTATCGGGTCCCAGCAGGTATCCGAATTATTAGAATGGTAATAGGTATCCACAGGTACGTGCAGGTCACTACAACAAACATCACATATCACACATCAAATGAAGCATAAAATAACACACACAAAATGTGAAACCATATAAAAAATGGCTTTTATTTATGTTATTAGTTCTTCATAGATCATATACTATATGCAACCTTATAGTCCATTAAAATGAACTATAACATAGCATAGTAAAAGATGTATAAAGCACGGATTTTTCTGCATATATCAAAAACTGTACATATCACAAATGAATCATGTATGTAGAAACTGCTAGCACATAAGCTCACCATTAGTAGTGCCTTCGCATTCTAAACATGGAGGATTTAGATTGAGGAATCTCATCCATTTAGAAATTTGATACTCGCATCTAATTACCGCATCCACAACCTTCCCACCACCTACATGTTTCACCATCAATTGATCTGTTCAAAGCATAGCTTAAGAGAGGTTGATATCAGTACATAGTATTTAGTGATGTGGATTGCTAGAATTGCATATGATTTTGCCTTTATTTTCACATTTTCTTCCTCTATAGTAACATGGAGATGCGAATCGCAATTCATTATGCAGACCATATAGCCGTATCTTCTTTTGAGACATGATTTTTGCCAATGTAATGGCCCTAATGGACTTGTTTTTTTAGGTTTTTCTCCTTCCATCCATTCTGGATGCCATTTTTGGTGTGCAATCAAGCATCTTTGCAAATCTTTCACCGTCAAAATGCTTAGAGTTTTTCTTCATCAGGAAAAGAGTGCATCCTTATTGTGCAATATAGAATGGTTTTGCCATGATGCAAAGCCTCACCGAAATAGTGAGATTCTCACATAACCCTAAAAATCTAAAAGTCAAACACCACCAAATCACTTCAATTGCTCCCGACTCCAAATTAAAAAGCATAGAAATCAAAGGATAAGTGTCGTGTTTCCCTTGTCCTCGTGTCTGATAGTGACGAACTCGATCCTGATGTGGAAGCCCCAACCGTGAAATCGAGAGTGCCCGAGGTGATCGAGGGGCTGCGGCAAGACTTTGAGGATGATAATGAAGGAGAAGGTGGGAGGAAACAAGGAAGCCCTAGCACTAGAAATTAGAGACATGTGACAGTCGGAGGTTGGTTGCAGGTTAGATTTTTTCCAACCGGGTACCCAAGAAACCAGTTGGTTTTTACACCATGTCAAGCGGGTCAGCTTCTTATGGGTACCCGACCCGAATATCTTGCTCGGGTACCTATGAACGTGCGGTCGAGGTAACCAAGTCAGGTCGAGTACCATTTGATCAGGATATTTCGAACACTCCTAGGGCTCATGGTGCATTGTGTGGTACATTAAAGCAAATCTCCAGTCACTAGGTGAGGGGTTTCGAGGGGTAGAAGGAGGAGCAAAGAGAAGAGGTTGAGCGGTGATAGACATAGAGCAGATAAAAGAAGAGGAATAAAAGAGAGAAGAAAAAGTGGATGGTCTGAAAGAAGAAGGAGAATATAACAAAGAAATAGAAGAAGAGAAAGGAAGAAGAACGACAAAGAAAATAGGATAGAGGGAGATACCTAGAATGATGAAGTCATGGGGTTTGCCCGAGGTTGGTTCTTGCAATCAGAAGAGAGAGTGATTGGCTCAACTTAGCTAGTGAAATGCTGAGGAATCTCGACAAGACCCTAAGGAACTTCACGATGCTAGGCTTTGACAGTCTAATGGATCACACCAAGGAGTACTTTGTCATCACATTATGGCTCGATCGAATGAGCAACGAGGTTGTTACCCTCACCGGAGTTCTAAGAGATTGAGACAAAAGTACTGAATAATGGCAGATGAAGATTATGTTTTTTTTCATTTGAACTTAGATATGATGGTCAATTAGGGTTTTGATAATAGGGGAACACAATCTAAGCGTAGTTGGCAATGGCAAAGATGAATATGGAGTAGAGAAGGTAGGTTGCAGCAAGACGTCATGGGCGGAGCAATTGAATGCATGGTGCAAAGGCTAGTCAGGTATCGTGGATCCCAAATGCGTGATGGAGGTGGAGTGGGAGATGGATTTGACCTAAGTCCAATTAGGGAGTGCTGACGTCGATGGGCTAAACCACTGGGAAGAAGGGTGGAAAGGGTTTAAATCCTCATTGACTGAGGTCAACAACGAGCCTAGTATTGAGACGAAGGAAATGGATGGCCAATGAAGAGTCGTCATTTGTCTTTAGTTGACCTCAATTGACCAAGCCACTTGGTAGAAGGAGAAAAATCAAGAAATAAAAAAATAAAAAATAAGAAAAAGGCTCAAATGAAGAAGTGGTCACTGTGAAAGTTTTATATCTAAATGATCTAACAACTTTTATGAAAGTTTCATACCCAAAAGAAGTAATTAACATATAGATACTTATATTTTAGCTATATCATAGGTATAAAATAAATGTTTTTATTTGTTTCTCTTTTAATGTTATACACATATATTATATTTTTAGATAACAATACTATGATAACTGCACATTTTGTAATATTTTGGATTTTTAATAATCAAGGAAGGTACATAAAACGTAAATATTAAATACCAATTGAGACATGATTCTTTTGTGTTTTTATGAGTTTCTTTATTTCTTGGATTTCAATCTTATAATGAATTATATTAGAATATAAAGAAACAAGAAAGATAAGTTAAAGCAAAAATAGAGTGAAACATGTACGTCAAATATGAAGGGTCTGAATGTATAATTGTAATATATTCAATAATATCTCAAATACAAGTTTCACATAAGAATTCCGATTCATTTGAATTTGGTATTTTTTATAAATATTTGAGAGTATAATATTTCAATGGTGAGTAGAGTATTATAAGTGGTTGTATGTGATAAAATTTAAGGTTTTAAGTTCAAGCAAATTCCAATTACGTTTATTTGTCATATATATAGGGTTCAGTGAGTATGCTCCCTAGAAGCATATAAGAGCATGTCCCCACCTTTTATTCCATATTTTTTATTTTTTTTTGAAACGAAACCGAGGGGGATTCACTTAGAATAATAAGTGGAATATGTGTTTAGAATTTTGTGTAAAATAAACGTTCCTAACACTTCCATTTGGAGAGGGTCAATTTTAGCAATTCTGAGACTGTTACAATTTGACAGTTTTGATGGAGGGGATAGAGATCTCAAATTAAGTCGAATTTTGAATGACATCATGGTGATATATTGTGAATAAATCCCACTTGGTACTGTTTTGAAAAATTAAAAAAATATAGGGAAAAAAGGGTGGGAGCATGTAAGTTACATGATCCCAAGGAGCATACTCCTTTTTCCCATATACATATTGTCTTTTTAGGATTTTTAATGTATCTCGGTTAGTTTTCTATATAAAACAGAAATGGTTTCATGTTATTTAAATTTTTTGAAATTTTCTTTTTCTTTGTTTGTCGATTCGATCATACTATCTTGGTCCTTGGTGTTGGGGAAAAGAGAGAATTGGCCTAATTGTTGGTGTGTTTGCTAAAGAATTGAGCTCAAAAATAGAGAACTAAGTAGATGAATTTAAGATCCATCACAGGACCATTCTCCTCTATGAATACCATGACATCCTCCATTTCTTCTTATCTCTTCATTTGCTCAAATTCTCCGAATAAAAGTAGAGGAGAAGCTGGTTGTTGACTCCGATCACAATAACTAGGATCAGCTTAAGCACTACAGAGGTAGAGGAGCTTCCTTGAAAGAGAGTAAACCCTCACATGGCTCTTCTAGTGAGATGATCAGATCTTGTTCAGCCTCCAAAGAAGATGTGTCTACCATGGCGATCATCACTTGCATGATCCATAATCAAGTTTGATCTTCATCGTAAAACAATTAGCATCACATACACTATTTAGTTTAAGTTTTTATTCTATCAATCTCTATCTTGATCCCTTCGATTTTATCAGAATCTCACATCATTGGAATCTTGTCCCGATCCACCTAAGTTTGCCTCTTTTCTCCATGACCTTCTATGATAAGCTCAAATCTCCTTGGGCATTTTGATAGTCTCTTTATCGTCTTCATTTCACCTTCTATCGAGTACAATATTCGTGCAAAGATCTAAAATAACAACTACTATTATGTATCATTCAAATGTACCATTCTCTCCACTAGAGAAGGACATTAAGTTAACGACCATTAAGTGTAGTGAAGGGAGTGGCCCTGTGAGAGGATCATGGGAAACACATCACATTCTAATGCAAATACTTCAATGCTTTATGACATGTTTTGGAAGCACTGGCATGAGTTGATGGGATCTATGCAACAATCCCATGTATGTGACTCCCACTCCTATTTTTGTATCAACACACACATATCATATTCTTACAAAGGACATAGGTTTGCTACACTTTATTGATGAGATCTACTCAACCTCCAACCAACACTCACTAATCACTTTATGGAGAGTGGGAATCATGATGACCAACTAGTCAAGTGATTTGATTAAGAATGGCAGTGGTGTTGCTCCTTTGTCAATCCATGTGTTGATGGGTTCTCTTTGTGAGGACTATGGTTGGATCTTACTCCCATGAAGAGACAAACAACGAGTTATATGGGAAAAAGTGTATGATTGGATATGTGCTAATTAATTATTAAATAATCACTTAGAATGAGGTCTTTTAGGTAATTCATGATTTTGCATTTCGGTACATTCACTCTAATTAAAGGTCTTGTATAAGTGTTATTGCAAAAAAAGGAGCATAAGTGTATTGAAGAAACTCGAAGAGGTGTATATATGCATACATATATACGTACAGTCATGCATGCATGCATATATGTAAAGTTGTATTATTTTATGTTTGTATATATGAATATATATATATATATAAGTTGGATGCATTGCATAGACACAAGAATTGAAATTATTAAATTTTAAGATGATAGAATACACAAATCTAAAGATAACACGTTTAAAATATGTGATGAAAAGCATGGAAGTCTCTCTGAAATACACAAATCACTTTATTGTAAATGGAGTGCTCCATCCAAACACTACCTTTTTTAAAAAAAAAGGACACCTTTTAACTTTGAAAATGGCAGCGCTTTAACTTCTCTAGTAGACATTCTATCGTTAGTGATATCACTCGAACGGTATAAACTTTTAGAAGTTGTCCTTTGGATTTTTTTAATGCAATTGCTTGAAAAGGGGAGGAATATGAATATGCGACCAGTGAGAGAAAAGCTCGAGAATATCCACTCCCCCAATAGGGTTTTTTTAATTGTGCACATCCGAGATTATACTATTACAATTATGTTCCTGTCTTTTTTTGACAATAAAAACGTGTCCATGTGTTTCTACAAGACTCACAGTAATGTCCTTCCGTTGATGTAATATCTAGAAGCATACGTGCAATAACGGAAGAGCATTACTATAAATTCTGCAAGAACACAAGGGGGCACATGTGTTATTACAAAAATGTGGGGGGTTGCGGAGTCTCGAAGGGTCACAACTGTAAAAAATCCCATAATAAGTTTGGTAAATGATGAATCCCTAATTCTCACTCTTTATTCTTTTATTTAGCTACTTATCTTAGCAAAGCATCATGTAAATAAGTGTAATACAATAACATAGATTATGCATGTGTCTGTTAATACTGTATAATTAGCATGTATTTGTGCAAAAATAAAAGAATAAAGAAAAAATAAACAAAATATTTAGAATAAGTACAGTGTGACCCGAACCCCAAGAGAAGGTCAAGCCTTGACCTTATCGCCAAATAAAATAAGTAGAGAGAGATAGGGTCTACTCTTTGTTGTACATATTACCTATGCATATAAATTAATTATTTTTGATAAAATAAAAATAAAATATTCTTTTTATCTCCTATTATATATTCTTAAAAAGAAAATAAAAATAAAATAAAATCAGGAAAATAAAATAAAATAAAATAAAATCATCTCTCACTTATATAAGATGCATGTATATAGGTCGCATTCCCTATTTAATCTATACATGTAAATAAATAATAAAAAATAAAAATAAAAATTGGTTTATGCTCCTAAAATTATGAGGAAAATAAATAAAATACAAAATTAGGGTATTTATTTAAAAAATAATAAAATAAAAAGTATTGCACAAAATACATAGGTATATTATACTTATATATAGTATTATATATTGTATATACAATAATTTATTTTTCATAAAAATAATTAAAAATCACAGAAAAATAGTTTAAAATTATTAAATATTTTTATACACTTTTTATTTTTGACTTCATTTATTATTTTTTTATTGATTTATAAATAATTTATAAATTTTAATTTTCTGATTGGTCCAGCCGGAAATTGACCTTCGGTCAACGCCCTCTTTCAGGCTTGACCCGACCCGACTTATTCCGTCGGAGCTTCTTCTCCCAATTTTCCTGGTCGGATCATGCCGCCTCTCACCCTGATTTCTCACCCGTTGCTTCTCCTAAGATCCATCACCTTCGCAGATCCCTAAGAAGGCACGAATCTTCCTAGGGTTGTGTGCTTTTGCCCGATCATCTCACCCTCCTAGGAAGCTTATAAAATGTCTCCTCCACCTCCACAACAGCTTAGCTCGTTCCTCGCTCCCACTTGGACCCATATCCACCTCCAGCTGAGTGACAGCTGCTCGGAGAGACCCTTGGAGCTCGGTTTTTGCAGCGACGACGCAGTTCACCTTTCGTGGCCGGAGATCCGTCGCGAGCAGCCTCCCCATCCATTGCAATGTGGTTGAGGCCATAACCTCGACTCCCATCTTCGCTGGAAGTTCCTGAGTTCATCCAGACCCTCAGGTATCACCCATTTCACTCACTTTTCCCAATTCGATTCAATCTATTCCATTCCGCTCTGCCTACGTTTATCTGCTCCGTCTACCTGGTCGGGGCCTCATATTCCCTCACGTATATGCTGATCAATTCCTCGACGAACGCCTCACCTTCCCTCGGTACCTATCCATCTCGAAACAGGCTCACCTGAGCGTGATGGAGCTCGATCTCCATCCTCCCTGTATGTCGGAGATCAATCACCTGCCTCACCGTCGCTTCCCTTGTCCTTTGCAGCAATAACCCGGGTCGGAGCATAGCCTCAAACCCCCTCTTCCTTTTGCAGGTACCCATGCACGTAAAAGGACCCTTCTGAGATGCCCACTACTTCAGTGGAGTAGCTCAAGGTGGAGGTCTTCCGACCTCATGATTCTTCATCAGAACCTCCATCTTGACGCGGAGCCGTTCCGCGACTGCACAGGACTTTTCGGGAGCCTCATCAGTAGCGTGGATCATCTCCCACAACCGATTGAAGTTCGGTTGGGCCTTGTTCTTCCAGCCTTATCCTCCACCGTACGATATGGTCAGGAGCCCCAGTTTACATCAAAGCCGCCTGACAGCAGCCCCCTGCAGACCTTTAGATCAGCCTTTGCAGGTGTCATCTGACGCGCACGTCCTCGACCAAATCTAAACCATCAAATACTTTCCAGAAGAGGATCAGAACCATCAGGATAACCACGCGCTGCGCACGTTGATGATCGCGAAATCCACCTCTTTAAAAATAAGGAATTGTAGTATAGGAGGCGAATTTCGGTCGTCAAAACACCACAGTCTTTGAATGCTGTGGAATATTTATACTTGGTAAGTGTACCAAGGTCGAACACAGGGATACAGCTGCTTAATTATAGCTTTTGAATTTTGATTCGTGAAGTTCAATGTCAATTAATCTCATTTTCAGGTCCATATGCAAATTATGATGCACTAAGATATTTTCAAGGCAATGCAAAGGGATGTTATGATGCATGTATTTTTATTGGTTTTTATGCAAATAAAAAGTGATGCATGGGCAAATAATGCAAGAAAATATGCATGATGAATCAAATGCTACAATTATACCCTAAAATAAGAGCAACACAATATAGAATGAAGTTAGAGCCATTTTAAACACATCATTAAAAATCGGTCATGAAATCAAGCAAAACAAGCAGAGCTAGGTCCCATTTATCACATAAAAATTTACTTAATTTAAAACAGTATCAAATGAGACAAATAAGTATGCTAGATTGTAGAGGACAAAACAAGGATCAAAACGACACTAAAATCATGCAATTTGGACCTACGATGCTCAAGTTATGCTAAAAACAGTGCAAGGGCATAAATGTAATAATAATGCAAGAAAAATAAAGGATAAATATTACATTTAGGTCCCTAGAGGGACCTAAATGTAAATACCAAAAACCGCCTGGGCCCTTGAGTAAATTTTCCATGTGCGCGAGGGCCCTTTTTGTAATTTCTGAAACCATGAGGGCCTCCCTGTAATTTACCCCAAGCGCGCACGTGAGGCACGCGCCTGGAGGACCTATTTGCAATTTCCATTTCTGCCAGGGTCTTCGTTGCAAATAACCCAGGCCTCTCGTGTATTGCACGTGAGGACCCAGGCTCGAGTGGCTGGCTGAGGGTCGGGCCACGTGGTCGCATCTGATGGTACGGCTAGAGGCTTGGAGGACCCGAGCCTTTAGGTTGGGAGCGAGGCTCGGGCGTCCACGTGGCATCGTCACAGCCGTTCGATTCAGTTGAATCGAACGGCACCTGTAGCTTCGTCTTCATCGCGGGCCACCGGAGGAGGCGGGGCTCCGGCGACCCTCCCTTGGTTCCGCCGTCGCTCAATGGGTCGTCTGAAGGTCTTTGGAGCTAGATGGGCCTCCAGCGAAGATCTGGGGAGCTCCGCGAAGCTCCGAGGCGGATCTGAGGGGGTGATCGATGGAGCTTCACCGGCTGGGAGGAGCTCGAAGGTGCTCCGGCCTGAACTCCGGTCAATGAACTTGCAACTGTTAGAGTAATAGCCGAAGCGTGCTCTTGAGGGTTTTGTGAGTGGAATGGGGTCCCAGGAAGGTGGTTGGAATGGAGGACCAAGGCTCCTTCCCCGCCGGAGCAGAGGAGGAGATAACGGTGGGTGAACGAGGCTACGGAGAAGGGGAAGGTGGTGGTCGAAGATGTCGCGAGGATGCAGGTGGCGTGGCGAAGCTATTTAGCTGGTCGGAGGATGGTGACGGTATCTGAGGGTGGCGGAATAAAATAGAGAAAAAGATCTCCTCGCCGGAGCGAGGAGTCGGCGGAGGAGAGCAGCTTGGGCTGAGGACCAGGTGGTCCTCGGGTCGTTGCCCGCGAGGCCAGCTGAGGTCCTCGGAGCTCAGGGGTGTTCGGAGAGCCACCTATACGCGGCGGAGATGCCGCGGGTCGACACCAGCAAAAAGCCATGATCGCCTCGACGTTCCGCCCCTCCGCTGTCACCGGAGGGGCGGAGGAAGCTAGGGTTTAAGCCAAAATGGTGGACGACCTGCTCCGGTGGCTGGGGAGGGGGTTTTATAGGTGGTGGAGGTCGGAGGTAACGGTGATGGAGGGACGTTTTCGAGGAGGGTTTTATGGCGATGCGGTTAATGTCCGGGATCTCTGGAGATGGTGCGAGGATGATGGAGGAGCGGGCTATGCGGGGGAGGCATTACGAGCTTAAGGGAGTGGTCGGAGGTCTTTCTTAAAATAGGAAGGGGGCGGTGGTTTTACGCGATGTAACGGCTGGAGAAGGGGGTGTCTGGAGGTAGGGGATGATTGGTCAACCGTTGGATCAAGCGATCCAACGGTCAGGATGATTGCGCTGACGGAAGGTGGAGATCAGATCATATGATCTGATCGTGTGGCCACGAAGTAGGCGGGAATGAGTGGTTGGGATTGACTCGGGGAGGTAATCTAACGGTGAGGGTCAAAAGGGCGACGTGGCAGGTTGAGGGGCTTTAGATGGGGATGAGATCGGCGGTTAAGGGCAAGGCGCGAGATGACGGTCGTGATGAGATCAGGGAGATTGATCCAAGGGCTGGGAATGAAGCGGAGGCGGACGGCTCAGATGAAGGCGGGGTTGGAATGATCCAACGGCCCAGGAGGAGGGGTCGGGTGGAGGAATGAGGAGCGGCCGCGTGGCGGCTCCAGAGAGCGCCACGTGGCTGCATCAAAAAAAATTCAGAAAATAAAAACAAAGAAAAATGTAAAAGAAATAGTTAGAGGCCGAATTTGGAAAAAGTCAAAACATTAAAGTTGCTCGTCTCGACGAGATCTACAACTTTCATGTTGGGCAAAAAGCCAAAAGAGGTCATCTGTACAAAAGCTATTTTTGGGGGCATTTTTAAGGGAATAAAAACACCGGTTTTGTGGTTTTGAGTTGTTTTTGTATTTTTTATCTTTTTAAGGGTCAGTGAATTATAGACAATTATTCTACCTAATTTTTAGGGGTTTTTGAGTGATAAAATAATTACAGAAAAATAAGGGCAATTAAATACAAATAATTAAGGTTAAATATAGACAATATAGTACATGATAAAAATAGAGAATTAGAGGATAATTTTATTGGCTTGTTTAAGCAGGGATTTTAATAAGGAGTTTTTAGCATGATGAATACGAGATTCATCATACCCCTATACTTAAACCATGCTCGTCCTCGAGCATCTAAAGAATGAAGGAGTCGGATTAATTCCTGACAGTGCGTGTGAAAAATTCAAGGCTTGATCTTTCGAAGACCCTTGACCTGAGTGATCCTAAAATTCTGGGTTTATCCAAGCCTTAGTCAGAAGGAATCCAACTTCTCTGATTATCAGACTCTCTTTTTGTACATATAATATAAGGATATGACATTTAGTGTACTGCATTTCATGAGAGCCGAGTCGATGCATCACCCAAAGTTCCAGTCCCAAAGATTCTCCTCTAGACCTAATCCTCAATACTAGGGAATAAATCTACTCTTGCTTCAGTCCACCGTCTCATTAGTTTGTCAGACTTTGAAATGTAGATGGACGGCCAGTTGATGGAGGTACATGGGATTGTGTATATTTTTCTCACCCTCACATTGGAACAAGGGGCCTCTCGAGTGCCTTTTACTCAACACATGTATATTATTATTTTGTTGATCAATGTGTCCGTCAAGAGAGTTTGGAGTCGTCTGCACTTGTTTTTCTGGGAATACACCGGGGTGTGTCTCTTTTGAGTATCTAAGATACCTTCGACACCCAGACTTGTAGCATTTACGATGCAGAGCCCTTTTTCGGTGTCAGCCCGACTCCTGGTCCTAATTAGCGCTTGGTCCAAGTGGACACTTTGAAAATGTTTGGGAGCGCTCGCCATTGGTGGAAGCTCATTTGGAATTTAACTTTGATGATTGAGCTATTTCTTTGACATTTCATTTCTGTTGTTGGCTAGCTCCACTGCTTTTACCAAGAGATTGGCGCACACTGATCAACAAATTCCTTTAGGTTTCATCACACCCTGGCACTTCTAGGTAAATATCAAAGAGATAGCATATGAATCTTGTTCACATACTGGCTAGGGTTTTTGCTGACACTCAGGTCTTCTGAAGCCTTCATTAACTTTATCCCATCCTCGAATATCATCAGATCAGGTCTAAACTTAAATCCATGGTCCTAGTTCCTCAAGTGATATTTCATCTCAGCTCATCAATCATGCAGTTGTGGAAGTGACTGTGCTGATCATATTTTCTTGAAAATAGAGATTAAGAGTGCAATATAGCACTCAAATCTTTCAAACCAGAGGAGTGTGGATATTTAAGTCATGAAAACCCTAATGACTACGACATGTTAACTCAGACTCTCAAGATCACAGAAATCCAGTGTCCTCAAAATCCTCAAGCCTTGAGTGAATGTGAATGTGTCAGGAATACACCAACTCCTTAGGTTAGTGAATTTTTGTGTGATTTTTGATTTTTGCAGATTTTTATGGGTTTTATTTTTCATTTTTTTTTGTTGGAGAGACAATGACTGACCCAGGCTCAAATAAATAAAAGTATCCACTCTCAGCCAGTATGGGTGTAAGTGCGGGTCGAGACCCGTGATCCTTAAGGACGGTGCCATATGCGGTGTCCTTTAAACCACCCACTCTGCTAAGGGAGACCGAAGTTCCCTCACTGAAAATGTCTACTAAGCCTAGTAGTCAGAGTCAAATCACGAGAAACATTTTTAATTTTTCAATTTTTCTTTTTTTGAAAAGGGTTATTTACAAAGATTAATCCCTCAAAATTTTAATTTTTACAGGTTTTTACTCAGTTCACTAGTTTACCAAAACCCAGCCCGAAAAAATAAAATTTTAAAAAGTTTTAAAAACGCGAGCTAAGGCTAAAGTAATATACAGTAATATACGGTATACCCCCCTATACTTAAAATTTGCTATGTCCTCATAGCACAAGTGCCATGAAGCCAAGGCTCGGTTCAAGTACAGGGTGATATAGCGGAACTGAGGAGGAGGGTCCCCCTATACTTAGGCCAAAATTGCCCTAAGTACAAGAAGACGGGATGAGGGAAGGAAGAGCAGGCAGGTCCCCCCTATACTTAGGCTACAAATAGCCTAAGTAAGGTCTGCGTTAGGGGGGGGGGGTTCTATGATACAAGGGAGAGGGGGAGGGGGTTTGTGTAGAATAAATATACACACACAGAGAGAGAGAGGGAGAGAGAGAGAAATATACATGGGGCGGGTGGGGGTGAGTATGTGCAGTGTAGGTGTGAGTGTGTGGGGGGGGGGGAATTTTTTTTTTTTTTACAAAATGCAATACTGAAAATAAATATGCAGATGCACATTTTTTTTTACAACATGCAATGCAAAATTTGACTGATGAAAGTCTTAGAAATCTTCACGGCTTCTTTTGCGGCCTCTTCAGCTGAAGCTCCCGACTTCGCGCCTCCATGACGATCAGGCGTCCCCGATTTTCATGGGCCCTACCACAAAAGAGAAAAGTTAGATCTCCGAGAAATTAAATCAGCAAAATAATGCAAAGAAATGATGCATGAAATTAGGACCAAGAAATTATTGAATTAATTAAAAAAAATCAAAATTCAAAAATTAAGCAAAGCCGTATCCCCGGCAACGGCGCCATTTGATGATCGCGAAATCCACCTCTTTAAAAATAAGGAATTGTAGTATAGGAGGCGAATTTCGGTCGTCAAAACACCACAGTCTTTGAATGCTGTGGAATATTTATACTTGGTAAGTGTACCAAGGTCGAACACAGGGATACAACTGCTTAATTATAGCTTTTGAATTTTGATTCGTGAAGTTCAATGTCAATTAATCTCATTTTCAGGTCCATATGCAAATTATGATGCACTAAGATATTTTCAAGGCAATGCAAAGGGATGTTATGATGCATGTATTTTTATTGGTTTTTATGCAAATAAAAAGTGATGCATGGGCAAATAATGCAAGAAAATATGCATGATGAATCAAATGCTACAATTATACCCTAAAATAAGAGCAACACAATATAGAATGAAGTTAGAGCCATTTTAAACACATCATTAAAAATCGGTCATGAAATCAAGCAAAACAAGCAGAGCTAGGTCCCATTTATCACATAAAAATTTACTTAATTTAAAACAGTATCAAATGAGACAAATAAGTATGCTAGATTGTAGAGGACAAAACAAGGATCAAAACGACACTAAAATCATGCAATTTGGACCTACGATGCTCAAGTTATGCTAAAAACAGTGCAAGGGCATAAATGTAATAATAATGCAAGAAAAATAAAGGATAAATATTACATTTAGGTCCCTGGAGGGACCTAAATGTAAATACCAAAAACCGCCTGGGCCCTTGAGTAAATTTTCCATGTGCGCGAGGGCCCTTTTTGTAATTTCTGAAACCATGAGGGCCTCCCTGTAATTTACCCCAGGCGCGCACGTGAGGCACGCGCCTGGAGGACCTATTTGCAATTTCCATTTCTGCCAAGGTCTTCGTTGCAAATAACCCAGGCCTCTCGTGTATTGCACGTGAGGACCCAGGCTCGGGTGGCTGGCTGAGGGTCGGGCCACGTGGTCGCATCTGATGGTACGGCTAGAGGCTTGGAGGACCCGAGCCTTTAGGTTGGGAGCGAGGCTCGGGCGGCCACGTGGCATCGTCACAGCCGTTCGATTCAGTTGAATCGAACGGCACCTGTAGCTTCGTCTTCATCGCGGGCCACCGGAGGAGGCGGGGCTCCGGCGACCCTCCCTTGGTTCCGCCGTCGCTCAATGGGTCGTCTGAAGGTCTTTGGAGCTAGATGGGCCTCCAGCGAAGATCTGGGGAGCTCCGCGAAGCTCCGAGGCGGATCTGAGGGGGTGATCGATGGAGCTTCACCGGCTGGGAGGAGCTCGAAGGTGCTCCGGCCTGAACTCCGGTCAATGAACTTGCAACTGTTAGAGTAATAGCCGAAGCGTGCTCTTGATGGTTTTGTGAGTGGAATGGGGTCCCAGGAAGGTGGTTGGAATGGAGGACCAAGGCTCCTTCCCCGCCGGAGCAGAGGAGGAGATGACGGTGGGTGAACGAGGCTGCGGAGAAGGGGAAGGTGGTGGTCGAAGATGTCGCGAGGATGCAGGTGGCGTGGCGAAGCTATTTAGCTGGTCGGAGGATGGTGACGGTATCTGAGGGTGGCGGAATAAAATAGAGAAAAAGATCTCCTCGCCGGAGCGAGGAGTCGGCGGAGGAGAGCAGCTTGGGCTGAGGACCAGGTGGTCCTCGGGTCGTTGCCCGCGAGGCCAGCTGAGGTCCTCGGAGCTCAGGGGTGGTCGGAGAGCCACCGATACGCGGCGGAGATGCCGCGGGTCGACACCGGCAAAAAGCCATGATCGCCTCGACGTTCCGCCCCTCCGCTGTCACCGGAGGGGCGGAGGAAGCTAGGGTTTAAGCCAAAATGGTGGACGACCTGCTCCGGTGGCTGGGGAGGGGGTTTTATAGGTGGAGGAGGTCGGAGGTAACGGTGATGGAGGGACGTTTTCGAGGAGGGTTTTATGGCGATGCGGTTAATGTCCGGGATCTCTGGAGATGGCGCGAGGATGATGGAGGAGCGGGCTATGCGGGGGAGGCGTTACGAGCTTAAGGGAGTGGTCGGAGGTCTTTCTTAAAATAGGAAGGGGGCGGTGGTTTTACACGATGTAACGGCTGGAGAAGGGGGTGTCTGGAGGTAGGGGATGATTGGTCAACCGTTGGATCAAGCGATCCAACGGTCAGGATGATTGCGCTGACGGAAGGTGGAGATCAGATCATATGATCTGATCGTGTGGCCACGAAGTAGGCGGGAATGAGTGGTTGGGATTGACTCGGGGAGGTAATCTAACGGTGAGGGTCAAAAGGGCGACGTGGCAGGTTGAGGGGCTTTAGATGGGGATGAGATCGGCGGTTAAGGGCAAGGCGCGAGATGACGGTCGTGATGAGATCAGGGAGATTGATCCAAGGGCTGGGAATAAAGCGGAGGCGGACGGCTCAGATGAAGGCGGGGTTGGAATGATCCAACGGCCCAGGAGGAGGGGTCGGGTGGAGGAATGAGGAGCGGCCGCATGGCGGCTCCAGAGAGCGCCACGTGGCTGCATCAAAAAAATTCAGAAAATAAAAATAAAGAAAAATGTAAAAGAAATAGTTAGAGGCCGAATTTGGAAAAAGTCAAAACATGAAAGTTGCTCGTCTCGACGAGATCTACAACTTTCATGTTGGGCAAAAAGCCAAAAGAGGTCATCTGTACAAAAGCTATTTTGGGGGCATTTTTAAGGGAATAAAAACACCGGTTTTGTGGTTTTGAGTTGTTTTTGTATTTTTTATCTTTTTAAGGGTCAGGGAATTATAGACAATTATTCTACCTAATTTTTAGGGGTTTTTGAGTGATAAAATAATTACAGAAAAATAAGGGCAATTAAATACAAATAATTAAGGTTAAATATAGACAATATAGTACATGATAAAAATAGAGAATTAGAGGATAATTTTATTGGCTTGTTTAAGCAGGGATTTTAATAAGGAGTTTTTAGCATGATGAATACGAGATTCATCACACGTGCCCTGAACGGTATCTTGTTCTTTTACTCTCATGTTTTTATGCTTTGTTGTTTAGTTCATTAAATAAACCTGTAGTTCAGATATTTTGCATATGGACCCTTATCGTTTCCCGTATTTGCACTTCAGTCCATTTTGATTGAACTCATGTGTTGTTCACGTGGTTTTGTGGTGTTTTTGCAATATATGCCCTGGACTTTATCCTTGTTATGCTTTGAATGGAATATTCCTGATATTTGCATTTACATTGTTTTCCATTTTCATCCTTATTTGATTTTTAAAATCATATAAAAATTGGGAAAAAAATCCCACAAAATCATCAGAAACATCAGAATATTTGAAAAATATAAAAACATTTTTGTTTTTGTTTTTTTAGCATTTTTAATTTTAATAAAAATTGTTGAAGCTTGTTTTTACCTTATTTGCTTGTTTGTTTTCTTATTTTGAAAATATAAAAAAAATGAAAATTTAGAATAAATAAAAATTAGCTTTAATTCTCTGATTAGGACTACTTCGCAGGTTTTACTCGTGCTCCTTGTGTTCGACCATGATCGCTATATCAGGTTAGATTAATAGCAGAGACTGCTAACATTTGATTTTGTTCTTGAATTGTTTGTTTTATTGTGTTGTCTTGATTTTTTCTTGATTAACCGAATTGATTGGTTGAGAACAACGACTTGTGATTATTGTCCATATTAGCCGATCTCGATTTCTGTGTCATCAGAATGGTGCCATTGCCGGAGAGCACAGCTTAGTAGTCTTTTCAGATTTCTGTTTATTTTTATCTCTATTTTATATAACAGTTTTTCTAGCATTCTCTCTGCTTTACTTTTTGTGCAAGGGACCGCCCGAGGACGTTGGGGCTTTCGGTTGCAGTAACCACACCGAAGGAGGAGCAGGAGGACAGCCAGACAGTAATTATATAAAATAGAGTAGTTAGGTTTTCTTTCCAGCACACTTATTATTGTTGTAATAATACAGGGTCACTCAGACTTTCTTGAACACTTGGCATATCGGGGCCTGTTTCGTCGAGCACCAGTGTGTTCAGGGGACCTCACTGTGGTTATTTGTAGGTTTTTTTTCTTCATCTTTTTTCTATTTGATTCTCGCAGAAATTGGCTCTTAGATTTAGGATTTTTTTGATTGTGACGTAAATAACTTAAGGCCCAATCCCTAACTATTTTTCTGTACTATAGTTTGTAATTGGACCTTATTAAAAACCATTAATAAAAAGCTGACTTGATTGATTGAGAGGTCACGTGCCGTAGAGGTTGTATACAACGCGTGAAGGATCCGGTGCGGCGGACACCGATGGACATCTGAGACTGGACATCGACCTCTCTCTCTCTGATCAATTAGCTACTTGTTCTTCACGGTTAGAAATTGCTCGTCTAAGGTCGTTATCTTCTTACATCATTTTGATTAGTTTACATTTATATCTTTAAATTTATACGTGGATCACCCTGCAGGTAGAGTGTTGGCGACAGGTATGCATTTCTTCCTTTGCATGCATCGTAAGTTTTGATCGCGCATCGGCTTTTTTGACTTCTCTCCCTATTTTTGGACTTTAAATAATCGGGAGATCGAAAAATTCGTTAGGCATCTGGTTGTTATTGAAAAATACCATAAAAAGAGATAATCATAAAATTAGGACTGCTAATCAAACTTGATCATAAAAGACATCTCGCTTAAAAATCTGTCTTGGGAGAGTCATCCCCTCATTGTTTGGTTTGCTTGCGCATGAGAGTGACCCGTACACTAGGCTAGAGCCATACCTGAACTCTCGTTAGACTATTAGTCTCGGGGTTAGTCGTTCTCCAGTGAGGATCTCTCTGGTGGAGTAGCTCCAGGTGGAGGTCTTCCAACCAACCCATCCGACCGCCCGATTTTCCATCAGAACCTCCCTCTTGACGTGGATCCATTCCACGACTGCACCAAACTTTTTGGGAGCCTCAACAGTAGCGTGGATCATCTCCCACGACTGGTCGAAGTTCGGTTGGGCCTTGGTCTTCCAGCCTTATCTTCTACCGTACGATATGGCTAGGAGCCCCAGTTTACATCAGAGCCGCCCGACAGTAGCCCCCTGCAGACCGTTAGATCAACCTTTGCAGGCGTCATCTGACGTGCACGTCCCCTGACCAAATCTGCACCATCAGATACTTTCCAGTAAAGGATCAGAACCGTCAGGATCCCCACGCGCCGCGCACGTGCCCCGAAGGGTATCTTGTTCTTTTACCCTCGTGTTTTTATGCTTTGTTGTTTAGTTCATTAAATAAACCCGTCGTTCAGATATTTTACATATGGACCCTTGTTGTTTCCCGTATTTGCACTTCTGTCCATTTTGAGTGAACTCACATGCAGTCACACGTGGTTTTGTGGTGTTTTTGCAATATCTGCCTTGGACTTTATCCGTGTTATGCTTTGAATGAAATATTCCTAATATTTGCATTTATACCCATGTGCGTGATTAAATGAGCACACGCATTTATTCTCCTGTGATTTTGCATATTCGGCCCTAAGTTTTCATTCTGCGTTAATATTTGGCCAAGAACTTTACGTTAATTGCAAGTAGGTCCTCGTGCATTGTATGTTGTGTTTTTAATTAAATAAATGTCAAATTGAGTCCAAAAATTCCATGAAAATTAGTGTGAGCTCCTACTGACGTGTGAAATTCATTATGTTTTTTGGAATTAGTTTTATTGCATATTTTATTTTCTAAAAATTAAAAACACCTAAAAACTTTCTATCTATTTTATAAAATGCCAAAAAAATAAAAATGTCTTCAAAATTACAAAAAAATAGTGTTGCATTATTATTAATTATATGTGTTTTACTCCCAGTACCATTTTGTTGCATTATCCATTATGAAAACCCTAAAAAGCTAAAAAATCTATAAAAATCATTAAAAATTCTAAAAAAATTAAAAAAATGGAATTTCAATTTATGTAGTTAGATATTTTTGTTTACTTTTTCATAAAAATCACAACCAGGACATTTGAGCATTTTTAGTATTTTAAATTTTCCTTTTGGTCCAGGTTGTACACTGTTTTCCATTTTCATCCTTGTTTGATTTTTATAAAATCATATAAAAATTGGAAAAATTCCACAAAATCAACAAAAACATCTGCATATTTGAAAAATATAAAAACATTTTTGTTTCTATTTTTTTAGCATTTTTAGTTTTAATAAAAATTATTGAAGCTTGCTTTTGCCTTATTTGCTTGTTTGGTTTCTTATTTTGAAAATATAAAAAAATTGCAAATTAAAAATAAATAAAAATTAGCTTTTAATTCTTTGATTAGGACTACTTCGTGGTTTCACTCGTGCTCCTTTTGTCGACCCTGGTCGCTATACCAGGTTAAATAAATAGCGGAGACCGTTAACATTTAATTTTGTGCTTGAATTGTCTATTTTATTGTGTGGTCTTGATTTTTTCTTGATTGATCGAATTGATTGATTGAGAACAACGACTTGTGATTATTTTTCCATCTTAACCAATCTCGATTTACATGTCTTCAGTAAACTACCGTGAAATTATGGCTCATTGGAGAAGATTTCATTTAAATTCGATGGGAGGATGTTATCAATACTTTGCCTATCATCACCGACAACGCTTTTAAGGACGGCGAGTGTAGTATCAGTCCAGGAAGCAAAGCCCTTCATCAATGTTTTGAGTTATATCTATAGTCGGCAACAAACTCCAACGGTGTATATGAATTATGTTGGCGGTTGTCTATAAAACCACCAAGATAACCTGTCACTAACAGCGATCGTCCGATAACTACCGAGTATTAAGGATGCAAAGCACCTTTATTGTTAATGGATTGCTCAATCCAAATATCTCCCTTGTTAAAAAAAGAGCATCATTTCACTTAATAAAATAGCAACCCTTTAATTTATCCTGATAAAGATTCTATCCTTAGAGATATCATTGGAACAATATAAACTTTTAGAAGTTGTTCTTTTATATATTTTTTTCAATGCAAATGGTCATAGAAGGGGAATAGAAGTACGGAACAATGGAGAAAATAGGCTTGAGAATATTCTTATTTCGATTTTGTTCTTGCACAACCAGAAATATGTCTTTTTTCTAGCTAGGTTTTCGATTAAATCTCTCTATGATATTATGAATCATATTTACAATATTTATGATTACTGTGAATAGTGTTATCCACATTAATCTTATCTATGATAATTAAATCCATATTTAATTATCATGGGTGCCTCTTTGCATATATTCAAATAATGTGTATCACATCCACATTATTAATGATAATTAAATTATATCTAATCATCAATTTTCCAGTGCTAGAATATTATCAGCAAATGAATTATTCTTAAACTTTTTCAAGAACAATATACCTTCTCCGCGGATACTTGGAGATAAGGATATGACGAGTGTATATTTCGTATATTAGCGACTTGTATAGTGAGATCTAATCTTATATCCTAATCTAGAAGACCTCTAAAAGATGTATGATCAAGTCAGACAAGATATTCAGTCTTGTCATTACATCTGAATCATATTCAGACCAATGTCCAATATTTGGAGTAAGATTGGATAACTAGTCTCCTGAGTGAAGTCACAAAATCCAAACATGTTTCATCACTCCCTAGGAATGGAAGTGTCATGGTTGTACAATCGATTAAGATCACATCACTTTCGAGTATACCTAATACTCGTACATCCTACATACAGGAAGACCTAGAATAAACCTAAAGTTTTGATCTTATTTGAACTGTCTACTTTTGAGTTTTATCATTAAGTTTCTCATTCTACCACTCGAAGTTGGTATCGATCATATACTTTCAAAAATATATATCATACCTTCAAAACATGTTTTGTTTCTAAAATAAGATGATCAACGTTGGAATTTAGTTTATCCCAATATCTCATGAGTAAGCTCATGTCTTCCGATTCAGTAGTGAACATATATGATCCCTTTGAGAGATCGTACTAATCATATGCCCTTGTATGCCCTTGTATGCACACCAGCTTATCGGAGTGTCGATCTCGATTAGGTCATTGATTTAATGGTATGTCTAATGTACATAATTAGACATATATAATACATATGTCTTCGGTCAGAGGATGCATGACTATACGTGACAGCATATGACGTATGTCTTAGTCATCTGGAGCTCGTTAAATCAACTCTTTGATCTAACTCAACACCTCTGAATCTTTCCTATGTAGAGGACTAGCATCAAGAGGTCGGTCAGATGTAAGTCTTTTGAGTATGGATTGTCATCTCCTTCTTAAGATGTAGATCCCTTCATGATAATCACTTGATGGTGTGGTTGAGTCCTCAATCTAACTCTTTAGATATTCAACCCTACACCGACATCTATGATCCAATATTCAGATCAACAGTTGTTTGATATCAAGATGACAATGGTACATAATACGAATTTTACTCAGGAACCTATTACGCAAATTAATTATTCTTTTATTTAAGATTAAGGAGCGAATTGCAATAACTTTTATTGCATAATGACTTATCGTGGGCTCACATGTCCAACTGGTGACTCGTATTGCTATTTGCTAAATGAGGACCAGAAAGGGAGTATGAAGTCTTGAGCCCAAGTGCTCAACCAATAAGTTATTGGATCTAAGCTCAATAAAGGATTGATGATAGCGGCAGACTGGGGCTCATGGTGCATTGTGTGAGACATTGAAACAAATCTCCAGTCATTATGTGTGGTTAGAGGTGGGGGGTTTTGAAGGGTACAAGGAGGAGACAAGAGAAGGGGGTTGATCCGGTGATACACATAGAGCAGATATAAGAAGAGGAATGAAAGGGAGAAGAAGTGTAAGTTCTGAAAGAAGGAGAATATAACAAAGAAATAGAAGAAAAAGGAAGAAGAACGGTAAAGAATACATGAATAGAAGGAGATACCTAGAATGATGAAGACAAGGGGTTCTCTCGAGGTTGGTTCTCATGATCGGAAGATAGAGTGATTGCCTCAACTTAGCTAGTGAAATGCTGAGGAAGCTCGGCAAGATCCTACAGAACTTCAGGATGCTAGGTTTTAACTACCTTATGGATCAAAGCAAGGAGCACTCTGTCATCACATTATAGGGCATGTTTGGTAACAGAGTTGGGTTGGGTTGGAGTATCCTCCTGTGAATAGTAGATGTTTGGGTGGTTAGGATGGCTAAAATGATAAATGTAATGTAATGTCACATTTATTATATATTATGTTATCTTTTGTTATGGTTATAGTAATTTTTTTATGTTAATTTTTTATTTAAACATGGTTAAAAAAAATACAGTAAAGAAATTGTGGGATCCATGTAACTAATTCCAACCCATGAATGCATGGGTAGAGCTGGGGGTATGCTAGAATATTCCGAGGGAACCTGACAACCAAACGAGCCATGCTCAACCAGATGAGCAACGAGGTTGTCACCCTCACCAGAGTTCTAGGAGTTTGAGAGGAAAGTACCGAATAATGGCATATGAAGATAATGATATTTTCCTTCAAGCTTATATATGACGGTGATTAGGTTTTTGGCAATAAGGGAACATGATCTAAGCGTATTTGGCAATGGCAAGGATGAGGGTGGAATAGGGAAGGTATGCTACAGCAAGACGCCATGGGTGGAGCAGCTACATGCCGGGTGTAAATGCTAGTGAGGCATAATGGATCTCACACGCATGAAGGAGGTGAGGCGGGAGATGGATTTGACCTAAAGTCAAGTAGGGAGTGCTGACATGGATGTCTTAGACCACTGGAAAGAAGGGTGGAAAGGGTTTTAAATCTCATTGATTGAGGTCAACAACGAGCCTAGTGACGAGGCAAAGGAAATTAGTGACGAGGCAAAGGAAATGGAGGGAAAATGAAGAGTCACCGCTTTTCTTAGTTGACCTCAATTGACAAAGCCACCTAGTGGAAGGAGAAAAATCAAGAAATACAAAAATAAAAAATAAGATAGGAAAATAACTCAAATGAAGAAGTGGTCAATATAAAGTTTTAGATCTCAATGATCTACACCTTTCATGAAATATTCATAACCAAAAGAAGTAATCAACATGTAGATACTTATTTTGTAGCTATATTATAGGTATGAAATAACGGTTTTCTTGGTTTCTCTTTTAATGTTATATACATATATTTTATTTTTTTATATAATACTATGATAACTGCACATTATCTAATATTGGATTTTTAATAATTAAGGTGCATAATAAAAATGATAGAGTATCACATAAATATTGAATACCAACGGAAATGATTCTTTTGTGTTTTTTCTGAGTTTCTTTATTTCTTAGATTTTAATCTTTTAATTAATTATGTTAGAAGATAAAGAAACAAGCAAGAGAAAATAAAGCAAAATAGAGTGAAATTTGTACATAAATTATGAAGGGTCTAAATGTATAATTGTAATGTATTCGATAATAACTCAAATAGAAGTTTCATGTATGAACTCCGATTCATTTGAAACTGACATTATTTTATAAATATTTAATAGTACAATATTTTAATGGTGAGTAGAGTATTATAAGTGTATGTATGTGACAAAATTTCAGGTTTTAATTTCAGGCAAACTCCAATGAGGTTTATTTGTCATATGTATAGGTTATCTTTTTCAGGTTTTTTAATGCATTTCAGTTAGTTTACAATATAGAACAGAAAAGATTTCATGTTATTTAATTTTTTTGGAATTTCCTTGAATTTTCTTTTCTTCGTTTGTTAATTTAGTCATATTATCTCGGTCCCTGGTGTCAGGCAAAAAGATAGAATTGGCCTAATTGTTGGTGCGTTTGCTAAAGAATTGAGCTCAAAATGAGAGAACTAAGCAGATGAATCTAAGATTCATCACATGCCCTTTCTCTTCTATGAATGCCATGACATCCTCCATTTCTTCTTATCTCTTCATTTGCTCAAATTCTCCTAATCAAAGTAGAGGACTAGTCAGTTGTTGACTCCGATCACAACTAGGATCAGCTTAGGCACTACAAAGATAGAGGAGCTTCCTTGAAGGCGGGTAAAGCCTCACATGGCTCTTCTAGTGAGATGATCAGATCATGTTCAACTTCCTAAAAAGATGCTTCTACAATGGCGATCATCACTTGCATGATCCATGACCAATTTTGATCTTCATCATAAAACAATTAGCATTACATGCACTATTTAGTTTAAGTTTTTATTCTACCAATCTCTATCTTCATCCCTTCAATTTAATCAAAATCTCACACCATTTGAACCTTGTCATGATCCACCTAAATTTGCCTCTTTCCTCCATGACCTTCTATGATAAGCTCAGATCTCCTTGGTCATTTTGATAGTCTCTTCGTCCTCTTCACACCACCTTCTATCAAGTACAATATTCATGTAAAGATCTAAAATAACTACTACTACTATGTACCATTAAAATGTACCATTCTCCCCACTAGAGATGGACATTAAGTTAAAATCCATTAAGTGTAGTGGATGGAGTGGATCTATGAGAGGATGATGGGAAACACAACACATTCTAATGCAAACACTCCAATGCTTCATGACATCTTTTGGAAGCATTAGTAAGAATTGATGGGATCTACGCAACAATCCCATGTATCTGAGTTCCACTCCTATTCTTGCATCAACACACACATATCATATTCCTACAAAGGACATAGGTTTGCTACACTTTATTAATGATATCTACTCAACCTCCTCTAACACTCACTAATCACTTTATGAAAAGTTGGAATCATGATGACTATCTAATCAAGTGATTTGATTAAGAATGACAGTGGTGTTGCTCCTTTGTCAATCCATGGTGTTGATGGGTTCTCTTTGTGAGGACTATGGTTGGATCTTACTCCCATGAAGAGACAAACAATGGGTTATATGGGAAAAAGGGTATATGATTGGATGCGTGCTAATTAAGTATTAAATAATCGCTTAGAATGAGGTCTTTTAGCTAGTTCATGCTTTTTTCATTTTGGTACATTCACTCTTTTTTATTAGGGACCCTTTGATTGATAAAAAATGAAATTATCCGCAAATTTTTTTGTAGTTGTAATTGTTGACCTTTGTACAGTGTAATGAATAATGTATAGTAAATACTTAAAATTTGATAAAATATAAGTTGATGGAGATATATATTATATAAGAATATTCGTGTAACTAAGAAGAGAACAATAGCATAAGCATTTATATGACATATAATGATCAATAAAAGCATTGCCATGGTAAATGATTAGGATACTGATGTAATAAAAGGGTAAATGGAGAATGGTTAAATATTACATAATACCTCACTTAGAGAATTTAAAGGTCTACTATAAGTGTTATTATCAAAAAAACATACGTATATTTGAAGAAACTCGAAGAGGCATATACATATATACAGTCATATATATAGAGTTAATTCTACGAGAGCCAAAACCTGTGAGAGCATGAGAGCAGTGGTCCAGAATCACTGCTCTCATGCTTCACAGTTTTTGCTCTCACATGATCGCTCCTCTCTATGTGTATGTGTTATTTTGTATATATGAATACATACATATATAAAGTTGGGATGCATTGCATAGACACAAGAACTTAAATTCTTAAATTTGAAGATGATACAATACACAAATCCAAAGATATCACGTTTAAAATATGTGATGAAAAGCATAGAAGTCTCTCTGAAAATTAATCACAAAGGATTAAGGGTGTAAAGCACCTTTATTGTAAATGGGGTGCTCCATCCAAACACCTCCCTTTTTAAAAAAACAGACACCTTTAACTTTGAAAATGACAGTGCTTTAACTTCTCTTAGTAGACATTCTATCGTTAGTGATATCACTCGAACGGTATAAACTTTAGAAGTTGTTTTTTGGATTTTTTAATGCAATTGCTTGAAAGGGGGAGGAATAGGAATATGCGATCACTGGTGCGTTCGATTCGGGAATAAGCATGAATAAGGATGGGGAATAAGGAGAATAATGATCTATTCTTTGTTCGGCTGGAGGATAGGAATAAGGAGAATAAGGTGAAATAAAGGTAGGTAAGGTGGGATAAAGATATTAATAAGAGTGAAATATGATGGAATAATGAGGAATAGTCGTACCACTGGGAACCGCGTCGGGAGGAGAATTGGTCCCTTATTCCAGGGCCTATTCTCCAACCAAACAGTGCCTGAGAGAATAAGCTTGAGAATATCCACTCCCATAATAGGGTTTTTTTTAGTTGTGCTGCGATCCCATATCTTTTTTCCAATAACACTTGTGTTCTTGTGTTTTTACAAGATTCGCAGTAATGTCCAAGGAACATACGTGCAATAACGGAAGGGCATTACTGTAAATTCAACAAGAACACAAGGGACGCATGTGTTACTACAAAAAATGAAGGGGATTGCAGAATCTGGGAAGGGTCACAACTAGGAATGAAAACGAATGTGAATATATTCGTATCCGATCCGCTATCGTATTCGTTTTATACATATTTTGACATTCGTATTCGTTTTAAAATGGATGCGGATATGGATATCAGTTTCACATTCTCTAATATTCGCATTCATATTCGTATATTCATTTTCATACGTAAGTATAGTGGTAAATTTATTTCTAATTATGTGTAACAACATTTTATGATTGCATTGACCATTGCTGATATAATTGTTATGAAATTACTATATATACTATATCTATTTTATGTGTAAACCATCTTAAAAAGGTATATTTTAATTAATCTATTTAATATTTCTGTTATTATTCGTATTTGATTCGTATTCTTTTTACATGCGTACTCGTTTTTAAAGATATGGTAACACATTTTTCACATCCATCAATATTCGTATCCACGTTCGTATTCGTATTTTAACCTAGATAAGGATATGAGTATACCTATATTCGTATCCGTATCCAACCATTTTCATCCCTAATCACAACTGTATCAAAATCCCACAATAAGTTTGATTTGTTGTTAACCTATTGAAAAGATGCAGGTTAATTGATGGTGACAAGTGGATTCATCATATATATCAAGAATGATATATCTTTCCTACCAAGTTAGCAAATCGATCGAGAATGCCTTATATTTCTTGAAAGTATGATGTCATTTATAGACTGTAAAATAAATCTCTTGTGGCTACGGAATGTATTTTGACAATGGAAATTTTCGTCACTAAAAGCTGGACAAATGCCGTGGCAACCAAAACATCTCTTTTAAAAAAATTTTGAATATAGACTGAATTAGATTAATATACTAGGTATAGGTAGTTTCATCTATGATAATATTAATCAACCAATAAATAAAGACATAATAAAATATATATTAGCTTATAAAAATAAATAAAAAAAGAACATCCTGTAGTGCAATTTGAGACAATGTATTAAAGCATATGGACCAATGACCATTCATTTAAGGCCCATTGTGGCATTGAAGGCCCATTTGCATCAACTGTCCAACATTTATGGATTTAAGGCCCAATTCTCCCATTAATATCTCCTGGAAACAAAAAATCATGGCATGGCTTACCTTCTTCAATATGGGATACCAAAATGGTAATTTATTATTACGAAACATCCCTAAAATCACTAATAATTTCAATCAACAACATTAAAAATGTAGATCATAGTAGTTCAGCACCAACAGCTTCCAACACATATTAAGGACAACGATATTATTACACTTCGACAAAGTACCTAAAAACACACTCACATCCCTTTCCTTCAATTTCTCGAAATGAGCTAAAGATACAATCTCAGATGCTACTCGAACTTGCTCGCGGCGACATCGACGACGAACCGGTACCTTACGTCATTCTTCTCGAGCCTCTCCAAGGCCTCGTTCACGTAATCCATCTTCACTAGCTCGATGCTCGAATTCAGGCCCTTCTCCGCGCAGAACTCCAGCATCTCCTCCGTCTCGTCCATGCTCCCGATGAAGCTCCCCGTTATCGTCTTCCTCCCTAACGCCGATGCATAAATGTCGTACGATAATCCATTTAATTCCATGTATTTTCTTAAAGATTATAAAGATGGATTGTATTTGTACATATATATAGGTTATAGGCCCAAAAGCTTTTAGGCCCAACCCGATCTGGCCCGGTCGAAAATGGGCGCGTCTCAACTTTGAGAAAAATGGATAGAATTGGGCTTTAAACTTTAAGTCTAAAGCCCAATTAAATCGATTAAAAGTCGAGACTCTAGACCAAAGTCTAAGTGAAAAACGGACAAAATGCGCGGTCGCTTAAGCGACTCCATCGAACTCACCTAGCATGACCATAGGAGTGACGAATTGGAGCGGCTGATTGATGACCCCGAACAGAATCAGCTTCCCGTCTAGCTTGAGGAGCGAGAGGTACGGCTCGAGAGGGTGGAACACTGGCACCGTGTCGATTATGTAGTCGAGAGAATCGGCCGCTGCAGTGAACGATGCTGGATCCGAGCTCACTAGGTAGGCATCAGCACCAAGATGGTCAATGGCCTCGGACCGCTTCTTGTCCGACGAGCTGATCACGGTCACGTGATGGCCCAAGGCCTTTGCTATCTTGACGCCCATGTGGCCCACTCCGCCGAGGCCCAGTATGCCCCCTCGGAGCCCGCTTTTCATCAGCCCGAAGTGCTTCAAAGGGCTGTATATGGTCACGCCCGCGCAGAGCAGCGGCGCGGCCTGCTCCGGCGCGAGCTTCGCCGGGATCTTCACGACAAACCTGCGATGCGAAATCGGTGGTTAGACCCAAATAACCAAGTCTTGACTAAGTCCATTTTGATTAGTGTCAGCTTAGTCATGTAATTTAAATATGTTACAGAATTTTGCTTCTGGTTTTTTTCCCGTAAAGAACGACAACAATTTTCTTTCAATGCGTCATAAAAAGATATAATAAACGTAATAATTTTTATTTTTGTGATGAAAACATTAAATTAAAAAACAGGTTTTAATGGAATTGTAATATCGGATCCGATCAATTAGGAATTCTAGTTGAATGTTTTTAAGCAAATATTGTGTCCACACAATCAGCCTATTTGCATATACACCCTTATAATTTTCATTTACTTGCAGAATTACCCCTGTATAAAATATGGTGGAAGGAAGAATTTCTCCTATCGTTTACACCAATCAAATGACAAGTGATCGTTTGTGCAAATAAAAATTCATTATTGTTTCGAAAGTCAAAATAATGAATTTAAACTTTATAAATCAGATCCATTAACTAATTATCTACGATGTAGGTGCGTGTGTGTGTGCGTGTGCGAGAAATAGAACAATTACTTCTGATCGACGACCATGGCTGGCGCGAATCCCCCCTGCGTGGGCATACCGTCTGTGTAAACATCGTTATACGACCAGATCCTCTTGCTGCAATACTGCTCCACATTGGCCTTGCAGGCTCCGCAGGACCTACAGCAGCCGACGATCACCCCGCAGCCGACGATGTCGCCCTTCTTAAACTTACTGACCTCCGCTCCCACTTCCTCGACCTCCCCGACCACCTCGTGCCTACATGAAGAACAAGTATATCCGTAAATTCTCGTCTAGTTACACCAGAACCGCTGCAATCTTTGTAATTACACCACGACCCATGTAATCTTTGTGTGGGACTAGATCTCTCACGAGGCGACGGTCGACCACGGGTGTAGCGACGCGTCGCCGGGACCCGTAAAAGAAAAGGAGAAGAGCATACCCAGGAACCATGGGATAGCGGGACATGTTGAGATGGTTCTTGGTTTGGTGTAGATCGGTGTGGCATATGCCACAGTAGAGCACCTTCAGCACCACATCCTCTGCTCCCGTCTCCCTGCATTCATTTCAAAATTAAAACTCCACAGGGGCTTATTTGCAATGCAAAATTCTTATATGATAGAAAATGAGCCTACTGGTAATTTTTAATGTGTAAAAAAAGATGGTGCGTTAGTCTATTTAGTTGGAGAGTTATTTTTGAAAATCTGATTTGTAAACACATAAAAAAAGCACGTTAATCTATATGGAAAACCCCATTTGTTAGTGCGTGTATTTATTTTAAATTATTAAGCATAGGGAAATATGGAGGATTCTCGTGTCGTTATCTCTTTTAAAGTTGAATATTGAAGATTTATTTGTAATATATGACATTTTATAAAATTATCTGTAAAAAATAATTAGCTCTCTTACTGCTTATAATGTTTTTAAATAATATCATATGTTTATAGAGCTATGCTTGCAATGTTGTACATAATAGTTCTTAGATTTATGTTTTTATTAAAAAATAGGACAACCTTGACATTTTTTATGTTGTTGCAGGATAAAAAGGATATTTTCTTGACAAAAATTAACGGGAGATCGGGGGGGCCGCAGTTGTAACATTTCTATGTAGTATATAAAAACGATTCTCACATTCAAAATAATATTTAAAAAAATGTTTTTTACACTTGTGCTCCTCTGAAATTCTACAGTTACAATTATACCTCTACCATTTAATAAAACTCAGTACCTGTGTATTTTTACAAAATTAACACTACGCTCATTCTAATATTACACTCATGTCTCATTTTACTTTACTGTGAATTTCGTAAGAATATAGAGATACAAGAGTTATGAAAAAAAGCAGATCAATCATATTTTCGTCGCATCTGAAGCTATCTTTTTTCGATAAATCGTGCGACCTTTTCGGGAGCAAATATGCTGTTTTAAATCTTACTACATTCTATTTACAATAATAATATGCTAATATTTATTTTTAACATGCTATTTTCCAACGTGTCCTGCTCTTTCCCCTATTTTAAATCGACTCCAACCTTCCTATTAAAATCTTTAAAATAAAAAATGTATTATTGGTCCAGCAAAGTGGGTAAGTTGGTGCTCACTTTAACAAAAGCTGCCTTTCACCAACTCTCTATCATTGTGATGAAATATCAGTTTTTAAATATATCTATCATCTTTTCTAGACATATTTACATAAAATACCCGAAATATCATAATGATCTTTGTCTGACTGTGTTCACACGAATCTAAAATTTCCAACTTTGTCCATATACAAATCCGAGAATACTGAACTTTTATTCACATTTTAAAACTCATATAACGTGGCCATTTTTTGTATTTTCTTACTACGTATAATCATACGTAATGCAAAATTATGTCTCTACCTCGTAATACAATTTTTTTAAATTTTCTGCAGGGTTTTTAATTTATCAAAATGATTTAAAATCTAAAAAAATGATTTTTACACTTGTCCCTTCAGATATTTTGCAATTACCTTATAAAATTAGCAATATTGTCATTATGTTAATACGCCTATGCCTACAAAGGCAGACGCGTTAGCGCAAAAATAAGATATATAAGTAATTACAAAATCATGAAAGGGTACAATTGTAAAAAATCAAAAGTAAAAATCCAACTTTATTCGCAGAAAGAATCAATCCAGCCATTCAAAACTGCTAGTTTTAGCCTAGGGCGTTTGGTTGGCGGGTTAAGGAGGGTTAAATTGGTAGAGGGTAACATGTTTTGGGATTTTGATGTTTGGATAGAGAGTTAAACTGAGGGTGGGTTAGAAGTGGATTTGGAGTGATATGATTGTATTGAAGTTTGAAAAAGTGAGAGTTATTGTGATGTGATTGTATTGAAGTTTGGAAAAGTGAGTAGAAGTGGGGTAGTTTATAATTTTTATATGATATAATGGTATAATATATTATTTTTTGATAGGATTGATGATGTAAAATTGATTTATTTAATTTTTTAAAAAATGAATAAAGTGGGACCCACGGGGAGAGAAGGGGATGTGGATTAAGGGAGGTAAACTCCACTAACCTGCAGGTAACCTATCATCGAAACGGTAACTTAGGGATATAAATAAACGGGTCTATAGGTCGTCCTCCCTGTCAATCGTGACCGTTGGATGGACTTTCACGGGTCGAGATGCCGCGAAAATGCCCCCACGCCATGGGAGCTGACAGCTCCTCAGCTGCCACTGTTCAAAAACGAAGCCATTTCCCAATCTTACGCGGAATCACCACGCGTGAGGATCGTTAAGATCCCTGCTATGACGACGCTCTTGATAAAGGGTCGACTATTCCCGGCCCCTTATCAGGAGGCGTCCATTCCCCATAGCAGGGGATCTTAAAGCAGAGGATCCGCACCCGAGTTAACACACACGGATTTGGCGACTTAGATTACCCCTCTCGTTAAACATACATTCAAATCCAGTTTGCATATAATGCACAGCAGAGTCCGTGATGTGGGTACTGAGGCAACAGGTGTTCTGAAGAACCAACGTTATTAACCCTAGTTTTTTTATCGGATATTTACCCAGCAAATCCTGAAATCTTTTCAAATTACCTCTACGACCTTTGAAACATCGATATTCCTCCCTCGATCCCGTAATCTTGCTAACTCTTACCCTACAGACCCTGTGGTTAACCTCCGTTCATTTATCCGTTAAAAGTAACCTGATTCCGTTATGTTCTTTTATATTTTAACCATTTTGTTTATCAAATTTGCATTGAATGCCACTTCGCCCCCTCGCCAGCGCAAAGCTTTCAGCCTCGCCACTGCCATCACCGAGGAGCCTCGCAAATAGCTCCTCCTTCCGAGCTCTACCCCATGACCGCCGAGGAGGTCCTCCTCCCCAGTTCAAATGGCCTGTAGGAAACCCTCCCCTGTTGAAGCCCCTCCCGCCGAGCTCTGCATGCCGATGGCACCGATGGAGTCCCCCTGCTTCCCCGTTGATGGATTCCTCCCCCAGTCCCCGTCGATGGAGCCCATGAGGGTCGACCTCCGACACTGAGGTCCGACCCATGATCCAGGACCCTCCACCTGTTCCTTGGTTGCACACCGGGGATGAAGAACAAAGGCGCAGTCCACGCAGCGGAAACAGAACCCCCTTCCTTCCGCCCAACACAAGATGCAATAGTATTTATCCGATGGTTGCTGCCAGTAAGATTCACGCAGTCTACGCAGTCATGCAGTCCACGCAGTCCAACACAAGAACAAAGGCGCAGTCCACGCAGTCCACGCAATTGCTGCACCAGTAAGATTCCATCGCAGTCTTTACGATCTCGAGAGTGAGCTTCTCTGGTGGTTGCTGCCTATCTTTATCCCCGCACACCATGAGGTCCGACCTCTGACACCTCGACGGGAACTCACCTTCCCCCCTCCCTCCCCCCCGCCGCTCCCGGCCATGAACGCACACCATGAGGTCTGACCTCCGACACCTCGACGGGAACTCACCTCCCCCCCCCCCCCCGGCTGCTCCCGGCCCTTCCCCCTGCCGATGCTGCGACCCCCCCCCCCCCCCCCGGCTCCCCCTGCCGATAGAGTCCCTCCCCCCCAACCCCCGCCGCCGATGGAGTCCCCCTGCTCTCCTCCCCGTTGAGCTCCGCCTGCCGATGGCATCGATGGAGTACCCCCCCTGCTTCCCCGTTGATGGATTCCTCCAGAGGCCCCTCTCGCTGTTGATTGCCTTATTCGAGCCGTCACTGGCTTCATCGTCTTCTCCCTCCAGCCCAAGCCGATCCGCGACCGCTTCCGCAAGGATTGGAGTCCCCCTGCTCTCCTCCTCGTTGATGGATTCCTTCTCCCCTTTTTATTCTTTTTATTATTTTGTCTAATCCTAACCGTTCCTTGGTTAGGTTAACTCAAGACTAACTCAAGTAATTGACTCAAATATAGTTAAAATTGACGGCAGGGTTTGTTGGGTAAGACGGAGCAAGATTACGGGGTCGAGGGAGGAATATCGATGTTTCAAAGGTCGTAGAAGTAATTTGAAAAGATTTCAGGGTCTGCTGGGTAAATATCCCTTTTTTATTGGCTGCAGAATCTTTCTGGAGTACTACATGAAATATATGGGATTTAAAGAAATATAATGATGATGAAATATATGGGATTTAAAGAAATATAATGATGGCGGATAGATTACCTGAGGGTGAAGGTGCAAGGAGACAGGTGTCCGGAGGAGTCCTGTGCTGCGAAGCCAGTGATCGTTCTTCCAGCGGAGACGATGCCCATTGATTGCGGGGAGGGGGGGAGGGTGTGTGTGGAGAGAGAGAGAGAGAGAGAGAGAGAGAGAGAGAGAGAGAGAGAGAGAGAGAGAGAGGAGAGAGAGAGAGAGAGGTTGCTTGGGAATTGGAGTGGGCATTAAGGGTACATATACGTAGTTATATATAAAGGAAAAGGTTCGATGAGACCTTTTTGGAGAAGAAGGGTTAGATGAGGGGGAGAATAAAGAAATGTGAAGTTGGTAGATTGGGATTTTTACATCATCACCCCTAAAATCCTATTCTGTTGCATATAACTTATAATATTTGTAACTACGCCGAATGGATGGATACATATACAAATATTTGTATTATCATGTTCTTATTTATTTCTCGATATGAATACCAACGTGGATACAAATATTTAAAGATGGACTACAAAATCCATACAAATATAGATTACAAAATGCATACGAATACCGATATGGATATTTTATAGATTAGTTTAAATAGGGTTAAATGGGGCTACCCCCTTGGGGAGCTAACTTGGCCCCCCCTGCGGTATTCGTCCGCTTTTTTTATTTTTTTTTGAAAATTTCTTCCGTGAATATTCATCGCTATATCCCTATATTATGTCATTCAAATTTCGTGCGAAACAGATACTGCTACGGCCTCCATCCATACAAGCATTTTTAACGGTAACAGAATTGCTAAAAACGACCCTTCCGGATGGAGGTCATAGGAGACTCTGTTTCGCGCGAAATTTGAATGACATAATATAGGTATATATTGATGAAAAACTATGGAAGAAATTTAAAAAATAAAAATAAAAAAAGCTGGCGGAATGGTGTGGGGAGCCATATTAGCTTCCCCATGGGGGCAACCCCATTTTACCCGTTTAAATATACAATATATGTATTTATTTTATAACAATTATATGAAATAATGTACAAGAATTTATAAAATTATGTTATATATAACAAAATGAAAATATTGTTACATATATTTACAGATACGTAAGTGATATCTATGTATATATGTATTGTACATCCTATGTTGATTTGGATGAAAAAGATCTGAATAAAGTAGACACTTTGACGGTTTGAATACACAATATATCCTTAACCATTTGCATTCCTACACTACGGTCATTGTAAATTACTCTATAACCACTGCAATGTTATGAACTCTCATTCTACAACCCTCATGCAGCGGCATGTGTGCTAAATAGAGTAAAATCATAGGGGTCACGGTGTGAAATCTCTACTTTTTAATTTTATTATTTTTGGAGATTGTAGGTAAGTGAGAGCGACATTGTGCAGACATTGTGTAGTAGGTAAGATGTAACAGATCTTGTTAAGCTCACCCTCGGAGTACCCTAACACTAATGTGTGCCGCATCTTATTATTTTCCGATTTTTGCATATTCTACCCTTGTAAAATATTGCTATTGCCCTCGTACCTCTATTTTTTCGTGTTTATGCTATGAGCCCTGTATAGCTTTTGAAATTACACATTTAATGATTATATTTGAGTATAGGTAGATGTGTAATATTGAAATGAATATCCAAAAAATATGAATTAAACGTAACTTCTCATGTAAATGCTCTTTGTGAACTCAAAGAAATTGGATTTCAATCTAGGTGCTTCCAATGTGAAGGGATGCCCCAACAAGGGCTCGTCAATTTGCTATTTAATATTCAGGAGAAAAATCCAAATTCTGTTCATTACTCGGGGAAGAAATAGTTTAATTTGTATATTATTATAGGCCCATGTTCAAAACATCGACCAGTTAATTCGCTATTTAAAATTACTAAGGTCTTAAATTTAACTAGAAAATGGATTCTAAAATGGATATTGAGCAAAAGCTCCTTGAAAATATTCAAATTACACGCCGAATTTTGACGCCTACGTTTACTGCATACTTTTTTTTTGTTCTTCTTGGAGATGAACTAACTTCGAAGAGTTCTTTAATACGACAACTTTAAGGCAAGATTTTAAAAACCGAATCGAAACGACCGGTTAAATCGGTGATGAATCGACATTTCATCATCTTTATTCTATCATTTTGGCCTGAAAAAATCTAGTAAATGCGTGTAAATAGGCCTAATCCATGCATTTTAGCATTCATGCATTTGTGTGTAAATATTGTATAAATTGCGGTTTTTAAAGCCAAAATTATAGAATAAAGAAAAGAAAAGAAAAAGAATAAAATATTGTATATATTTTATGACCCGAAACCCCGAGACCTAGGCATCTTGATGAATAGGTCGACAAGGAATAAAGTAGGGGGAGATAAGGGCCAAAAATATCAATAAAATCCCTTTTATTAATTCATTCTTTAGTCATTTTAGGACCTATTTTTGGTTCCACTTTTTATACATCAAATAAAGAAACTTTGTACATGAAAGTTGTAGATAATTAAATAAAGAAAAATACAAAATTGATTTCACTGAAAAATAATGTACTGGTAAAAAGTTATGGTCTGAATAAAAATCCAGAATCCCAACTTCCCAGACCCGTATCTCACAAATGAAAACTCCAAATGCAGCATATTCACCTTTAATTGTATATAGAAGAAAATAAGCTATTTAATGGCGGTGGTTTCGCATTTGGAGGAGCTATGGTTTGAAAGTTGAGTTTTGGACCCCTATTGTATACTTGTACATATTAAAATATTCAATTTATTCTTTTTTCATTATTTTTGTAATTTTATATTTTTATAATGTTGTAAATATTACTTATAATAGTTGTGAATATTAAGATCAGAATAAAAATGTAAATAAAACTCAAAATAAAATACATGTATGTATAATACATAGGTAATAATTCTATAGACATACCTGCATAAAATACACTTCTATTTTATTAAATATACAAAATAAATCAAAAAAATAAAATAAAAATATAATTAAGTGTATAAAAATATTTTATAATTTTATATAATAATAAACAAAATACATAAAATGAAATGTACAAAATAAAAATAAAATACTAAAATATATAGATATATGTACCTATAAAGGGCATAAATGCAAACTTGTAAAAATACATTTCATCAAAATAAATAAAAATCATAATAAAATAATTTATAAAAAAATAACCATTTTTCATTTTATAATTAAAAATTAATAAAATCATTATCTATTTTTTATAGATTTTAGAAGTATTTTTCCTGCGGATTTTCCTGGTTGGTCCACGTGGACCAACCAGGTGGCTGGAAAGTTGACCCAATGGTCAACTTCCTGGCCTTCTCCTGCAGCGTGTCAGAGTGCCCGTGAACCGCTTTTCCTCGATTTTTTTCGCCATGATGCGTTGCTCGAGGAAGAGTTGACCCTTCATGAAAGTTGTACCCTGTACAACCACCTAGCTCGCCGACCTAATAGATCCACCCAGATCTTCTTCGCCTGCTCGCAATCTTCCCTTGAAAGTCGCGCCTCGGCCATGTTTCAAAAGAAACCCATCACCCCCATTTCGTTTTTGAACCTTCCTTTGACCTTCTTTGAGCTCCCAAGTGCCGTGCTCCGGACTGGAGGCGTGACAGGCCTCCTCCAGCCGGCTAAGGTGGCCCAGTAGAAGGCCGAGGCGGTCGTTCCTCCATCTCCGGCCAAGTGCGGCCGTCGAGGTACATATCTCGGGTTTTTCGACCCTTGAGGTCAGTTCTTCTTTGCTTAGTCCATCCCGTTTACCCTCTAGACGCATTTTATGTTGTTTTCATTGTTTGATCTCACCCATTAGCTGTAGCGCACCCTACCCCGCCGCTCGCCGGTGTTCGCGCCGGCGAGCTCCGATTTCATCTGACCATACCACCTACGCCTCCTCTCCAATGTGTACAGCCCCAGGACCTCCTTTTTGTTGCTGCTTGTCCGAGTTCACTTGCAGGTCTTGGAGGGTACATCCCCGTCGGGGATTGATTTTGTACAAGCACCAGGTCGCCGGTGGCCGTCCTCTTGCGTGAGCCGCAGGTCCGCGCTTGTCTTCCGTGGGGCCATTTTGTTGGTGCAGCCCGTCCCGCCACTTCACCAGGAGTCTTTCGCGCCTCGTCTTGAGGCTATCCATCGCCGGAGTCGCGGGATACGTGGGATCGAAGCTCGCCGAGGTCTGTGTCCACTCCAGTTCTTCCAGACACCTCGCGGGCCGTCGATCCTGGCCGAGTTCTTCACGACGCACAGGTGGTGTCGGATTTGGTGCACCTGTGTCGTCCGATCACCATCAGCGTTTTAATCCAGGCCATTAAGATGAAGGGGTATCGGCGCGCCTCCAGGCGACACGTGTCCAAGTGATTTTTGCCCAGCCGTCCGATCCGCCCCTTACTTTGGGTATTTTGTTCTGAGGCCCACAGCATTTTTTGTATTTCACAATTTATTACTGAATCTTTCATCTGCTGTTAAAAGATTTTGCAAACTTTGCACATCAGTTCGTGTATGTTTGTTTAATTGCGGAGAGGCCCTTGCCAGGCGCGCGTGCATGTCACGTGCGCCCTGGCGTTTTTGCGGGTTTAGCCTCACAAGTTTGGGTATTGATTAATTCGTCTAGCAAAAAGTTCATTTAGTTATATTTTTTTTGGAATATTGCAAAGAGGCCCTCGGATTTTCTGAATATTTCAAAAATGCCCCTGCGAACATGATTTTTCCTTTTGCTTCTTGTATTTTATGCATGCGTCTATAAAATCCCAAAAAATCTCCAAAAATCATATTAAGCTCTTGTTGTAGTGTAGTTTATCACCATATTTTTATTTTCCATAATTATTGCATTTTAATATTTATTAAAAATAAAAAATAGTCATTTTCAGCACTGTTTGCATTATTAAATCCATAAAAAATATAAAAACACTCCAGAAAAATTCCAAAAAAATATATTTTTTCTACTTTAGTTTGTTTTAACTCCTTTAATTTGTTTTAACTCCCAGCCAAAAATCATTAAAAATTATAAAAGAAAACTCCTAAAAATATTAAAACTCAAAAAAATTCCAAAAAATATTAAAAATTCTACAAAAACCCTAAAAATATAATCTTGGTGTATAAATTTTCCTTATTTTATTATCTTTAAGTGAAAATTAACTTGGAGAATTTTTGTTACTGTTTTCTATTTTATTTCTCCATTTTAGTTTCAGCCTTGCATTTTATTCACTGTTTTCTTTATTTTGCTATTTAAAAATACCAAAAACATTTTGAAAAATACACAAAAATCACAAAACCAGTAAAAAAATCCTAAAAATATCAAAAACATTTTATTTCTGAATTTTTGGTTATTTTTGCACATTTTTATAAATACTTTATCTTGTCTTTCATTACATTATCCTTATTTTCCAATATTGAAAAAGAAGATAAAAAAATATAAAATATAAAAAGAAAATATAAAATCAGTAAATTAAAAAATCAAAATACAAAAATATAAAATTAAAAATTAAATAAAAAAATTATAAAAATTAAAACCCACAAAAGAATTTTTAGCATAGTAGACTCTTGATCACAATTCACACATTTTGAGCAATTTTTGCCCCGTTCTACCTGTCTGCTCCCTGTGTTCGACCTCTACACATACTTGCACTATACACATCTTGTTGTAGAGTTATAATAAATTTTAACTCCACACACTTTCACTGCTTTACTTGATTGTCGTGGGTTAAGTGTTATTTGAATCGGGATTTCGTTGGAGGTCAAATCAGCGACTGTTGATTCGCCTTGTGAGTCAACACGACCTCTGCAAATTCCTGTTCAACAAATGGCGCCGTTGCCGGGGAGCAACAGCGCTTAGTTCGGGTCCTGTTTGTGATTGTGATTGATTGTCTATTTCGCGGCTTTTATTTTTCGCTATTTTATTTTCTTCATTTTTGATATATCTCTTGAGCTGTCTAACCTTCTCTTTTGTTGACTTTGTGCGAGTAACAGCAGATCGAGGGAGGCGCTCTACCTTAGGCGCCTACGCACCCACGTGAAGCCGGCATCTGCCAGCCGAGCACCGAGGAGACGAAGAAGATTTTTGAAGACCGAGCTCCACTTTTAGTTGTAGAATTTATTTCCTGCATTTATTTTTGTAATTTTTGTGAGAGAGAGACCACTATATTTGTAATAATACAGGTACCCCCGGACTTGGACTCTTGAGCCTAATTTCCAAGTGATTGTTCACTTGGGGGCTCACCGCGGTTTTGTCGGCTTTTCTTCGCATTTTTATTTTGTTTTCCGGTTTTATTTTTCATTTCTTTTGTGTGATTGAGCTCTTAGCTTTTAGGATTGCTTGCGATAGACTAAGGCCAAACACTTAATATTTTGCATGCACCTATAGTCTCGTTCGGACTTAGTCAAATTTTAAACAGTTGATCAACACCTTCAATCCGTCGCGCCGCGAGCTCTCCCCGCAAAGCGCTTTCTCCTAAACTCAAGTGTGTTGAGCAGAGGAGGGGTGAGCCTAGACCGGACTCTAAGGTTGAGGATTGGTGATCAGCTTGTGGTTCTTCCCGCTAATAGCAATTTCTGAACTTAGGGCGATTTCATCGGCTTGCATTTGCATATAGATAGGTTTCAATTCTGCTGAGCATCTTTGCATGTAGAGTGCTGGAGGCAAGGTGAGCATTTACGCTTTAGCATCCATCATTATTTGCCGCTTGCATTGCTTTTCCGACTCCCCCTCTGATTTTGCCAACCTAGGTGCTCAAAGGAATTGACTCCCCGATAGGATCGTGCATTTCTCATTAAATTTCCAAAAAAGTGATAATCAATAAAATTGGGACTGCTAATATTACTTGACCCTAAAACCGACTAAAAAAGAAAAATTCTTTTGGGGCGAGTAATCCCCTCATTGTCTTCGTTTTACATTGCTCGCGCACACCCTAAGGACTAGTGCCCAAATCCCATCTTCCGCCCCTAAGTGTGTGTGCAACTCTTTTGACTTCTCACCTAACTCTAAAACAGACAAGATTAAAAGACCGCATTTTACAGTCTCTACCGAGTTGAGTAGGTGAATTGAGGGTTTGACTTGTTTTCATTTTTGCTTGTGATTGTTTTGTGTGTGTCCTAGATCATACCTGCGCATTTGCGCCTTCTTTTCTACTCTCTTGACTTGACCGCCGTGCTCTCCCGATCATTTTCCTTTTGTTTTCAAGATGGAACCCTGGAGCATTTTCTATCCGGACTTTGCGGATCCCTCGTCCGCTCCAGCCGGTCCACCTCACTTTTTCCAGGAGGACTTTGCTCCTGATTTTTGTACATATCTGACCAACCCACTATTTCAGGATCCGGACTTTGACCTTCACCAGTCATTTCCACCACCCTCGCCTACACATTTCGACAACCCGCTCTTCCTTGAGTATCTTAATCCGGAATGTATTTTTTGTCCACACCCACCGCCCACATTCGACACACCCGATCCTGAGATTTTGGAGTCACCTTTCATGATATCAACACTTGAGACCTTGAATCAGATGATGGAGCATGTGAATTCGAAGATTGCCGACCTTACTAGTTTAAATAAGAACCAAAATGCCGCTCCAGTCTTTGAGGATATGGAATCATTTGAGGATTATCATGAGAGCTTGCAATCACCCAAAATACAAAAAAATGAGAAAAATTTAAAAACACAAAAAGAGATTGGGAGACTGTTGATCGAGTCAGACTGTGAGGAGAGCGCCCACTTGCCAGACTTTTTGACCACACCTTCATTCACACCCGGTCCCACCTTTGACCCCGAGGATGCCGCTATACAGACTGCTCTTGGCATTCCTCGTGTATATGATGATTCCGACTTCCTCCCTTGTATGGAGGATGTCCAAAATTTCAAAAAAATGTTGACTGAACCCGAAGTGGTGGCCACCATTCATGAGATTATCCATGCCCCACTTCAGCAGGCCATGACAGATTTATCTGCTCCTCTTCCCAAGAAGAGAAAGCGGAGGAGAAGATCTGAGCGTCATATCTTGACCATGGCCACTGCTCACGCCATCACACACCGTCCCATTCCTCGGAAGAGGAACACTGCCACACCTTTCATTAGCTGCATCATCTCTGACCACACATGTGATCACACTCTCCTAGACGGCGGTGCTTCGATTAACATTATACCCTTCTCACTGGTACAGTCTCTTCACTTAGGGCCTCTCAAGAAGACCAGGATGATCGTACAGTTTGCTGATGGATCAATAAAGAGGCCGAAGGGTATCCTTGAAAATGCCGTCATCTCGATTCAGGGCATGGGCTACACCGTTGATTTTGTCGTATTGCCCATGGAGACCTCCATTGGGGAGCACTCTCCAATCATCCTGGGACGACCATTCCTCGCCTCTGCGAGGGTCGTTATTGATTACGGATCAGGAGAGATTCGCTTCCGTCCTGCTGACGAGAGCGAAGCGTTGATCACCGCACCTACTGCCGACCAGAGACCTGCACCTGATGCGCTTGCACCTATTCTGGCTGACCCTGAGGCCTATGACCTATATGAGGATATCAGAGAGACTTTCTTTATGACCGATGATGAGACCCGAGAATTCCTCTCCAAGGAGGAAGGCTCGGAAAGCATAGACCTTGGTGTTTCCGCTTCCTGTGATTGGCGTTGTGTTGATGACATCCGCGGGATCTACACGATTGACACTATCGAGCGGAGGGCAGATTTAGAGACTATACAAGACAGACATGCTCTGACTACTTCCACTGATGAGTCCGCTCCTGTCCACATAGATACTGATGAGACTAAGGCCGAATTTGATTTAATTGCTTTTCTTCAGAAATTCAGGCCTTTTGATGAGAAAGATGATCCGGTTGAGATTATATAGGACGAACAGAGTTCGACTACTTCCACCGATGAGTTTGTGCCTTTTGATTTTGACTTGGACGACACCTCGCAGGATGACCCCGATTACACTACTTCCGATGATGATGAGTTCGTCCCATTTCACTTCGACATCAGCGAGACTTCCAAGGCCGGACCTAGCCGTACTTCTCCCACTCACCAGTCTGTGCCTTCACACCCTAGGGCCCCTGAGGACCTTCACCCTGTCGACCCTGATCGGCTCCCGTCCACTGTGGACCCCGATGTCGACCTGCACCATACCAGATCTATTCCTCAGAGGTCCCGCAAGAAGGTTCGTTTTCAACCTCCTTGATCATGTGTACATTCATCTCTGTTGTATATCCTCTTATGTTCATCTTTGTCCTTCTCCCGTTTTGCTCGTCCACCCATTCTCGTGTTTGCCTTGCTTAGGATGTACTTTGTCCTAAGTATAGGGGGTGGACGAGCCGAGTGTTCGTTCTTCGTGCCGTCTCATCACTCCTGTTGTTGCCTATACTTAGGGCTTCTTTTACCCTAAGTATAGGGGGAGTGGTATGTACGTCCTCATGATCTCTTTTTCCTTCTTTATTTCTTTTCTTCTTTTCTTCTTTTCCTTTTCTATGTTTTTTTTGTATCTAAAAGGTGTCGCCCCTTGTAGACAGTCTTCTATACTTAGGACGTACTTTGTCCTAAGTATAGGGGGTGTGCACCCCGAGTTTTTCTAGTCTTTTCGATCCTCTCCATTGTCTCCTCTTCTTGTCTATACTTAGGGATATTTTACCCTAAGTATAGGGGGAGACAATCTGAGCACGATCTGTTCATTCCCACCCTTGACCCTCCCTGCGTTGTGTACAGTCTGTTATACTTAGGATTATTTGATCCTAAGTATAGGGGGGACGGTCAACTTCTCATTCTTTTGTTCATTCGTGCATTTCTTCGTTCATTTATTCTTTAGACTTGCCTATACTTAGTACGAGTTATGTATTCTCTTTTCTCTCTGATCTATGAGGACATAGCTCAAGCTAAGTATAGGGGGGTCGTATATACTACGTATATATTTTAGCCATAACTCGTACTTTCGTATTTTCCTAATAAATATGGCTAATAATTCATCAAATTCATTAAAATTCCTTAATAAAAAGGTGTTTTATTCCTCAAAATTTTTTGTATTTACTGATTAATAAATCAGGTGAAAATGTTTTTTGCAAAATGTTTGAAAAATAATTTGAAAATCTTTGTGAACATTTATTGAAAACTATTTTGAAAATATTTTGTACATATTTTCAACCTGTGTAAAAATGTGTGGTTTGTAAATTTTAATTTCTTTATGTGAAATAAAATGTTTGAAAAATGATTTGCAAATGGTTTGAAAAATGGTTGCAAAAATATTTTGAAAAATCTATCTATACTGTTTAAAACCCTTGCAAAATGATTTTCAAATGTGTGTACATGTTTGTAAAATGTTTGTAGAAAACTATTTTGGACTATAGTTTTCAAAAATTGTGTGAAAAAGCCTGTGTCAAATAAGTTTGAGGAATACATACATCTCACCAAAATCCACTATATGTATACATGTATAAAATTGATCGCGTACCCTTGTAAATTCGTAAAATCCACTTCTTGTATATATAAGAAGCACTCCCGTGTACATATTTTTAACCTAGTTTTCAGCCAAAACCTTTTTGTTTTCAAAAATCCCAAAAACATTTGCAAAATTAAAATCCAAAAACATTTAAAAAAAATCTTTTGAAAAATACAAAAAAATGCATATGCATCATCATCATCTTTTCAAAAATCCATAAAAAGTTCAAAATCTTTGAAAAATGCATCACAAAAATATTCTTTGCATAGCATTGCATAGCATTCGCATTTTTCGGATTGAGTTTGATAGTTGAACGAGTCTAAGTAAAATCTGGAGATTGGAGCTTGATTGGACCTTATAATCTACCTAATAACAGGAACCTTATAGGAAGTGGGTTTGAGGTACTTCAGGTCTAGTTGACTTAATTCTTTGAGGATCACGAGACTTAGTTCAATGGATTCTTGACTGCCTAAGTAGAGTATTTCGGAGCACACGCACGACTCTTGGTGATAATGACCTAACTTGGACACCTGCACCTTTCACATGGCTCAACTCAGTTGGAGTGGTGAGGGGATTGGATTTGCCGGTATGAGACGCACACAAGTGGAAACACTTGTCCTCCTCTAGGGAGGGAAGTGCACCCCAACCCGTCCAGTGATAAGGAAGTCTAAAGACAGGAGGCTGTGGGTTGCGATAAAGCTTCAAAAGAGGGATAGTCTACTGGCTCAAGAGGAAAAACTCCTTATGTAAATGCTGCTGTATATAGTAGTTCAAAAAAAAAAGAGTTCAGGCATGTAGAAAAATAAAAAAAAAGAAAGCCTGCAAAGTATGTACATATGTTGTAAAGTCAATAAGCAAGCTTGAGTTCCAAAGTCATATCACGTGAGCCTGCAGCAGGATGACTTGACTACACTGGTCTTGCATCCCAGGATAGGTAGCTACACTGGCTACCGTCCATTCTTCTCTTCACCCCCGCCTCTTGAGCTGGTTGCCACTTGAACTTAGAAGGGAATATCCCGCTCCTCGAGGATGGAGTTGCTGGATTGGGGAATCATTGGGTTGTCGTACTGGAGAAGTCAGTCTCTTTGTCATTCTAGTTGGGTAGAGCCACCATCACTTACACTGTATAAGTCAGATTCATAGTCGTAAGGGTTTGCGTATGAATTGAGATATTTCTGACCTGGCTATTGAGGAAGCTTGAGCAGAGTTTTGGGATTCTCAAGGGCTGTTGGATTTCCGACACGGTTCTCACTAAGGTTCCGCCCGCACTAAATTTCCAAAGGTCCGACTTAAGCTCCAAACTTTGATTTTGTGAAGACAAGTTTGATAACTACACTTAATCCACCTTCTTCCTTTTCTTTTCTTTGTTTTTCTTTTCTGCACTTATTGCATAAGTGTTTGCTAGGGACTAGCAAAGGCAAGTATAGGGGGATGATGAATCGACATTTCATCATCTTTATTCTATCATTTTGGCCTAAAAAACCCTAGTAAATGCGTGTAAATAGGCCTAATCCATGCATTTTAGCATTCATGCATTTGTGTGTAAATATTGTATAAATTGCAGTTTTTAAAGCCAAAATTATAGAATAAAGAAAAGAAAAGAAAAAGAATAAAATATTGTAAATATTTTATGACCCGAAACCCCGAGACCTAGGCATCTTGATGAATAGGTCGACAAGGAATAAAGTAGGGGGAGATAAGGGCCAAAAATACCAATAAAATCCCTTTTATTAATTCATTCTTTAGTCATTTTGGGACCTATTTTTGGTTCCACTTTTTATACATCAAATAAAGAAACTTTGTACATGAAAGTTGTAGATAATTAAATAAAGAAAAATACAAAATTAATTTCACTGAAAATAATGTACTGATAAAAAGTTATGGTCTGAATAAAAATCCAGAATCCCAACTTCCCAGACCCGTATCTCACAAATGAAAACTCCAAATGCAGCATACTCACTTTAATTGTATATAGAAGAAAATAAGCTATTTAATGGCGGTGGTTTCGTATTTGGCGGAGCTATGGTTTGAAAGTTGAGTTTTGGACCCCTATTGTATACTTGTACATATTAAAATATTCAATATTTTCTTTATTCATTATTTTTGTAATTTTATATTTTTATAATGTTGTAAATATTACTTATAATAGTTGTGAATATTAAGATCAGAATAAAAATGTAAATAAAACTCAAAATAAAATACATGTATGAATAATACATAGGTAATAATTCTATAGACATACCTGCATAAAATACACTTCTATTTTATTAAATATACAAAATAAATCAAAAAAAAATAAAATAAAAATATAATTAAGTGTATAAAAATATTTTATAATTTTATACAATAATAAACAAAATACATAAAATGAAATGTACAAAATAAAAATAAAATACTAAAATATATAGATATATATACCTATAAAGGGCATAAATGCAAACTTGTAAAAATACATTTCATAAAAATAAATAAAAATCATAATAAAATAATTTATAAAAAAATAAACATTTTTCATTTTATAATTAAAAATCAATAAAATCATTATCTATTTTTTTTATAGATTTTAGAAGTATTTTTCCTGCGGATTTTCCTGGTTGGTCCACGTGGACCAACCAGGTGGCTGGAAAGTTGACCCACTGGTCAACTTCCTGGCCTTCTCCTGCAGCGTGTCAGAGTGCCCGTGAACCGCTTTTCCTCGATTTTTTTCGCCATGATGCGTTGCTCGAGGAAGAGTTGACCCTTCATGAAAGTTGTACCCTGTACAACCACCTAGCTCGCCGACCTAATAGATCCACCCAGATCTTCTTCGCCCGCTCGCAATCTTCCCTTGAAAGTCGCGCCTCGGCCATGTTTCAAAAGAAACCCATCACCCCCATTTCGTTTTTGAACCTTCCTTTGACCTTCTTTGAGCTCCCAAGTGCCGTGCTCTGGACTGGAGGCATGACAGGCCTCCTCCAGCCGGCTAAGGTGGTCCAGTAGAAGACCGAGGGGGTCGTTCCTCCATCTCCGGCCAAGTGCGGCCGTCGAGGTACATATCTCGGGTTTTTCGACCCTTGAGGTCAGTTCTTCTTTGCTTAGTCCATCCCGTTTACCCTCTAGACGCATTTTATGTTGTTTTCATTGTTTGGTCTCACCCATTAGCTGTAGCGCACCCTACCCCGCCGCTCGCCGGTGTTCGTGCCGGCGAACTCCGATTTCATCTGACCATACCACCTACGCCTCCTCTCCAACGTGTACAGCCCCAGGACCTCCTTTTTGTTGCTGCTTGTCCGAGTTCACTTGCAGGTCTTGGAGGGTACATCCCCGTCGGGGATTGATTTTGTACAAGCACCAGGTCGCCGGTGGCCGTCCTCTTGCGTGAGCCGCAGGTCCGCGCTTGTCTTCCGTGGGGCCATTTTGTTGGTGCAGCCCGTCCCGCCACTTCGCCAGGAGTCTTTCGCGCCTCGTCTTGAGGCTATCCATCGCCGGAGTCGCGGGATACGTGGGATCGAAGCTCGCCGAGGTCCGTCCACTCCAGTTCTTCCAGACACCTCGCGGGCCGTCGATCCTGGCCGAGTTCTTCACGACGCACAGATGGCGTCGGATTTGGTGCACCTGTGTCGTCCGATCGCCATCAGCGTTTTAATCCAGGCCATTAAGATGAAGGGGTATCGGCGCGCCTCCAGGCGACACGTGTCCAAGTGATTTTTGCCCAGCCGTCCGATCCGCCCCTTACTTTGGGTATTTTGTTCTGAGGCCCACGGCATTTTTTGTATTTCGCAATTTATTACTGAATCTTTCATCTGCTGTTAAAAGATTTTGCAAACTTTGCACATCAGTCCGTGTATGTTTGTTTAATTGCGGAGAGGCCCTTGCCAGGCGCACGTGCATGTCACGTTCGCCCTGGCGTTTTTGCGGGTTTAGCCTCACAAGTTTGGGTATTGATTAATTCGTTTAGCAAAAAGTTTATTTAGTTATACTTTTTTTTGGAATATTGCAAAGAGGCCCTCGGATTTTCTGAATATTTCAAAAATGCCCCTGCGAACATGATTTTTCCTTTTGCTTCTTGTATTTTATGCATGCATCTATAAAATCCCAAAAAAATCTCCAAAAATCATATTAAGCTCCTGCTGTAGTGTAGTTTATCACCATATTTTTATTTTCCATAATTATTGCATTTTAATATTTATTAAAAATAAAAAATAGTCATTTTCAGCACTGTTTGCATTATTAAATCCATAAAAATATAAAAACACTCCAGAAAAATTCCAAAAAAATATATTTGTTTGCTTTAGTTTGTTTTAACTCCCAGCCAAAAATCATTAAAAATTATAAAAAGAAAACTCCTAAAAATATTAAAACTCTAAAAAACTTCCAAAGAATATTAAAAATTCTACAAAAACCCAAAAAATATAATCTTGGTGTCTAAATTTTTCTTATTTTATTATCTTTAAGTGAAAATTAACTTGGAGAATTTTTGTTACTATTTTCTATTTTATTTCTCCATTTTAGTTTCAGCTTGCATTTTATTCACTGTTTTCTTTATTTTGCTATTTAAAAATACCAAAAACATTTTGAAAAATACCCAAAAATCACAAAAATAGTAAAAAAATCCTAACAATATGAAAAACATTTTATTTCTGAATTTTTGGTTATTTTTGCACATTTTTTATAAATACTTTATCTTGTCTTTCATTACATTATCCTTATTTTCCAATATTGAATAAGAAGATAAAAAAATATAAAATATAAAAAGAAAATATAAAATCAGTAAATTAAAAAATCAAAATACAAAAATATAAAATTAAAAATTAAATAAAAAATTATAAAAATTAAAACCCACAATAAAAATTTTAGCATAGTAGACTCTTGATCACAATTCACACATTTTGAGCAATTTTTGCCCCGTTCTACCTGTCTGCTCCCTGTGTTCGACCTCTACACATACTTGCACTATACACATCTTGTTGTAGAGTTATAATAAATTTTAACTCCACACACTTTCACTGCTTTACTTGATTGTCGTGGGTTAATTGTTGTTTGAATCGGGATTTCGTTGGAGGTCAAATCAGCGACTGTTGATTCGCCTTGTGAGTCAACACGACCTCTGCAAATTCCTGTTCAACAATCGGCTTAACAAAGAACAGGAAGAAAAAATGTTTCAATAATCCGATTTTTATTCAGAAGATAAAAATAAGTTAAAACCCGGCTGAGCTGCCTAAACCTGATTAAATCAATTGAACCAAACCACTGGTTCAACCATCTATTTTTAAAATTATTTCTAATAATCTAATAAAATGCAAACTTTTAAAAATTATATATAATATAGTCTCCTTCTAACCCATAATATACTACTTATTTATCTCTTCTCCTTCCACATGTGCCAATGACTCCTTATCACATCTTCCTACTACCTTATGAGCATTTCCTCTCTCTTTCCGCATTATGCATGAGGTGATCTCCTTCCAACAACAATAAATGAAGAAGGTTTTGACGTAATAATACTATAATAAGTAGTAAATTAACAACACTTGTCATTAATGAGATTTTAAATAATTTTAAAATTGCTAAATTTTATGCATCACATATATGTATTTGGGTTATATGGGGCCCACCTCATTTTCGCAAATTTTTTTATTTTTTTGAAAAATATCATCATGTATATTCATCCCTATAGCCCTGCTATATGCCATTCGAATTTCGTCAGAAACAGAGACTCCTACGGCCTCCATCCAGACACTCATTTTTTAACGGTAACAGGATTTTTAAAATCGACATCATCTCGATGGAGGCCGTAGGAGTCTCTGTTTCTGACGAAATTCGAATGACATATAGGAGTGATATAGGAATGAATATACATGATGATATTTTTCAAAAATAAAAAATAAAAAAAAAAGAAAAATGGGGCGGGGGTGGAGCACACATGTAATTGTAAAAAATAAGGTATATGTGTTATTGGAAAAACTTGGAAGGACACAAGTGTACAGACATTCTAAAGATATGGTGCATCATTTTATATATTTATTTGTATGATATACCGATCTGTCTCAGGTCGACCCAACTGAACCATACGGACCAAACCAACAATACAACAATTCGCTCTTTTTTTTATTTTTTTATAAAATGTTGACGTCAACATTGATTAGACCGATCGGTCCCACTGGCTTGACCACAAAAATCAAAAATTGATATTTACCTGGTTTGATGTCCGGGTAGCGGGCATATATTCTTTTTGAGATGTATCATGTGAAGATATGGTTGTATACTTTTTCTTTTGTTACAAGTTGCAGCTTTCTCGGCTCCATGTTGAGGGGGAGTGTTGGAGTACGTAATAGATGTGTAATTGGATCTCTTCAAGTTCCAATTACCTACCTCCCCACTCTGGTTTAGTCATACATCTACTATTGTAAGAATTCGGTCTATCTGTTGACCCATTGAGAGATTGCAATAGATGATCCAACTCTTTGAGGCATCGTCCTGTAGTTTCATCCCTCTCCATCATGAGTAGGGTTCCACGTAAAATCGCTAATGTTCAATATTGTATTCTTTATTGTTTATCGATTCACTCATGCTTTTCTAGATTTCAACGGGGAACAAACTGGCAAAATGGGCTTCAACATAATTAGAAGCAAGTTGGCATGTTGGCATATGGCCTTCCAGAGAACACTTCTCCTTAATACACGTGTTACTAGTAATAATCAATAATACATACTGTAATAATACCAGTCGACTCTGGACAATGAAATTACGATACACGTTTCAAAATAAAAATTTAATTGCTATATTAATAATTGAGATATCAACCGCGAAATCAGTAGCTAAAATGTCAATATTAATTCATCTTTCTAACCTCAAATCACCTTAGATCGGAACCAAATTTGTGAGAAATATTTGGATATGCATTGAGATTTTGATGTATAGTTGGGGAACCTTTGTATAATTAACCTTCTGCTCCCGGATACCGACGTCGGCAAATTGTTTTCAAAAACGTGATGGAGGATACCAATAAGCAAACAAAGTCAACTACTCAGAAAAAGGAACCAAAGTCAAAGAAAGAGACACCGAAAGTAAAAATGACAGATTTGGATCTTCCATCCGAAAGAAAAACGGCAAATCAAAACTTTTATCCTTGGTCTGAATCCATTGACTAAAAAGCGGATTTTATTTTTCTTTTGGCCTCCTTTGAATTGGTCTTCGCAATTCGTATTTGGCTTTCAAAAGGATCGCCATTGTGTTGGACTAAGTTAGGAAGGAGTTCTGATTGATTGGCCGATCTGACGGCTACGTGTCATCATCTAAACCCCTTGAATTCATGAATTTCGCAAAGACGGAAGAAGCAGCCAAATAAGTCACCAAAATGAAGATGATCAAAAGATATAAAATAAATAAAAAATATCGATATGAAATTAGAGGAAAATATTCAGATCCTTGAATGGCTCTCTCGTGTGTAATCATGTGCCGTTGTCCATTCTACTACGACACTCTTTCCACATGAACCATCGTAATTTCCAAATGAAGTTAGAGGAAAATATTCAGTTCCTTGAGTAAGCTTTCGAGATTTCCACTCACCCAGCTTGCATGAAAATTTGTAAATAAAGGGTAGAATTTTTTGTGTGAAATTAGAAATGAGTATTGGACTGGGCCGGCCTGGCCCAGCTTGAAGCCAGACCCGCCAAGCTCGAATCAAAATTGGGTTTATCTTGGGTCGATATTTTCGACCCATTTTTTAATTGGGCCAAGCTCATTCTTTGCTCGCCCAGCCCATCTAGCCCGATAGTCCGTCCGCTTGGAGCCCGAAAGAGGGCCCAGTGGCGTGAGATGATAGGGGGCTCGAAATCGGGCCACTAGTCCGAACCCACTCCTCTCGCAGGCCTTAGCCAGGGTATCCACCACCCACCCAAACCCATTCCTCCCTCTTCTCGCCCTAGCCCTAGGTGACCTAGCCACTATTGTTGGACCTCCGTCGCCACCTCGCCACACTCGACCTCCTTAGAGCAGCAACCGCCTCTCAACCAACAACTGCAGGTTCGTTTTTTTTCCTTCATCCTTTTCATTTTAATTTCTTGCCTTAGAATTTGAAATGTTTTATTTAAAGTACATCTAGCATGGTAACTAATTGTTTGATAGTACGGTGTTAATGATGTAAAGTTCTCTTCATTCTATGATATTGTTAATTCAACTTTCTCATGTGAGAAGAGAACTAATTTCTTAGTCAAGTAGGCAGCTAACACTACCAACTATCTAGTAGTCTAACATAATTTATAAATTTAGATGTTGGGTGTCAATAAAGACCCCTACACACAATTGGAAGATAATCTCCCAAAAATTACCATTGGAAGAACCTTCAGAATTTGATGATGTGTCTGCAAAGAAACATGAAAGACAATTAACGTCGTGGGTTCGAAAACATGTCACAAAAATCGAGATGGTAGATGGAAGAGAGATGTGCAAATGTAATTATTGTAAATCACAATTATCTTGCAGGACAAAAGGTATGATAAGTCATCTTGATCAATATTTGAACCTTGTTTGTTCATATTATAACAAACAATCAACATGACCTTTTGAAATTCATCAACTCTGAACAATGAAGCACCATGACTACATGGAATTTTGAACAATAAAGAAGCATGAATGAATTCAACAAGATAGATTGTCCTAATGAATTATCCTTTAAGGTTATTGATAATGCAAAGTTATCAAACATTTTATAAAAAAAATATGCAGCTCAAGTACAAGCTTTTATCAAAATTTACTCTTAAAAGAGATTGTATGAAGTTATATGAGAGTGAAAAATTGAAATTGATCGAATTATTGAATTGATTGGTAGAATTTCCATCGTCACTAGCATGTGGACATCGATTCAGAATCTAAGGTACATGGCTATTACTACACATTTTTTTGACAACAAGTGGAAGTTACAGAAGAAGATTCTTTGATTTTGTGTCCTCTACTCGTGACATGCGGAATATTGAGGACATTATTGTGAACCGCTTGAGTGAATGGAACATGTCGAATTTATATGTTATTACAGTTGACAATGCATCAATCAATAATGTTGTTGTGTGTAATCTCGTTGATTCCTTATTAGCAAAGGATTCACTATTGGGGGATGATGTTTCCATATGCATTGTTGGGCACACATGTTAATCTTGTTGTTCAAGATGGACTTTCTGAGATCAAGAAAATAATCACAAAAGTTTGTAATCTTGTTAAATATGTGAAGATTGATGCTTGATGTCAGCACTAGGTGGACTTCCACTAATTTAATGCTTGAGTCTGCTATCAAATATGAGAAAGGTTTCAACGGCTTGAAGGGACGTGATATCCGTTCATTGGAAACACCTTTTACCAGCGAATGGAAAAAGCCTGAGACAATTAGTGGTATCTTAGAGAACTTGTATGCAACCATAGATGTTTTTCTTTGGACAGAAATATTCGACTGCAAATTTCTTTTTTGATTTGATATTTTATATTGAAAAGCATCTAAACACCCTCTTGAATCATGATGATATATCTATTGGAAGTATGTCTTCAAAGATGTATGCCAAGGTCGATAAATATTTGAGGGAAAAAGAATCTATTATGCCACAACCACTTGCAACTATTTTGGATCCTCGTTACAAGTTCAAGCTCATAAGATTTAATTATTACTTCATCCTGAAGTCGATATTGTTAAACATGTTGAATGGGTAGAATACATTTTCTATTACATATTTGATGAGCACTCTATTAAGTACATGTCAAATCTTTCCAATGAAACTTATACATCATGTTCCATTGAGCAAGATACAATGTGCCCAACAAAAATAAGCAGAGAAATGATGATAAATTTAGTTGGTTCTTGTGATTTGGGAAAATCATAGGTTCATGTTTATCTGGAAGATCATTCGATGGACAATGAGCATGGTGATGACTTTGATGTCTTGAGAATGTTGGAATTGAACTTGAACAAATATTGCATCTTGTCTGCTATGGCTCATGATATTCTGGCAACTCGTGTATCCTTTGTAGCTTCTGAGAGTGTATTTAGCAATGGCGGTAGAGTACTAAATGCATGTCACAATAGACTTGATTCAAAAATAGTGGAGGCATTGATTTGCACAGAAGACTCGATCTGTGACCATAAGCAAAAGGATTCAGAATTTGATGGAGGAAATGAAAAGGAGGTGCTACAAGAGAATCCACTTGGTTAGTTAACATATTTTATTTAAAAGCTCAAATTTATTTTTTTGATTACCATATCACTTAATCTTTTATCTTTCTTGTAGAATCAAAATGTAGTCAAACTTGATCTACATATTTGATTAGTAAGTTCGAGCATGCGAAGTGAAATCTGTTAATTTGAGGTCAATGAATATTTACAATAATATAACTATTTGATTTCTAAACATTAGATAATATACTTTTACAGGTTGAATCAGTGAGAGGAACTCTCACTTCATGATTACGCTTTCCAATCTTACACTCGTCTTTTATTCTTCCTGATTTTTTTTATGAATGATGAACTATCGTAGTTATGTACTAACCATGTACTTATTTTTGTGGATCATTGAGCTTGTATGTTGTGGGAGAATGTTTTGTCTTTGTATCTGATAAAGGTCAATCATCAATTTACATCAATCAATAATAACTTACATGTTTTTTTCAAAGGTTAGGATGTTTTCTAGGCTTGTAACATTGTAGGTACACCGTATACATCCGCTGATTGCAGATCATATTAGCGAACATAGAAGGGATCAAGATGTTTATTTTTTAGGGTATTTATTTTTCATGAGATCATATATATCCAAATTAATCAATCTCTTATTGGGGCATTAGGCATTCAACAAATAATTAATTGATTGGAGGATTCTTGCTTTATTACATAGATTGAATTCGACATATTTCTCTAGACTTTGATTTCTCACGGTAATTGGTATTTCAAGTTGGCTACCGGATAGATCCACTTCAGGTATCTCTTTTAATTCGCTTTACTTAACCAATGCTGCTTGCTTGGTTTTGGATCATATTTGCATGTGTTTCTGTACTATTTTTTTTCTAAAACTCTTTCCATTAGATACCAAGCATATCATGGGACCAAATCCATGGAAAACACAAAGTTTATCCAACAATACGTACATGAAAAACTTATAAATCTATAATTGATAATGAAATATACAATCAAAATCACCAACCAAGTGGTTTGTAGTAATGAAAAATGTATAAACACACATGTTGGCCCCGCCTAGGTCCATAAAAATTGGTTTGGCCCATGCCCAATTGATATCCTAGACTACATACGCCGACTATGCTCAGGCCCGACCTAGAATAACAGGTCAGGGTTGGGCTTGGGCCATCAAAAATAAAAAATAGTGGGCCCAAGCTCGAAAAAAATGAGCTTGAGCCTGCATCCTGTAGGGCTCGATCCATGCCCATCCCTATGTGAGAGGGAGACCGATATTGTTGATGGGGAATTGCCCAACTGACCAACCAAATCTAGAAGCAACCGCTCTTTCTTCACTTTCCAAAAGATTAAGACAGTCATGTATAGATGATTTAGAGATGTTTATATTAGTGCAAAAAAATAGTGAAAATAGTTTAAGGGTGGTAAATAATTTTTTTGTCCCATCTAGGAGTGTTCACGGTATTAATAAAGAGTAGGAGTGATATAGAATCACCTTGATGAACCTAAGCTACATTTATTTCCAATGAGATGGCTATTGATCAAGATAGCTAAAATCTGCTTAATAATTTTATCTCGGCATCCTAAAGCTTTCAAAACTCCGATTATAATATCTCATCCCAGAGCATCGAAAATCTTTTTAAAGTATATTTTCAAAATAATGACTTTGTTTTTTTCTTCTCCATCAATATTCTAGGATTTCGATTTTGATGTGTAAGCTATTATGGATAGATCTATTTTTCAAAAAGGCATACTACGAGGAATGAAGTTTTGCAATTACTGGCTCATCTATCAGTTATGATTTTATATATGATTCTAAGTGGCATGTTTATCAAGTTAATAGTGGAGTTATTTACAAGTCTAATACTTTTTCAGATCGAAATCTTCATGTTGCGTGTAATTTAGTAGGGTCTTGAAGTTACCCTTGATTGTGGACAACTTATTGAAAATTCCGCCTCCTCCTCTTGAGTTGGGTTTAGTTGTATATCAACCTCAAAATTAAGACTTTTTAATCCCAAATGTGGAAAGTTATTAGAGGTAACATTTTCAGCTCAGATGGTACTAACTAAGTCACTAAAGGATTGCTTTTTAGATCAGAAACTTTCCATTTTTAAATAACGAGGCGGAGGTCTATAACCAGAAACGAAGGATACAACAGCTTAATCCATCCTTACCCTATTTCATGTATCCCGCTACAGAATGCCCTCTCAAGGCTATTCTAGATACAGCCCTTGGCGTAGGGAGAGGTTCTACATGTTGTGTTAATGCCGGGAAATGAGCTTCCATGTTTGGGTCTAAATTCCCCCAAGAGGAAGAGGTAACATATCTTCTGTAACAGCTCGGATCCACGGTGACCAGCGGAAACATATCAAATGCCATGTCGGATCCGAGTGTTACTCTTGGACATCAATCATATCACAATAACATATATGAGTCATCTTAACATTCCTTTATCAATAAAAATATACATCTCTAATACAAAACCAAGATCCTTTGTTCCAGTGGAAACAATGATATCCTTTCCTTCAAACCTCGCAACAACTCTCCAAACTGCCACTAAATTTCATCTCACATTGACCTGCAATAAAAATACAAGAATATATGGTATGAGCCTAATGCTCAATATGTGCCGAGAAAAAGGTCAAACCGGCTAGCGAAAAAATCAAGTCTACTTATGCTATTTCAACCAACTCCAAGCATAGATAATTAGTCTGGATAAATATTTTTCTATAATGGATTCCTATAAAATTTCTAGATTCCCAAACTGGAATAATGTTCACAACATGCATTATCCATGAATACATTCCTTGAATATGATCTTAATCATAACATAATGTGCATGGATTTCACTATTTTTTTCTTATAAAATACCATGCAAATGTTCGGTAACGGTTCGATCGTGCGATCTATAATTGCATACTTCCGCCGATCATCACGACTCGTTTCGTTACATCTTCCTTCATCCGCCTAGCTACGACCATTGTCCTTTGACTAAGTCGCATGTTTGAAGAATTTGTTGAACAACTTTACAACACACAAGCATCAAGGAACAAAATACATTTAATCGCACAATAAACATATTTAAAGTGATTCGACAATGTGCTTTATTCCCTTCTATTCTTAATAGTTGTTGGAGTGCAACAAGAGATGATAAGAATAGAAGGATGTAGCGTAATTACAAAGATTACATGTATTATAGTGTAAGTGAGACATCAATTATAAAATAAAATAATAAAAAGTCATGTTGCGTCTTCTTCTTCACGTTGCATGTCTAGTTTTCCTGACTTATTTTGTCATTTATTAAAAAAAAATAAAAGAACATTCTTAAAGTTTTATTTACCGAATAATCATCTTCAATATAACAACAAGACTTTTTTATATTTTTTTTGGAAATTTTATCTATTTACTGTAACTTGGAATTTTTTTCGGTAGTTATAGGAAATTCTATTTTTTTTTGGATTTGATGGTTAATATGAAAAATTATAGAAAATAAATCTTAAATATCGAGTATTAGCATATATCATTACTTTTTTAAAGTCCGAGTACGATATTGAAATTGTTGTATAAATAATTTAGGGAGTATTGTGCAATTCACACAACCATGGGAATAATTTTCGAAAACGAGAATATGCCACATGAGAATCTTTCAACTTGTTGGAATTAAAAAAGGACAAGGAAGTATTCAAATGATAATATTTGACCTCTTCCATAGTAGAATCAAAGAATGACAAGGATTTTTTTGTCCTGTTACTCTCGGATTCCCTAAAATTTTGGCATTCGTGTGATGGGAAATCTTAGGGAAAAAAGACCTTTAAAAGGGACCCTTGAGCATTTACATTTAAAAGGAAAAAGAGTACGACGTTGAGAAGATGTTCATACAAACGAATTTTATACATTTACAGTTTTATAACATACATTTGCAAAGACAAAGATATCTGGAGGCTCTTAGCATAGTTCAACATATTTTCTGTATGCATTCTTTCACCTCGGAAAATGACTTCATTCCGTGACACGGAGAGGATCTTCTGTTGTAGTCCTTGTTGCAACAGACTCTCTTGTAGGGGCTACAACCGTCTGATCATTTATCCCCTGTCTCGAGATGCGAGTCCGTTATCCCCAACACCCTAGGAAGGTTGTCATATCCTCATCTGACATTCCTTGTGCATTACAGTCCAGTCCCTGTTGTAAATGCATTACAAATCCAGACTTTTACTGCTCCAGCCTGTGACCCAAGGATTGCCAAAAGCAATCGCACCCATAGCCGCACAGACCTTCCTTAAAACATCTCATCAAAAGAAACAAATGATCACAATCTTCCACCACCACTGGGCAGTATGGATGCAAACGGACGGAGACGGTTGCGGATATAGGTGTTACCATATCCTTATCCATTATAAATACGGATACGGATACGGAAATGGATACATGTAGATATTGGAAATTGCAAACCATATCCTTAAATACATATACGGATAAACGGAAATGGATTATCCTACAGATAAGAACTGTCTTCTAAGTTCGAACACTTACATTCAGTAGGATTGTTTGGTACAGTTAAAACTAATAAATAATTAAATCAAAATTAATAAACTACAGGACAACAAAATACAAAAAGAAACTATACTATTATACTAAGTTTAATAAGTGTATAATAAATGATTAAATAATATAGAGATGTATATTTTCTTCCCACGTTTGAAAATGACTCCACATGCAATATATTGCAACTAATCCTATAACATATTTGGAGATATAGACACACAAAAGTTGATATATGTATATACAATATAAACACAGATTCAACAATGCGGATATCCATATCCGAATCCGTCAAAAAATATGTAACGATATCCGTATCCTCTTAAAAACGGATACGACGATGGACAAATACGGATATATCCGTATCCGGTTGCATCCCTGGGCAGCGCTGGCATGTCCCATCCATACACGTAAACAATCTGGTCCTGCTCTCACAGGTCAGCAGCAAGTCCCTCCCCAACGATCAAACGAAGATCTGAACTCGGAGTGGCACATTTTACTTCCAAATCTACATGCAGTACTACATCCACACAATCCATGAATTGAGGATTGTATCCACATAGAATGCCCTTTAGGCTTTCCTCACCATGAAGCACTCCTCCGTTCATGCCCAGCCATAGGCAACACCTTCAACGGCGTCAGGAACTCCTTACCCCGTCAAATCTGAACGAAAACGAGGAGCCGCCTATCAGCCTCCCTACATTACCACATGGAACAATTCCCATTAACCGTCAAAGCAAATAAATGCGAGAACTGTGCTGCAACTGCACCACGTCCATTCCAGTTATCTGTCTGGAAACGGAAACCATTGCCAACTCCCACAAATGGCTTCATGAGAAGAGAAACACGAGGCAACACCGAAAAGAGATGCCTCTTCAAAAGTTGGATGGCGCACATACCACCCTCATACGCATGGGAAGATCTAAGGTGACCTCATTAATGCGGCATACTCAAAAGATAAGAGCCACCAACCTCGGATCCCTTTTCACATAAATAATAACATCTACTCACGTGTTGATTCCGAACAAGTATAGTCTACATATCTTGTGTTTTTTAAAAGGAAAAAAGAGTGCCACGTTAAAGACGTACATCCAAATATATCTTGTGTTATATGAGCAGCTTATTGTGTTTCTAATTTTATGGCATTTTTGTATAGCCTTGGAAAGATTGTCACTCGTAGATGGAAGAAGTTAGAACGAAACTGGAGAGAAAGTTTGTCTCCCCCAGTTTTTGAGTAGTTAATGAAGTTGGCAGATCATTTGACTTGGTGTTTGATATGAAGGGGATGGGCACTATCTTGTTTTTGTGATTTTTACACCACAGACTCTTGCAAACTTACTCCGTCTTACACCACAGTCCCTGTAGGTATGAAAATGGATTGGATATGGATCGAATATGCATATTCATATTCCCTTTATCTCTATCAAATACGAATAGAGATATGATTCAAATATGCATTAAGGAAATTATATCTTTAAAATAAAGATACAAATTCGAATCGGATATTTATCGCATTCGAATACGGATCAAATAAAGGGCCAATCCAAATATGAATCGAATAAAGAGTGAATCCATATATAGACTCGATAAACATGGAATCCGAATACAGATCGAATACAAACCACATAGCACGAATTGAATTTTTTAAACAAAGTTCATAACGATTTTAAAAAAAGGCATTGAAATATAAATAAGTTGCATCATGACAAAAAGGAGCATCGAGGTAACATGCGTTCTTGACCGGAAACAAAAAGGAGATGGTTTCTTAACTTTTGTTCATGCACATCCCCAACGAAACGGAAGTTTGTTAATATTATTAATATATTGTATTATATAATATATAATGCTAATATAATAACAATGGATTGTGACTTATATTATATCAAATGAAATAATATTAAATATTGTATCCGGGTATTCGGATATTCAAACCATTATTATATATGTATCCATATTTGGAAAATTTTTACAACCCATATCTATTTTCGATCCATATTCGATTAGTATTCCGATATGAATATCCCAATCTAGTAATTTTTTGAATACTATAAGCAGATTTTCAGATATATCCATATCCATTTTCATCGGTCCTTGCCATAAATTTAACACATCATAAGTTAATCTTTAGTTAACTTTTTTTTGCTAAGCAACAATCGTATAGAATTACTTCAAAATCATGTGATTACAAAGAGGGCTTAGAGCCCCAATTTGGGCAGCACAACCAGGGAATGAGTAAAGAGTAACAAATTTAAATGTAGCTAAGATAAGCTGGAAATAGGGACTCCGAGAACAGGGATTCCAGAGTGGCTAATTTAAAGTAGCGTTCAAAATGCTTGACACTCTCCAGATCAAGTCCTGAGGTGAAGAGGCCCGTCCCTCAGTCCATCGAGAGTTGCGCTCCTTCCAAATAGCCTTGGTAGTGGCGGCGAGTGCGGCTGCGGTCTTCATCTTTGCGTCAAGGTATTGTATGGAAATACAATTATCCAGCATAATTGGTAGACTCGTAAATCCCAAGTTTGGTAGGGCGAGGCCGGAGGTTGCCCCCTCCCAAACAGCCACCGAGTAAAGGCACTCAAAGAATACGTGTGAAGAAGTTTCCTCCGAGAGTTTGCAGAGATAGCAAAACCCATCAGTAGGTAGGCCACGTCTAGATAATCTGATCAGCGTTGGCAAGCGGTCCAAAATTGCATGGTAAAGCACACAAGCATGTTTAGGAACCACCTTTGAGTTCCAAAGGATTGCAGCCCAGGGAACATGATTAGCACTTTTCCTCACCTTGTCGTAGGCTTCACGAAACGAAAGGGGCCGATGAATGAGCGTTTGAATGTTGCTCCCGGGATTATTAGCAATAGCAGACAACAGGTGACGAGCATCCAAGATACGTTTCCAAACTAATGAATCCCCATGTGCTTTGTTGCAGCATAAGAAGTTGCCGTCCCTTATATACCTGTCGTGCATGTAAGAAACCCATATAGATTTTTCTTCAAAGAAAATTCTCCCACACCACCGAGCAATCATGGCATCACGAATGGAACATAGAGAACATAGGCCTAAGCCCCCCTCCATCTTCGGTAGACAGACCACCTCCCACTTGACATGATGAGTGCCGTAGGCCCAAAGAAAGTCCATTGATAGAGAGTCCACTTTTTTTGACCTGCTCAAGGGGGAGCAGAAAGCCAGAAGCCCAGTATAGAGATACACCAGAAATGACAGAAGCAAGAAGCTGAAGGCGGCCGACAAAAGATAGGGACCTTGCTTTCCAGCCACTAAGCAAGGTCCTCACCCTATCAACAAGAGCGTGAGCTGCCACCGTTCTCCCCTTAGCAAGCGCCAGCGGTATCCCCAAGTACTTCGCAGGAAGCGACTGAGTGAGAAGACCAACATGAAGGCATAAGCTGAAGTCCTCACTTGAGGGCACGGGTAGGATAAGCTTGCTCTTCCTCACATTCATCGCTAGGCCCGACATGGTATCAAAATCATTCATAATTCTTTTAACCTCGGCCAAAGCAGAACTGGACTTCCTGCAGAAGAAAATAAGGTCGTCCGCATAAATAAGATGCGATGGCACAACTGCCCTACTGTTGGGAAAAAATAGAAGAGTTGTTTATTCCATCAACCCTAGGCTCTCTTACATAGGAGAGTAGCCTATGGGTAAATTACATAAATTATACGGCTGAAAATAAAAATAGCAGAGAGATACAACGGAAACTAATATATATGTTTACACTCCCCCTCAAGATGGAGCATATATATCAATCATGCTCAGCTTGGACACACACTTCTGGAATGGGCCTCGTAGAAATGCCTTGGTGAATATATCTGCAATTTGATTTTCTGAAATAACATGAGATATAGCAACGAATCCCTTCTGAATCATGTCACGTATGAAGTGACAGTCAACCTCAATGTGCTTGGTTCGCTCATAGAATGTTGGATTGTTTGCAATGAACAAGGCTGCCTGGTTGTCACATTCTAAGGTCATGGGAAGTGGTACGTCTATACATAGATCTGTAAGCACAGCCTTTACCTACATCATTTCTATGCTAGCCTAGGCCATAGCCCTATATTCAGATTCAGCACTAGACCTGGCTACCACCGTTTGTTTCTTGCTCCTCCATGAGATTAGAGAATCTCCAACGTAGACTGCAAACCCAGAGGTGGACTTCCTGTCCTTGGGACAACCTGCATAGTCTGCATCTGCACATAGGGGTGCACGTGGATCGGATTGGATCGGATTTTAGCTTAATCCGTGTCCAATCCAATCTTAGCGGATTTTTATTTTTTTTGAATCCAATCCAATCCATCAAATACTTCAATCCGATATGATCCAATACATCGGATTATGGATTGGATCGGATTGGATTAGATTTTTATACTTACATTTCCCGCTCAATAATATACTCCCTCGTGTTTGTATTTTATATTCCACTAGTCCTAGACATTTGAATAATATCTTAAAAATAAATAAGATGAATAGATATAAAAAAGAGAATGACTTAATCAAATGAAAGTTGAATGATTCCATTAATCTATAGTAAAAAATTTGAAGAGCATACAATTAAACTAAATGACTGTATTGAAATCGAAATTTAATTTTCTTCTTATAAATGATGCATATGTTTGTTTTTTTATAATTATTTTTCAACAAATTAATGATTAGAATAAGAATAATGCAAGTTACCAAATAAGGATACATAGACAAGCTAGATAAATTAAAACATGATCTCTGTTGTCGGATATTCATGAAGTCCATGATTAACCCAAACACATCCAAAAATACCTTTCAAAGCTCTATAATATATCATTAACAAACTATAATAAAAAAACATTCATACTTGATTGAATATCTAAGATAAAATTAACTTAAATATAGCTCATCACTTGAGAAACATACCTCTCGTTTAAAATAGACTTGAAATAGAATTTATTTGTAAGATTATACCTATAATAAAAATATACATATTTTATGAATAATATGAATCAAAATCATAAATCAATTTTAAAATAAAAGGATTTGAATGCTTATTTGTTCTTAGATGGGTGTGTACATTTGATTATGTAACAGATTCAGTTTCATCCCTGGTTGCAAGCTAGAGAAAGTAAAAGATAAGGATGACAGAGGTAACGAATAACTAACAAACGTATTGGGCAACTACCCCCAAAACTATTTTCTTTTAATGAAGATCGGAAGAGTACTGACTACTGAGGACAAATGGTATCGCATTTGAGGGGGATGTCGATGTATGAGATGAGTGGCGACATCGTGAGGGATGTAGCAGTGGGTTGTACTAAAGGAAATAACATTGTGCAAGAGGGGGCATCATCTAGAAAGAACTGAGAGGAATATTGGCAGTCCAGAGTGAAATGAGAGAGAGAAAGGGAATTAGATGGAGAATAACAGAACATGATTTACAATTTTAAAAGTTATAGTCATACTTTGTTATTTCAGAGATTTAACGTTTGGCTTTCAAGATATAAGAAATAGTGGCAGCATTAGGACTTGTATCTAACATTATATGAGAAAAAATGAGATGAATTGCCTTGATTATGGCCATAAAGGAATTCGAAATGGGTGCACATAGATATTATACGCATTTATTTAAGTTTGTATGTATGTATATATATTTATATGCGTATTTATGTGTGTGTGTGTGAATATTAACGGATTAACGGATTGGATCGGATCGGATTTTAGTAAAGATCCGATCCGATCCATACTTGAATGGATTTGAAAAATTCCAATCCAATCCGATCCATTAGAATGATAAAACCAAACCAATCCAATCCGATAGCATCAGATTGGATCGGATTACGGATTTTGTCCGATCCGTGTGCACCCCTATCTGCACATGCTGAGATAGAAATCCCCTTGCCTTCTTGAATAGCAAACCTGCACCTGGAGATGATTTGAGGTACCTGAGTATCATCTGTATAGCATCCATATGGACCTGACGTGGTTGCTCCATGAACTGGCTCACACGACTCACTGCAAAGGATATATCGGGCCTAGTGATCGTGACATACAACAGTTTGCCTACCAGTTCTCTGCATCTTCTCCTGTCCACCTCCTCTGTATCATCATCATATAGCTTCATGCTAGGGTCCATTGGTGTTGTAGCCGGCCGGCACCCAAGCATACCTGTTTCACTCAACAGGTCCGTAACATATTTTCTCTGCGACATTACTAGCCCATACGGATTTCGGGCGAATTCCAGCCCCAGAAAATATCTAAGGACTCCAAGGTCCTTAGTGACAAATTCGCTTCCCAGTTTTTCTTTCGCCTTCTTTATTCCTTGTTCATCATCTCCTGTAATCAAGATATCATCTACATAAACCATGATGGCCATAATACCTCTTGATGTCTTCTGTACAAACAAGGAGTGATCAACATTGGAGCGCTTGTATCCCTGTTTCTCAAAGAGGTCTGAGAGCTTCTGAAACCATGCTCTGGGGCTCTGCTTAAGGCCATAGATAGCCTTATGAAGTCTGCACACCTTAGAATACTCCCCCTCAATAGCAAAATCGGGTGGTTGTTGCATGTAGACTTCCTCCTGTAAGTCTCCATATAAGAACGCATTCTTCACATCCAACTGATATAGCGGCCACTCTCGAGTAACCGCAACTGAAAGCAAGATCCGTAGGGTAGAATGACAGGCTACTGGCGAGAATGTATCAAGATAATCCACCCCGTATGTCTGTGTAAAGCCGCGTGCAACAAGGCGAGCCTTGTATCTGTCAATACTACCATCTGCATTCTGCTTGACTGGAAATACCCGCTTGCAACTCACTGGGGTCACATCTGCAGGTATAGGAACTAGACTCCAAGTTCCCCTAGATTGAAGTGCTGCCATTTCTTCCTCCATTGCTAGACGTCATCTACTATCCTTCATAGCATCTTGATAATTCCGTGGAATATCTACAGCTGACAAGGCAACCACAAAGTTCCTGAAATCCCCAGATAGTCGCTCAAATGACACAGAAGCTGCTAAAGGATATGTGGCGCAGCTCCTCTTTGATTTGCGTATAGCAATAAGAACATCTAGATCGGTTGTGTCCTCATCTGGCCTCTGCAACATGTCCTGCTCAGTAATATCATTAGATCCATCAAGAATAATATCTTCAGTACATACCTTAGGCGAGCTAGGAGATGAGTCATGACCATGAGCTGGAGGAGGCCTGCGAGTATAATGAAGTGGTAGTGGTGAAACATGGATAGTACTTGGAGGTGCGGATGATGGTAAAGGATCTGGTGGTGGTGGTGGAGGCGGTGGTGGTGGTGATGGTACTGGTGGTGGTGGTGTCACATAGATGGCATCGGTTGGAACTAGAGGGAGCTGCTGATCACCTGAGGATGAAAAATACATGACGGATTCAAAAAATGTAACATCTGCACTAACAATATACCGCCTACGCAATGGATCAAAGCACTTGTACCCCTTTTGAGTTCTGGAGTACTCAACAAACACACACACTTGACGGCCCTAGGAGAGAGCTTGTCAGTACCGGGAGACAACTGGTGGACAAAGGCAACCGAGCCAAACACACGAGGAGTAAGGGAAAAAACAGATCCTTACCAGGAAAGATAAGGGAGAAAGGAATATGTTCACCTAGAACAGAGGACGTCATACGATTAATTAGGTAGCATGCTGTGAGAACCGCGTCACCCCAGTAAGAATAAGGAGCATGACTCTGTATAAGAAGTGATCTTGTGACATCTAGTAGGTGGCGATGTTTCCTTTCAGCTATCCCATTTTGTTGAGAGGTATAAGCACAAGATGTTTGGTGGACAATCCCTTGGAATGAGTAGTAATTGGCTAGGACATGAGTACACAATTACAGGGCATTATCACTTCTCACAATTTTAACAGATGTGGAGAAAACATTATGAATTTCATTAAGAAAATGGATAATAATATTCCCTGCTTCAGATTTATTTTTCAACAAAAACACCCATGACACACGAGAGAAGTCATCCACAATAACTATATAAAATATGTGTCCCTGATGATCAGGTACACGACTTGGACCCCAGATATCAATATGAAATAACTCAAACTTGGAGGTACTACTTCGACCTGGATGACTGGGAAAGGTAAACCGGTGATGCTTTCCCAACTGACAAGCCTCACATTGGATGGATGTGTGAGGCAAACCCTGGGGTAACACACGACGCAACTTCTGAAGCGGTAGATGTCCAAAGCGCAGATGCCACAACAGAGGAGATACAGGTCCAGTAGGTAGGGATGAGGTTCCAGCAAACGAAGTCTGATTGAGGTGATAGAGGCCTCCTTGCTCATAGCCACGAAGGATGTCCTGAAAAATAAGAGAAGATGGATCAAAAATTGCCCGACATTGTAAATCCTTTGTAATCTGACTGATTGATAATAAATTCATTGAAAAATCAAGCGCATGTAACACATTCTTGAGCTGCATAGAAGATGTCAGTCTAATCTCCCCCTGACCAGTAATTGGGGAATGTGTACCATTGGCAATGACCACTGCTCGGCCTAGAGGAATATGAGAATATCTTGTAAGTAAACTCTGATCGCCACATAGATGATTTGTAGCATCCGAGTCCATAATCCAAGGTAATGTATCTGATCTACTACTGGTAAATGCAAGTATGCTACCTGATGCACTGGTAGACACAGAGGCAGATGCAACAGCATCAGATTGACTCTCAGTAGTGGGTGCTAGGCCAGATGGGGGAATAATGCCCCTTAGACGGGCAACTAGATCATCGAACCGCTGATCCAAAGTAGCAACAGATGGAGGCTCTATCTGCTCAGCGACTCGTGCAGATGCAGGAAATCCATGCATAGAGTAGCATGTGTCTTCATTGTGTCCGACGTGATGGCAGTAGGTACATGTTGGCCGAGTGCGGCCTCCTCTGCTACGAGGTCCACGTCCACGGGTCTGATGATGAAATCCACGGCCCCTGTTGGCGGCCATGGCTGAAGCATTCTGATTCGTGGCCGTAGAAGGGACGGTGATGCGGCTCAGTGTATGAAAGGCTTCCTCCATGGGAGGAATAATAGAATCGGCCAAGATCTGGGATCGTGCCGCCTCATACTCGGGATCAAGTGCAGCAAGGAAAACGCCCACCATAGTTGCATTCCGGTAGGTGTTCTGTTGCTCTGGCGTGCCTGTCAGGGGCATGAAGCTGTATATTTTCTCGAACATCCCTCGCAGGGATGTGTAGAGTGAATGTAGAGGGCGACCATTCTGCTTTATAGTGAATATATCATGCTGAAGTTGCAGAATCTTTGTCTCATTCTTCGCTTGAGAGTGTGTGGCCGCTAGAATATCCCACATGTCTTTGGCCATGGGCTGATGTAGAATATCGTTGGCAATCTCGATTGCCAAAGTTCCGGACAACCAGACTTTGGCGTACGCATCATCTGCCTCCCATGAGGCATTGGCTCCAGTCTTCTCAGCAGGCTCTACTTCGGTAAGAATGTGCTTCTTACCAGTTGACTTCATCATACTCATGAACTGCATCGCCCACAGTTCATAGTTTGTATCATCCATCTTCACGATAGGCGCTGGACCACGAAAGGCGCCTATAGATGGAATATCCGCCTTGCTTTCTGACATACTGGAAACAGAAGACTGGAGCGATAGACTGATGAGAAGATCGTCTACACGGACATAGATGGGTTTAGTTGCATGTGTAGACTTCAAGCAACCAAACCCATTTAGTTGACGGTGTGCGCTCTGGAGATGTGATTCAAGGGCACACGAACAGGGCACTAAGGTGCCCGCTGGAGGCGACGAAGGTGCGCGCTGAGAAGCGTTGGATGGCTGGGCGCTAGCGCTGGATGGCTGGGGCCACGCGCAAGGACCGCTGGGCGCTAAGGCGCAGTCGCGCTAAGGCGCAGTAGCGCTAGCGTTGTGATGCGCAGGCACAGATGCACAGGCGCACAGGCGCGAGGGCGCGGGTGCACAGGCACGGGCGCACAGGCGCGAGGGCGAGGCCGCGCAGGCGAAGGCGAAGGGGCTCGCAGGCGCAGGCGGAGGAGCTCGCAGCCGAGGGTGCGCAGGCGTGGAGGCGCAAGAAGCGCGGGTATGCGCCGGTGGCGGTGAGGAGAGAGAGAGAGGAGGCACACGGGTGGGGGGTAGGGATAGGGTTAGGGTTTCGAGAACTCCGGTCTAGGACCGTCGCTCTGATACCATGTTGGGAAAAAATAGAAGAGTTGTTTATTCCATCAGCCCTAGGCTCTCTTATATAGGAGAGTAGCCTATGGGTAAATTACATAAAGCATACGGCTGAAAATAAAAATAGCAGAGAGATACAACGAAAAATAATATATATGTTTACACCTACCAATGCGGATTGGTTGGAAGTTGCCTTCGTGCAAAGCCTTCTCTGTCAGTAACGAAATAGTGTCCATGGCGATGACAAAGAGCAAGGGGCTGAGTGGATTCCCTTGCTGGAGACCTCTTGAACAAGGGAAATATCCGTAAGGCGTGCCGTCCACCAGGACCGAGAACATGGGCGAAGCGATGCAACGTGAGATCCACCCAATCCATCTAGCATCAAAACCTCTGGCGGCCAAGCTTGCAAGCAAAAAGTTATGGTCAAGGGTGTCGAAGGCTTTAGTTATATCAACTTTAACGCATGCCTTCCGTGTACTGTTTTTGCGCCCAAACCCATGAATCACTTCTTGGGCTAATCCAAAACAATCCCCAATGGACCGTCCTTTAATGAAGGTCGTTTGGTTGGACGCTGCCAAATCGTTGATGGTCGTGGCAAGCCTCATAGCAAGGATCTTCGAAAAGAGCTTATATAGAGTGTTGCAGCATGCAATAGGCCTGTAATCCGTCAAGCTTGCGGGCGTGGACACCTTAGGGACAAGAGTGAGGAAAGTGTGAGAGAGGGCCTTCGGGTTCTGGCCACCATTCCAAAGGTGTTTCAGCGCGTGAACGAGGTCATACTTGATCAAACCACAGTGCCGCTTAAAGAATCCTACGTTTAAACCATCGGGTCCCGGTGCTTTGGAAGAGTGAATGTTCTTAAGGGCACATTCAATTTCATTCTCCGAGAAAGGGCTTGAGAGCCACTGTATAGTGTCCGTGTTAAGGACGAATTTAGGCTCAATGGTCCTATTCCTCACGGGATTAGAGCTTGGAGCCTTAAGAAGTGAAGAAAAGTATGAAACCGCTTCCTCAACCACTTTAGATTGAGTATCGATTAATTGTCCATTTCTATCCAGCAAGTAAGGGATGTTGTTTCTCGACCTTCTCATGCAAGCCTCCATATGGAAAAATTTCGTGTTTCTGTCGCCCAACCTAAGCCAGTTGATTCCTCTTTTTTGCCTCCACATTGATTCCATGTCATCCTCAAGCTTAAGGATCGAGTCCTTTGCATCGTTTTCCAGTTGGGCAAGATAAGGGTCAAGCAGATCCATCGCTAAAGCCTCATTGAACTTTGCGAGGATAAGACCCATTTCACGCCTATCCTTGTGCACATCACCCTGAGAAGAGGCCCAGGTCTTAAGGGCGGATTTCACATTTTTGAGCTTTGATTGGAATTTGGTTACCGGATCGCCATACGTAGGCGCAGCCCATGCAGCAGCAATGATGTCATTATAGCCTTCACGGCCTGCCCAATACTGGAAGTAGCGAAAAGGCTTTTGTTGCGAAGGTTGTTCACTAAAGCCCACAAACATGGTCTGGTTGTCAGAAGAGGCAGATAAAGAGTATCGAAGTTTTACGAGGGAGAGAGAGGATCTCCAAGCATCATTGACAAGGGCGCGATCCAATCGTGAAGCTATCCTTCCGTTCCCAATGACAGAGTTGGACCACATCCAAGGGTTACCACTCGCCTCGAGGTCTTCAAGGCCAGCACTATTTATGCAGCTGTTGAAGTCATTCACAGCCGCCGAATTAGGTGCCCTCCCGCCACATTTCTCGCTGCTAAATCTAACAACGTTGAAGTCACCAATGGCGATCCACGGGTCATTCACAGAGTTGCTAAGACCCACAAGCTCTTGCCAAAGAAACCTTCTCTCGGCGGTTGAGTTGGCTCCGTAGACAACAGAGAGAAGAAAGCACAGGCCCCCTGCATTAGTGCAGCGTAGAGTTACCACTTGTCATGACTTCTGAAGTAGGTTGCACGCCCAGCAAGACGTCTTCCACAACACAATAATGCGGCCCAAGGGAGTATCGTTGTGCGTGAATGTCCAACCAGGAGGGAGTAAATTAGCGAAAGAAGCCAATTACCCGGCCTTATTTTAGTTTCCACTAGCCCAATGATGCCAGTATTCGAGTTTTGAAGATCACGGAGAAGTCTCTTGCACTTGGAGGGCCGATTTAGGTCTTTCGCATTGCATACGACCATCTGCATTAAGTAGAGGGGGGGTAAGCTGCATGGACCCCGATGGAGGTTGTTTGTGCCTTGGGTATGCTCTTCTTTTTCTTTTTGTGTGAGCTCAATTCCCACTTCGGGTTAGCATGGACAGTGGAGCCCGTCTTGTGTTGTGTCTGCGCCACTTCAATAGCCGGACTGTTTAGGTCCAAGTTGGGAGGTGGGAGGGGGTTGTTTTGTTTCCGTGGGGGGAGCGAAGGGCGATGTAAGAGTATGCGCGGTCCAATTAGGGTGGCAAGGAAGGGTGTGGTGCCCATTCTCCTTGATGTCTTGAGGTTGTTTGTCATTGTGTCGAATGAGGGGACTTGATGCCCCTCGCCATCACCATGCACCAAGACGGACCTCTGGTTGTTGAGGAGGAGTTCCTGGGGGGAGTTGGGACTCATCATCGTCGAGTTAGACCGGGAATGAAAGGGAGTGCTATTACGGGGGCTCCTCGAAGTCGAGGAATTATGATAGACTGAGTGTCTGAGGGCCGCATCCTCCTAGGATGGTGAATTGCTCAAAATCTCACCATAAGAACATCAGAACTAGTGTCGAGTTCATCGCGGTGTTCAATGAAAGGCTCCGAGGCCAGCAGTTCCGGCATACACGTTGGAGGAGCAGGGAGATCATTAGCATCGGGAAAAGCTTCCTGCACAAGAGGTACCGATTCTCCGAGGAGTGTCTGGGTTGAGTAGGGGCACGAATTCCGGCCATGCCCAAAGCAGTTACACATGACGCATCTTGGAGGTTTCCACTCCAGTTCAACTCCAACAAGCACTCTGCGACCAGATGAGAATACTAGTGGGATGACAGGAGGGACCTCTGTCTCTGCGCTAATGGAGATGCAGCAACGCACGGGACCAACGTCATTCCCGGAGGCCGATAAAGAATCCATGAAAAGGGGCGTCCCGATTAGGCTGCACAACTTGTTAAGAATTGGTGCAGTTGAATGTCCAAGTGGGAGGTTATGTAGCCTGACCCACAGAGGAATTTCGGATAGAAGGTCCCGTTCGAGGCAAGCATCGTGAGCCTCCCAACGTCGAATAACGACCAATCTTCCTTGGAAGAGCCATGGTCCTCCGTCTAGCAGTCTCTGGCATTCCGAGTCAGAGGACAGTTGTAGGTAGAAGAACCCATTTTGCCTGGCGAGAAGTTTGTGCTCCCCCACAGGGCGCCAAACCTTCTCAATAAAGGTAGTAAGATGCTTCCTGTATGGCTTTTTTCCAAGAACGTAGAAAACAATAGTATTAGCCCATATCCTGTCAATGCACAAGGTGTCCTCATCAGAAAGGAGGGCCACCAGTTCGCCATCAACCAATGTAGGTGGGACGTATTCGAGTTTCCTTTTAGCCGGTGGTGCAACCGAAGAGGCACAGATGTCCCTCCAAGACTGGGTAGGAAAGGGAGTTTGAAGAGGGAGGGGGTTGGGGTTGTTGTCGGTACGGGTAGGGTAAATCGGGCGAGAGCTGTTGGGCGGAGGCGGAGGCGGAAACGGCGGTGGTTCAGGGTGCAGTGACGGCGGATCAGGGAGGGGTGGCGGTTCCGGGAGAGGTGTCGGTTCGGGAGAAGGGGAAGCGTTAGGGATCATGGGGAAGCGTTGGAAAGGCGAGCTCATAATCTTTAGTTAACTTAATCATGAGAAAATCCAGCTGTCAATCTTAAGTGAGTCTTAAGTTTGCAAGAATCCTGGCGTATAAATATATCTATTTAATTACTCTATGGTTCAATCAGTACGCCAATCACCCACTTCAATGATCCGGTGATAGAGTAATTTGTATGCCACCCAAAAGATCAGAGTTCAAAATCTTCTTTTGAGGGCGGTTGCGTTAGGTAGTCGAAAGTCAATGTAAAAAAATACAGTCGGATTATTCAACATCGGTTTTATCAAAATCCATGTAGCCAACAATAATGGGAGAAGATTTTACCATTTTTTTACTCTATGGACAGATGGCTGTAGTAAATGACTAGCAATAGTTATGTGCACCTTTTTTTTGGCAAAAAAAAGTTACGATCTTTACATAAATAAATCTGTTGGGAGCAGCAACTGGAATTAAAATACCTCGGAAAGATATTTCATTTTCAGTTCAAAACTCTGGTGAACTAATTTACCTAACAATCTGTTCAGTCAAATAGATTATCTGGAAAGTGAATAATATATGAAGGCAAGAGATATATGAGAGGAACAAGTCCTTTGCTTCAAATTAAATGGACTGATGTTTTAACTAGAATCATATTGTGACATTGACATATAAACACATCTACACCTAATCAGATTTAAAAATTGAATATGTATTAATAGTTTGAGAAAGACTTGTTCATAGAAACATGACCAATTTGAGCACAACCGTATAAGTACATATTAGCTGAAGAACAATATGTTAAATCCAAAATGCAACATCCGTCGAATCGACTCAGGAGGGATGAGCGAGCGCTCGACAAGCACAGATCACAGAGGATCCTCAAGGGTATAGATCTTTTTCCACTGTCCTTTCACTCCGAGTACCAAACTCGACGATGGATCTACTTGACTTTTTATTTTACTTTCATTTCTCTTCTTGTCCCCAAATAATGAACAAGCTAAGTATGATCATCCATTCATACTAGGAAACTATGAGACAAATTCGCCTAAATAGTATTAGAAACATCATGCAGAAGAGATTATTGAACATGTTATTTAGCTTGATTCTCGCAAGTTAAAATAACTTCCTCCCACCATCCCCAGCTTCAATCAGCACTCCTCCCAACTTTCCCCCAGCTCTGTTGAGTTTCAATAGCACTCAAAAGTCCCAGCAAACTCCTTCAGAGCAAAGGGCCTTTTCGCAGCTGAAATGTGCAACCGATCCATCATGAAGGGTACTCTCAATTAGCTCATCTTTGGCATCCTCTTTCATTAGAAAGGATTTTCCAGCAGCCGCACCTTCATAAAAGGTGTTCTTGCATGAACGATCTTTGCCCTTGTTCATTGAGCACCTTTTAGCAATCCCTCTTCAAGCCTCAATATCATAACAAAAGGCACCATAACCTTACGAGTGGGAGTACTGTTCGTATATAGTATAATTAATGTAAATAATCACTTTTATAAACCTAAAATACGCAAACAAAAAACATTCAGTATGAAAATTATAAAAACCCGAGTTTACATTTAAATAACAAAGAAAATGATCCAACCATTCTACACTACAAATTCCTATACAGAGAGCATCTTTCCCCAAACAATTGAAGTACTCTTTCTATATTATAATCCTTTAAAACTTTAAATACCCCCGACACCTTTTTTTAAGTTGGAATGGCTCTGTTTTGAATTTCAATATCAGAAGAAACAAAACACCTTTTCTTATAGCACATATGTTGGTCAGTTGTCAGTACTGGATAGTAGATCTTTGCAGACCATTCTTGATCAGTGGTTTCTGTTGGAGTGTATTAGATGGCTACTCTTTGTTTAGTCTCACATCGCTTGTTGGTGGGATTATATAAGACACCCTCACACCTTCTATATCCATTGGGAGAGACTTTTTTTATAAAAGAAAGGGTGAAATCCCGAGATGGGATTCACCTCAAACTTGCATTACCCAAAAAAACAGAAGTAAGAAAGATTACACATTGAGCCAGGCCGACATGAGGGCCCTCCAATGACCTAGTACATTCTCATGATAACGATAACCCCGGAAAATATTTGTCATTCCTAGCGCACCAAATAGCACACAAAAGAGTAAAGGCAGTTGCAGCATCGTCCTGAGAATTTTCGCATGCCAGTCTCACCGAGCACCAGAAAGAAATAGCACTACCGGATCTGAGCCATTGGATATAAAACCCCTCCCAAACATCCGAAGAAGTTCTGCAATGGAAAAAAGATAGCCCATGTTTTCCTACTCATCACGGTGCCTGCCACACACCAAATCACCATTGTTGAGGATTCGAACATGGTAGGCCATATCGCGATATATCGGCGATATATCGCGGATATATCGGTATCGATGGAGAGCCCATACCGATATCAGTTCAGATATCCATTTACCGGATATCGTCGATATGTGCCCGATATATCGGCGATATATCGCCGCTATAAAGCCACATCATTCGAAATTGATTGATTTCAGTATAAAATTTCCTGGATATCGACCGATATCGTCGAAATTTCGCCGATATCTATATATATCAAGGATATTACCCTTGTAAGCTTGATTTCACTACTTTTTTTGCTAATCCTAGTATAAAAACACATCGTGAATTATATATTTTGTTTCGGGTCGGGGGCGCTGCCTCTGCACATCCACAGGGGGAGTGCACCTGCTCCCCCTTGACCTCCCCCCCAGGCTTGCTGAGCGGGTAGCGAGACCCCTGTCTGGTAGGGTATGGTGCTACATGGGGTGCGTACGATGATTTTTCAATTGGTGGACTTTGTCCTCTTTGGATATAAAGATGAAAAGAAGTCTAATGTTGATCAAGTTAGAATCATAGGTTCAGAATACATCTCAGCAGTTAGCACTTATCTCAGTTGTCACTTGTCAGCATTAACAGCCAACAATTTGTGCAATATAATGTGTATTAATGTGCTAAATACACCCCATTCTTGCATATAAATGAATATTTGTGCCACTCATTGTTCTTGTCCTTACCGCGGGCCTTTGACCCAGTTATTTATTGTTTTAATAACTAGGAAGATCTTAATTCGTGAAAAAAATAGTTTTTACGCCAATTTCGACTGGGCGGACCGATACGATATCGATATTTCCTACTTGCCCTCCACGTAAATCTTGGTTTTAAACCCCTCATGATTAGGTAATCTCTTTTACAATATTGCATTAATTTACATTTTTTCCATTTATTTTGTGAATAGATAAATCTGTATATCAAAAGAACATTGTCTTCTTAATCATTATGTACATTTTTTGAATCAAATGACTCATCTCAATTCCATTCATTGTCTTCCATGAACAAAACAAGTGTTCTAAGTGTGCTTAACTTAGCTACTTTGATTCCAATTCCAATGTTTATTAATCACCAATCAACAATAACAATTATGTTTGACATGACCGATATGTATGATATAAGGGTCATAGATGATCTATATGTGTCATCTAAGTGTATGTTTGTAAGTTATATAATGTTATAAGAACTTGAATTTAATCCATTTCCAATATCTATAAGTTAGGAATAAACATTAACATTGATATATTCGATATGATCGATATGTGCGATATGTGGTATAAATGACCGATATATGTGATATAAGTGTGAATTTGTAGGTTATTTGTTGTTTTAATATCTTGGATGATCTTAATTTCTGAAGAAAAACAAAAATGGCTTTTTTGAGCCATTTCTAACATTTCCACTGATATCATCGATATACCAGCGATATATCCTGATGCATCCTTTTTACAAACGGACCGATACGATATCGATATCGATATTTCCTACTTTGGATTCGAACACGACACATCTTGGTTAGTAGACGGCTATGTTTGGCAAGCCAAAGAAAGACTTTGATCCTCTGTGAAATTTTACAGCTCTAGATGATTCTGCAATCCTGAGAGAGTTCATCCGATGAAATAATAACACATCTAGAAAAGAAATTGTATGCTTTCTTAATTGAGAACTTTTCAACGGCTAAAAAGAAATGATCTCTATCGCTTGTGAAATCACCATGGTCTTCTAATTCAGCCAATAGCGCCACGTAATCCGCAATCCTTTGTTCCGAGAAGCTAGCATTGAAAACAGGGCTCCAAACTCCAGATGTTCGCACATGACATAATACAACATTCTTTTCCCCTTCAAGTGCAAATAGAGGTAGATATCGCTCCCGCAAGGTGCCCTCACCAGTCCAATCATTCGTTGAAAAACGAAAGATATCACCATTGCCTACCTCTAGTGGAGCATCCCCCTCAGCTCAGGCAATATATGAATGATGCTCTGCCAAAGGGAGGAGGGAAACCGAAGTGGAGTCCCAACCAAATCCCCTTGTATATTATATATGATTTGCATCATCTTACAAACCAAGTGTTCATTCTCACCCGATAGCCTGAGCACCCACTTAGACCGAAGAGCCTTGTTCATGCACTCGAGTTTCAAGACCCCTAAACCTCCATTCTTTTTAGATGTCCCAATCCACAAGATGTATGCCTCCTTTTTCCTGCTTGCCATCTAACTAGAAAAACCACCTAATCATTACCTCAATCTTCTTCTACACCTCCAACAAAAGTAACCTCATGGAGCAGAAGAAAATGTTTATAGCAGAAAGAGATTTCTTGAGAAGAACCAATTTCCCTCCTTTAGAGAGCGTTCTCGCCTTCCAGCCAGCTAACGTGCGCTCCAACCTATCGAAAACCACCCTCCAGTCAGCAGCACATATATGACCTGCAATAAGGGGGAGACCCAGGTAGGTCACGTGCAATCCTGACCAAGACCAAAAGGACTGATGAAAACTTCTCTATGTTACGTCGTAGACCTGAGATGTTACCAAAAATGTCCATAACCATTCATGCTTGGTGTACATGCTCCAACCCGCCATCAAGAAAAATCACAGTCTAGTTAGCATATTAGAGAATAGGTATACCTCTCTATGATAACCCGAACACATGCTTCCATCCGTCACTAGACTCATCAAAACCGTTAAAGCATATTCCACAATAACAAAGAGTAGTGGCGCCAGAGGGCAACCCTGATGAGCTCCGCGTTAAGGTAGGAAGAACCCCCCTCAAGCCTCCCATTCACAAGGATCGCGTACGCCTCCATCGTAATACAATGCCATCGCAATACAATGCTTCATTCAAGAAACCCACCTATCAGGAAACCTCCTCTTCTCCAAATATGCCTATAGAAAGTGTCAGTCCACACTATCATAAGCTTTGAAGAAGTCAACTTTCCATAACAATTTTTTTTATGATTTCTCTCCCAATCCAACACCATCTCATATGCAAGAACCCAGCCATCAGCCATGAATCTCCCAAAAATGAATGTTGATTATGCAGGAGAAATGATATCCTCAAGAACGCCCCACAAGTGGTTCGCGAGAACCTTGGCAATAATAAGGTAAATCCCATTAGAAAGGGATATCTTCCACCCTGACGGGAATGTCCCACTTTGGTAGCAGGAAAAGATGTGCTTTATTGAGGTGTTCGAATCTCCTATTTTCTTCTTGGAACTCCTGCAACACAACGAATACCTTCTCCTTAATTAAGTCCCAAAACTCCCTATAGAACACGATCGAAAACCATCCGGACTAGAAGAACTAACACCATTTAACCGGAAGACAGTATGTCTTAGTTCACCCTCTGTGAACGAGGACACCAATGCATTAGCCTACGCTTGAGAGATCAACATCACACCCTTACAATTCCAGCCCCATCCCGTACATGACACCCTTCTACTGAGAGCATGAAATGATTCTGAAGCGTACGTCCAACCTCTCGATCTCCATTCAACTCTGCCCCATCCACAACAATGAAATGAATGTAATTCTTTTGCAGTCGACCATTAGAGACAGAGTGAACGAACTGTGTATTATTGTCCCCCTTCTTAATCAACGTCGCTTCCTCGACTTCTGCATCTATTCAGTTTTACAATCCTCCAAATGTATCTCATGCAATTGCCTCCTCAAATCTAATTCGACTGCAGTCAATTCTTGTTCATCCTCCAACACATCCAACCAAGCAATCTCCTCTTAAGCGTTGTTACATCTCATACGACGCTGATCTCATATGGCATGATTATAATCAATAAGGTATCTGCAAAGGAGAGATAGTTTCATAGCAAATCGAGTTGCTGCCTGTTGGGAACAAATTCCTCGTATAAATTGAATTGCGGAAAAATAACTAAATTCGATAGGCGGATCCTGCACGATATATCAACTACGAGAAAGTATCTCAACTACAAAAGAAAAACAACCACATATGCATGGAGAATTTTTAATGTGGAAAACCCTCAATGCGAGGAGAAAAACCACGGGGTTGATCGCAACCCAAAACCAAGCACTATAATCAAAGTAATCTCCCGTGAGGGCTTACAAAAGACCGGCCCTCAATACGGTGCTACAAATCACCAAACAATGGAGAATAGTAAAGAGAAGAAATATCATCAAATGGATAAGTCTGTCGCCAAACTGTAGGGAAGAATGATGAAGAAGAACTGCTCCAAAGATTACTCCCTCCAAACTTCGCGGCAACCACAGACCCTCTTTCTTCTTCCTCTCTCTCTCTTGTTTCTTTCTTGTACTAGGAGAGCTTGTGTTGGGATGATCCTGGTATGCACCCCATACCCCCTATTTATACTCCATGGAGATGAGCAAATAAGGAAACCTGGTCTCCTACTTCCAATAGGATTAGGAAAAGATAACTCCTACTCCTAAAAGGTAGTTGATCTCCTTCTCCAATCAATAATTGATTTTCCTTTTCCAAATAAGACTACCAATGTCCTATAAATATAGAATAGGTTCCCACAAGAAGGGGAACCCATCCAATAAATCTCCCCCTTACCGACGATGTGGGAATTGCTCCAAACCTGCAAGGGATCAGCATCTCTCAAACTTTCCAAGCGGTAAAGTCCATATCATCATATCAGTATCGTTGTCATCTGTATGGATCTTATCAAGTACAAGCTGCTTCGATTCTAACACATCACGTATCCAATGATATCTACATCGATGTGCTTCGATCTTGCATGGAATGTAGAGTTCTTGTCAAGGTGAATAGCACTCTAACTGTCACAGTAAAGCACATACTTGTCTTGATGAAAATCAAGTTCCTGCATGAACTTCTTCATCCACATCAACTCCTTGCACGCCTCTGTAGCTGCAATGAACTCTGCCTCTGTAGTAGATAAAGCAACACACTTCTAGAAATGAGACCGCCAAGAAACTGCGCCACCTACAAAGGACGTCATGTAGCCAGATATGGATCTTCCCCATCAATGTCACCTGTCATATCTGAATTTGTGTATCCAAAAAGAACAAGCTTCTCTGCTCCAAAGCAAAGAGAGTAACTGCTAGTACCTCGAAGATATCTAAAGATCCATTTAACTGCTTCCCAATGTTGTTTTCCTGGATTTGAAATGAACCTAAGCAATATCTGACCTCGTACAAACCATGGCATACATGAGACTACTTGTGGCTGATGCATAGGGAACTCTTTCCATATCTTTCTTCTCTGCATTGCTTTATGGGCTATCTTTAGAACTTAACTTGAAATGCACTCCAAGAGGGGTGCTAGCTGGCTTTGCTTTCTCCATATGAAAACTTTGAAGTATCTTCTCAATGTACTTCTCTTGTGAAAGTTGAAGTTTACTTATTCCCCTGTCTCGATTGATCTTCATGCCCAGTATCTGACTTGCATGCCTCAAGTCCTTCATAGCAAAGGACTTGCTCAACTCTTTCTTCAAGTCAAAAATTCTCTCTCCATTGTTCCCTACAATCCACATGTCGTCAACATAAAGCAACAATATGATGAAATCATCACCTGAGAATTTCTTCACAAACACACAATGGTCTGAAGTGGTCTTGGAGTAACCATGCTCCCCCATGAACGAGTCAAACTTCTTCTACCACTGCCTGGGTGCTTCCTTCAATCCATATAGACTCTTCTTCAGTCTGCAAATATAGTCTTCCTTGCCTTTGACCATAAAGCCCTCTGGTTGCAACATGTAAATTTCCTTCTCAAGGTCACCATGAAGAAAAGTTGTCTTCACTTCCATCTGTTCAACCTCCAAATCAAGATTAGCCGCCAAGCTGAGAACCACCCTGATAGAAGACATCTTCACCATAGGAGAAAATATCTCTTCAAAGTCAACTCCCTTCCTTTGATTAAAACCTTTCACAACCAACCTAACTTTGTACCTTGGATTTGTAGAGTATTCATCATGTTTTACTCTATAAACCCACTTGTTTCTCAATGCTCGCTTGCCTTTTAGAAACTTGACAAGCTCAAAGGTATGATTGTCACGAAGGGACTGCATTTCCTCTTTCATAGTTTCTATCCATTTCTCCTTGTTTGCATCTTGCAAGGCTTCTTCATAGTATTCAGGTTTGCCGTTGTCTGTCAACAAAATGTACTCATGTGCAGAATACCTGGTGGAGGGTCGCCTCTCCTTCACGGGTATTTGTGGTGGGAGAGCCTCGGAAGAAGAAAAGCTCTCATCATCCTGCCCTCCATGATCACTACCGTCTTCTACATCATCATCATTAGGAGTGGTGACATGTAGTACATCCTCCTCATGTCCTGCATCTGGTACCTGCTCATATGCATCATCCAGCACTACATGTGGAGCCCTCTGCAAAGGGATTGGCTCCATATCATCTGGTTGATAGCTGCTCGAAGGAGAGTCCTTAGCAGCCTTCTTGATGTCTTCAATGGTTTGATCTTCATAGAAAATCACATCCATGCTCCTCAGCAGCTTCTTATCAACTGGATCATACAACCTGTAGTCAAGCTTATCTTGTATGTATCCCAAGAAGATGCACTGCTTTGTCTTTGCGTCCAACTTGGACCTTTCATCCTTGTGAACATGCACAAATACGCAACATCCAAAGACCCACAAATGGTTGTATGAGACATTCTTTCCATGCCAAACACTGTCAGGAATATCACCATCCAAGGGTACATGTGAAGATAGATTAATACCATGAACAACAGCATAAAGTGTTCACACCAAAAACAGTTAGGCAACTTAGCTTTAGAAAGAAGACATCTGACTCTCTCCATCAGGGTCCTGTTTATTCTCTCTACAACGTCATTTAACTGTGCTATCTTGGGTGGAGTCTTTTGGTACCTGATACCATGAGACCTGCAATACTCATCAAACGGTCTAATATACTCACCACCATTATCACTGTGGATGCACTTCAGTTTCTTTCCAGATTGTCGCTCCACTAATGCATGGAAGTCTCTGAAAATACCAAGGACTTGGTCCTTCCTCTTTAAGGCGTAGACCCAAACTTTCCTGGAGAAATCATCAATTAATGTAACAAAATAAAGTGCGCCACCAAGAGAACTTACTTTCAATGGACCACAAACATCTGTGTGAACAAGCTCTAATGGTTGCATCTTCCTAGAAGATGGACGACTCTTAAAGATGACTCTCGTTTGCTTCCCAGCCAAGCAGTGTGTGCATCTCTCCAACTTCTCTTTCTTGACATCTGTCAGCATATTCTTCCTCACCAAACACTGCAGCCCGTTCTCTCTCATGTGCCCAGTCGTCGATGCCACAACTCAATGGATTTTGCATCTCCAGTCACATGTGCAACATCATGGGAGATGGATGCATTCATGATGTAAAGATTGTTGCTATACTTCTTGCCACGAGCAACAACCAAGGATCCTCGGGTAAGTTTCCATTGACCGCTACCAAAAGTATTAAGGTATCATTCATCATCAAGCTTGCCTGCAGAGATGAGATTTAAGTGCATATCTAGTGCATGCCTCACATCTTTGAGCGTCAACACAACTCCATTGGCATTCTTCAAAGTAATATTGTCAATGCCAACAATATGGGACAAAGAAAAATTCCCCATCTTCAATGTACCAAAATCACCAACTGTATATGAAGAGAAGAACTCTCTCTGAGATGTGACATGTAGAGTAGATCCGCTATCAACAAGCCAACAAGTACCATCCTATACGACATTTACCATCTCCTCATCACAAACTTTGAGGAGCTCATGCTGTGTAGCTGCAGCAACTTATTCATTCTTTTTCTCTTGCTTGTCGCTACCATTTTTTCTCTCTCTTGAACTGGAAGCAATACTTCTTGATATACCCTTTCTTCTTGCAATAGTGGCACTCCATATTCTGATATCTGGATCTGAACTTACTTCTGGCATTATCTCTACCTTTATCAGTCTTGGTCTGGCTCCTCCCTATGTTCTCTGTGACAAGAACCTCTGAATGTGAAGAGCTTCCTTGGATTTGTCTTCGCATCTCCTCATTGAGAATGCCAGACTTGATTGTCTCCAAAGAAACGACCCCATTGATTGCAGACTCGAAAAGTCTCCAATGAACCTGGTAGAGTAGCAAGCAGTAGTAGTCCCAACATCTCATCTTCAAATTTTATCCCCATGCTCGTCAGCTGGCTAGTAATTCCTTGTAACTCATTCAGAAAATCTAGTACAGAGCTGGCTTCCTTGAACCTCAAGTTCACTAGTCTCTTGAGAAGAAACAATTTGTTACTTCCTATCTTGGAGGCGTAAAGATTTTCCAACTTCAACCACAAGCTTCTAGCGTGACTTTCATCTTGGATATGGTTGTAGACATTTTTATCAACAAACTGTCTTATGAAGCCATAAACCTGCTCATGTCCAAACTCCTATTCCTCATCTGTTTTGGCTTCGGACTTCTGCGTGGAGAACACCGGAAGGTGCATAGCCTTCACATATACAAGATCCTTCATCTTGTTCTTCCACAAATTGTAATTAGTCATATTAGGACTAATTATCCTCCTCAAACCAAACTCAATCTTGTAATCTGACATTGAACATTGCTCTGATACCACTTGTCGGGAACAGATTCCCCGTATAAATTGAATTGCGGAAAAATAACCAAAGTCGATACGTAGATCTTGCACGATATATCAACTACAAGAAAGTATCTCAACCAAAAAAGAAAATGAACCACATATGCACGGAGAATTTTTAATGTGAAAAACCCTCAATGTGAGGGGAAAAATCATGGGGTTGATTGTAACCCAAAACCAAGCACTATAATCCAAGTAATCTCCCGTGAGGGGCTTACAAAAGGCCGACCCTCAATACGGTGCTACAAATCACCAAACAATGGAGAATAGTAAGGAGGAGAAATATCACCAAACAGATAAATCCGTCACCAAACTGTTGGAAAGAATGTTGGAGAAGAACTGCTCAAAGGTTACTCCCTCCAAACTTCGCTGCAACCATGGACCCTCTTTCTTCTTCCTCTCTCTCTCTCTCTCTCGTTTCTTTCTTGTGCTAAGAGAGCTTGTGTTGGGATGATCCTGTTATGCACCCCATACCCCTTATTTATACTCCATGGAGATGAGCAAATAAGGAAACCTAGACTCCTACTTGCAATAGGATTAGGAAAAGATAACTCCTAATCCTAAAAGGTAATTGATCTCCTTCTCCAATCAATAATTGATTTTCCTTTTCCAAAAAGGACTACCAATGTCCTATAAATATGGAATAGCTTCCCACAAGGAGGGGAACCCATCCAACATTGCCGACCCCTCCAGTTGGCACTCTCGCCAAAAGGCACCAACGAAATCCTAGATACCCTCCTCAAGGAACAAGCATGCTCAAATTTGAAAAAAGTTCTCATGCATGTCTCCTCCCCGAGGATCAAAAAAACGAAGTATGATCAGAATAAGCATGCAACAAGGCACAAGCCTGAGCAAACGAAAAAGTGGGCGACGCCTCCGCCGAGACTAGGAAGCGACCAAAGAGTGATCATGACCTGGAATTTATCCATGCGAAACGACAGCACGCCCCATCAAAAAATGTGCAAGCCGTCAACGTTGGAGAGACATAGAAGATCTAGTCGTTAGTGGCTTTCTCTTTTATTTTGATCTTTCTTTTTAGGGAGTTGGACTCCATATAAATCCAAGTTTTCATCTTATTTCATGATTAGACGTTATTTATGATGGGACATGACCTGCTGATAGCAAATCAGCTCTGATACTAGTTGTTGGGAACGAACAACCGGATACGGATACAGATACGCAATCGACCGCCACCACAAAAGCACTTGAAAGAAAGAACAATCAGCTATAACGGTGATCGGTCTCCTTTGCAACCACCGGAGAAGAAAGATCACTATAAATTAAAACGAGTACAACTCTCTCAGTTCCCTCGCTCTCACATCTCTTTCTTCTCTCTCTACCCTTTCTCTAGGGGTTACATTGTTCTTTTGGTGGTGTAGAGGCAATGCCTCTCACCTCCTCTAAATATAACACAATTATAGCCGTAGTCCTATTCCCAATAGGATTATAAATAGAATACAACTCAACTACTACTAGGATTAGGAGTTCAATCCCATTAGGATTCCCAATCCTAATATGACCCTAATCCTAACACTTTATTGTATATTTTCATATGAAATCAGGGCAAGTCGATTGCATGTTCATTACTCATGTTAATTTTATTTGGATTATTATTTTTACCATTTTCACGAACTTCTCTCTACAGTTTCCGTCTCGAAGTTCACCAAGAAATACATCCAATAACAATAGGGATTTTTACCCGGCAGACCCTATAAACTTTGCCAATTACCTCCACGACCTTTGAAACAACCTAATTTCTCACTCAACCCCGTAAACTTGTCAACTCTTACCCCATCAACCCTCCGGGTAATCTGTTTGAAGCATGTGAGGGTCCTTGGGGTAATTTACATGGTCGATGAGGTAATTACTTTGTGCAAAAGGTTGTAGAGAAAATTTAAAAAGTTTAAGGGTCTGTCGGGTAAAAATCCCATAACAATAACGATGATGTCGGATTTTGGTCCATGAACCGCTACATTTCTTTGTATGTCCAACAGAGATCAATAGAGATGCGAGGGAGGTCAATCTTCGCGTAAGTTGGAGCCAAATGTAAGATCCAAGCCACCAGGATCCTTAGAGCTTTATTCTGATGCCGATTGAAGCCCTATCGCGAAGAAGGGCTACGCTAGCCATAGCTACGAACGAAGCATGGGCAACAACACGAACTCAGGTAATCATGGCTTATTAGGGCGACATTGCTCAAAGACGTGGGGTTGCAACCAATGGTGATGGGGGATGCACAATCAAATGGGGTCCCCAATCTAGAATAGCGAAGCAATGGTCGTTCTCACACCTAAATATGCACTCAAAATCTTACCTCTCATACGTGACATGACACATCAACAGCTACTTAGGATTAAGGTTGCTTATTGAATACATGGGAAATTGGTCCATTTCTGTGCATAAAGAAACAACCTCTAACAACATGCCATGAGTTTGATAGTAGATCGGGGACCCGTCATGAGTTTGATGGCAGGTGTTCAGTAATCTGCCATTTTATAAGTTCATTTTGATGGCATGTCCTCTCAAATTATGGATAAAATTTGAGCATTAATTTAAGTTATGCATTAATTATGCAATACATGTTTCTTACTTATTTTGGAAAGCACACATGCGCGCACACGTGCATGCACATGCAGCCGCATCCGTACGTGCCCACGCACATGCACACACTATGCACATGCAGATAAGCCATGCACACGCGCGCATGCGCACGAACATATGTACACACACATGCACACACACTCGCACGCACGTGCATGTGCACATGCATACGCATACACGTGCGCACACACGCGAACTCACGCACACATGCACACTCACATACTCCCGCACAGACACACATGCACGCATACACACACATTCACCCCAGCTAATGCCATATTGGAATGGTGTGCAACTCTAAGAAAAACTGAAATAGAGGTGATTATGAGCCTATATTTTTTTCAACATATACTTAATATTTTTGTTTTCCCCACTATTTTGAACATGTTTTATTCGGACTAATTATTTATCTATAATTGTTAGTATTTTTTTTGTTATTCATAATGTCACTTATGTTTTATATAGACATTTCCATCCAGATTTATCTGCATGATATCAAATAATATCAAGTACATTTTTTATGTGTATTTTAAAAATTACTTATGCGAAATTATACTAAATGAGGCAGTGATGATACATATCATGTGTGTATCGCCAACGAATATCTGTCTTTATAGTTGAAATGATGAAGTAATTTGGATATTTTTCAAGAAATCATATTGCGGCCTTTCGATATTAAGGAAAGAGAAATTAATTAAAAAATAGCAAAGCCTTCTCCAACTATAAGTAAGGTCGGTTGCATAGATTCTTGCTCAAATCCATGTTGAAAGATTTGACTATATTTACACTAGCTATCGACTACCTAACGCTACCTCCACACCCGGGGATTTGAACCCTGTTCTTTTGAGTGGCAGACACACTGCACTACCTATGGGAAAAAAAACACTTCAATATTAAGGAAAGAAAATATTTATGGATAAAATATGCAATTCAATTTGAGTTGGGCATTATTTTCTTAAATACGTATTTTTTAATTCCAGCAACAACAAAAACAGCAACAAAACCTTTCCCACATTAAGTAAGGTCGGCTAAAAGGAACACACATAAAATTTCTCTTCAGCTAATGCCACGTGGTTTTATGCATGGTTTCTTGGAGTTTCTATTTTTTTCCACCTCTCTTCTCACCCGTTATTTATGTTCCCATACAGAAGGTGTGTGTTTTTTTTACAAATTCTGGTTTTTACTCCCATTAAGTCACATTATACTCTCTTCCTTCGTCTTGCCCTTTCTCGTCCACACGCTTATGTGTGGATGCTTTCTCCATGATGCCTCAAAGTGAAGTGGCGTTGTGATCTGGATTCTTCATGATTTGGGAGTGGAGACTTCCAGCACGTATCCGAGTGTTCATATGGCTCCTGAGACATGGTAGATTACTCACCAAGGAGAGACATGCCCGCATCTTCCATTCTGATGATAATTCATGTGTTCTTTGCAGCTCAAATTTGGAATCCGCTGAGCACCTATTCCTGGATTGTGATAAGACGAAGGATTTGTGGCAGAGGTTAGATATACCCTGGGTTGATCTTAGCAGCATGACGTCCTTCTGGGAATCTCTCTTCAACTCCAGATTTCGTTCAACTGACGTGAGATTAATGCCAATTGCGAAGTTATGGGCTTTATGGGTTACTAGAAATGGTGTAATTTTTCGTGCTGAGAGGTTCTATGTTGAAAATGTAATCCACCTTGCTCGGACTCTCCTCGAGTCCTGGTTGTTTTAATCCTCTTTTATTAATATATTGGGGTGGGCACCAATGCGTGTTTCCCCCTTTTTTGACTAAAAAAAAAAAGCTTTTCAACGCTAAGGAAGCTAAAATAAAATAGATGAAAAATTGTGAACTTTAGTTTAAAATGTCATTTTTTTTATATACACATGTTTCTCATTGCCATTCTTGCCACTGAAGTCTTAAAGCCCATATTATTTTTGGATATATTGGTTAATTTTGTATTAAATTACCTCTTTGATATCATAGTTTTCTCGTAAAGAGGAAGTCATTGTAAGTATCCGTTTTATCTTCTTCACTATGAAGAATTTGATTTATTTTATCCTTGCATTTGTTTTTTCGCCTCCTCTTCAGGTATGTATTGTTATCTTATGTAAACTATTTCTTAAACTAACTAATTCTGTTGTACTTTTTCCAATTATAGCAGGTGGAGTTGTCTTCTAAAAAGTGTAGTTAGTGATTCACATATTATGATTCAGATATGTCTTTAGAATTCAGACTTTGCCATCAGTACTTGTGATATGGTTCTATCTTCAGCATTCTTGCGACATTTTTGTCTCGATGACTCCCCAAAAAGGTACATCATTCTGGTAGCAAATTACAGAGCAGCATTGTGGTAATACAAATGATAATGATAAGTTTTGCATAATTAGCAGTTACATATGCTAACTAACCTGGAAATAACAATGTGATTTAGCATGAACTTGAAAATAAAATTGCAGTTTCCAGGTATTATACCGGAGAGTATCATCCTAAAGCATAGTACGAGTATGCCATAATGCAGGAGGCTTGTCATTGGCTAGTAACCTATATATTCCAGCACCTTTTTTTCTCAGAGTTATTTCTCTGGTTTTGGCTAAAGTGGGTCTAAAATCTTTAGTTGCCACTGGCTTCCTCGATTCTTTTCAAAAAAAAAAAAAGCCAGCAGTTCAATCGTCTCGTAAAAGCCTCCAAAAATACATGTCATAATATGCATCCACCTAAATTTCCTCAACAAATTATGAAATTTCAACCTAAGTTTCTCATTTTCTGACTCTCTTTCGAAGGTCAAAATCGATTAATCTGGAGCAATCGGTCTGTCATTTAGTCATTTTTAAATAATATACGTGGATGGCACAATTACTTGGATGCTTTTTAAGGGTTTATAATCTTCAACTTTGATGTAATTTTTGTATTATTATAAGTATGATGCGAAGGTAAATTACTATTTAGTGAGTCATATCTCAGTATAGTCTTACATTTAATATCACAGTGAGATTAATATTTGATAACCTGACTTAAGAATTTTAGGTAGGTGTCAATTGATATGATTGAACTTGGTCTGGAGTTAGATCCTTGACACTGGTTTTCTTTAAAAAAAGATGGAGATCGTCGTTCAAAAGGATGGACAATGTAGCGCCAGAGAGTTCTGAACAACAACAACAAAGGTACACAGTATTTAGTTCAACTAGAACATTTCACCCTAACTGCCAAACCAATATTATAGAGTTTGTCTATCACCATAAACAGGCCAAACAAAATCCTTAAACTTTCAGACCTTTCTAGTCGCGCTTGGGAGAGAATTTGCTTAACTCCGATTTGGGATGAACTAGCAGGATCAACTAGATTAAAGGCTGTTAGCATTCAGAAAAGATCCAAAGATAATACAAATATCGCAGGCATATGGAATATAGCATAATATAATCAAATCATACCAAATGTTCAACTACAAAATTGGCCTCACGCATAATTTTCGAAAGGAAATGGACTCTACCTTCTAACATCTTAGAACAACGCTCCTTCAAAGTCAACCATCAGGATGATGCCTGCTATGACTTCAGCTGCCAATAAAAAGGATGGATTTGGACAACAATTTGAGGAAGTGAAGAATTTTGTGTAGCAATTTTTTCTTAAATCCGGATTAAGGAAAGACAACTTTCTTGATAAAATCGCATTCATAAAGAGATACTTAGGAGTTTAGCATCCGCAAGACATAAAAGACAAGCATTGGCACAGTATATCTTGAATACATGGAGCTAGCTCTATGTAATATATTTCTTGTGTCCTAGGGACCAACGAAAAAAAGAAACCCTAAGACAGAAAGATCTTAACCAAAATCTATGGTGGAGCCTAGTAGACACACCACCATGGAAAAGGGTAAGGTAGAGTTGCTTGTTCAGTGATTTATCTCCCATTTTACCAGGAAGACAAAATAATCTTTGGAGCCATCTTCCGAGGCCAAGTAAAAGTTTCCAAGTCAGTTACCAGTAGATGTAACCCGAGAAGAACTCGATTCTTGAGTGCTTTGAGCCAATTTTGACGAGCAGAGAGAGTGAGCTTCGCCCCAGCTAGGAATGATTTTTTTGTTGTTTGCCAAATTACATGCCACAGTGAATTTATCCTTGTCTACCATTTCTCCATTTAGTTAATCAGTCCACAATAAGGTATGTGATCCGTGTTAGCCATTTTATAGAAAGCTTCTCTATTGTTGACAGAACACCAAGCCTAAGAGGATCGTCAGATGGCAAGAGCTGGGATCAGTGATTACTATCTCTAATAATCTTGGAAGATAAGGAATCGGAGTTTTCTTGCAGCTTAATCCAAGATTTTGAGAGCATTGAATTGTTGAACTTTTCAAGGTTGATGATGGCCTAGCCATCATTGCCTTTGGGAAGGCAGATGTTCTCCCACCTTGCCTCATGTTGACGTTTATCCTGCATGTTTCCATGACAAAGGAAATCATATTGTATTTTATGAATTTCAGATATTAGGGCCTTTGGGATCTTTAGGGAGACAACGTATGGGTTATCTGATGGGTGAGGGAGTTGTAGGACATTTCTAGATGGGAGGAAAAAGATGCCAGCTTTCTATCCTTGAATTTTATTATCAATTGTTCCATGATAGGTTGTAAGTGGTAAGACTTTAAGGGGTTGAGGGGACAGAGGATCCCTAGATATATAATTGGAAAGGTTTCATGATTCCAGCTCATGATAGAGGATGCAATACTAATTTCAGTTTGAGTAAGTTAAGTCTATGGATATTTGATTTTTCTATGTTGACCAAAAGGCCAAAGATATGGGAGAAAGTTTAGAGGGTGAAGTTCATGACAGAATTTACGAATCGAATACACTCCAAATGGAGTACGACAAAATAAAATTTTGCACGGAAGCAGATGACAAGTAATGAAATCAATCAGGAACATCAAATCAACAATCACAATGCAAAGTATGTTTACGTGGAAATCCAAGCACATAAAAATTAAGACGGTTGGTGGAAAGAGTTATCTGTTTATTCCATAAAACCCTAGGCTCTCTTATATAAAGAGAACCCATGGGTAAATTACATAAGAGGTTACAAAGAAAATAAAAATAGCATAAACGATACACCGACTACATAATTATCTCTACATTCCCCATCAAGATGGAGCATAGATGTCAATCATGCTCAGCTTGGAAGAACCCTTCTGGAGCAGTCCTCTGAGCAATGGCTTGGTGAAGATGTCAGCAGTCTACTCCCATGAACTAACATGTGAAATAGAAATCAGGCCTTTCTGGATCATATCTCTAGTGTAGTGGCAGTCTATCTCAATATATTTTGTTCTATCATGAAAGGTAGGATTATTGACAATGAACAAAGCAGCTTGATTACCACACTGTAGCTGCATGGGTAGAGTACATATATATGCAAGTCTTCTAGTACAGCTCGAACCAACATCATCTCCGTGCTTGCTTGTGCCATGGCCTTATATTCAGATTCAGCAATAGATCTAGCCACAACAGTTTATTTCTTGCTTTTCCAAGAAACCAGAGAGCTGCCCACAAAAACTGTAAAGCCCAAAGTAGACTTTCGATCCTTAGGGCATCCAACATAATCTGCATCTGCACATGCCGAAATAGATAAAATTGTGTCCTTTCTAAACACCAATCCTGTGCTTGGAGACGACTTTAGATACCTTAGTATCACATATATGGCATCCATATGTATCTGCCTTGGTTGTTCCATGAACTGGTTCACTCGACTTACCACAAAGGCAATATCAGGTCGAGTTATAGTGATGCAAAGAAGCTTACCCACCATTTCTCTATACCTTCTCCTGTCAACCTCCTCAGTATCATTATCATATAATTTCATGCTTGGATCCATAGGAGTACTCGAGGGTCCACACCCAACCATGCCTGTTTCAACAAGCAAATCTGTAATATATTTCCTTTGGGTCATCACAAGGCCCTGTGCATTCCTGGCAAACTCCAACCCCAGAAAGTATCGTAGAGTACCAAGGTCCTTCGTAACGAACTGACGGCCCAGAAATGGTTTTACCATCTCTATCCGCTGAGCATCATCTTCTGTAACCAGAATATCATCAACATATACCATGATGACAACCGTACCTCTAGGAGTCTTCTGGATGAACAACGAGTGATCCGCATTTGATCTCTTGAATCATTATTGTTCAATTAGATGGGAATGCTTCTGAAACCATGCCTTTGGGCTCTGTTTAAGGCCATATATCGCCTTGTGAACTCTACACACCATATGATTCTCCCCCTCAGCAGCGAACCCCGGGGGTTGCTGCATGTAGACTTCTTCCTGCAGATCGCCATACAAGAATGCATTCTTAACATCAAGTCGAAATAAGGGCCAGTCACGTACCACAACAACAGACAGAAGAATATGAAGAGTGGAATGATGAGCAACTGGAGAGAAGGTATCCATATAATTCACGCCATATGTCTGAGTGAAGCCTCGCGCCACTAGCCTTGCCTTGTAACAGTCAAGACTACCAACTGCTTGGTACTTTACTGTGAATACCCACCTGCAGCTAACGACAGATGTGCCTGAGGGAGCGGGAACCAAGCTCCATGTACCCCGTGACTGTAGGGCATCCATTTCCTCCTCCATAGCAGAACGCCAGCAATCAATCTTCAAGGCATCATTATAATTTCGTGGTATCTCCACATAAGACAAAGCCACAACAAACCTCTGAAAGTCCCCGGTGAGACGATGAAAGGAAACCTAGGAAGCAAGGGGATATGATGTGCAAGTATATTTCTGCTTCCTTATAGCAATAGGGACATCCAGATCATCATCCATTGTACTCGTTGGTTCACATTCCTCCTGCAAAGATGAATCCTGCACATGCACTCTATCCGATCCATCATTAGTAATAACATCTGAACATACCTGAGGTGTTGAAAAACGAAAATGCGAGAGCCGTTAAATAGTGTTCTGACAAATCAGACCCACTGTCGCTGGGGCGACTACTCAAGCCTTCACGTTCGTCAACAATTAACCCACACAATTAATCAAGCAATCAACAACAAGGATTAAAATTTATTATACCCTACTAAAAATGTACAGTGGCAAGAAAGTAGGGGTCGAACACAGGAAACAACGGTGTAGGACAGACAAAAAGTCAAGGCCTATGTCTAACGGACTACTTAGCCAATATGGATTTTTTTGTGGGTTTTTAATTTTAATTTTTTTCTTTTTAATTTTTAATTTTATATTTTGATTTTTAATTTTCTGATTTTATATTTTCTTTTTATATTTTATATTTTCTTTTTCAATTACTAGAATATATATAATATAAGAAAAGAGGAAATAGGGGATTTATAAAAAAAGGGAAAATGCTCAAAAATCAGAAAATAAATTGTTTTTGGTCTTTTCATAATTTTATAATGTTTTTGTGATTTTTGGGGAGTTTTCTGAATATTTTTGGTATTTTTAAAAGTCAAAACACAAGAAAACAGTGGATAAAATTGCTGGCTGAAATTAAAATGGGAATGAAAAATAGTAAACAGTGACAAAATTTTCTCAAATTAATTTTAAATTAAATATAATAAAATAAATAAAATTCAGGAGAAGAAAACACAATTTTTAGATTTTTTATGAATTTTATATTTTTTTTGAAGATTTTTAAAGTTTTTATATTTTTAGGGGTTTTCTTTTATATTTTTTAATGATTTTTGGAATGAAGTTACAAGACACTAAAATACACACAACATATTTTTTTTGGAATTTTTTGAGATGATTTTATATTTTTATGGATTTTATAATGCAAACAGTACTGAAAATGTTTGTTTTTGAATTTTTATAAATAATAAAATGCAATAAATATGAAAAATAAAAATATGCCGTAAATGTGCAATGCCACATGAGCTTAACTTGATTTTTGGGGATATTTTGGGATTTTAGAAATGCACAAAATAAATAGGGGAAGCACACAAAAATACAAGGCCTAGCGGGGGTATATTTGCAAATAACAGAACATCCAAGGGTCTGATTGCAAATTTCACCAAAAATACACGCGCGAAGCACGTGTTCTGTTGTTCACAGGGGTATATTTACAAATAATAAAAACCGACAGGACAAGAGTGCAATTAACCCAAAAATATATTTAAATCACTACGCACATGGGTATAAATGCAAATAAATAAAAGTTCAGGACCAAAGTTCAAAATACCCAAAAACTACGTGTTCAGTCACGTGAGGTGACATGGCCGAGGATTGAAGTGCAAATATGGAAAGTTAAGGGGTCTAGTTGCAATTATTACAAATATTTTTGAACTGCAGTTAAAAGTTTTAGGACTAATACGTAAATACAAAAAACACGGGAGTTGGATGCAAAATACCCCTCTCTGCGTGTGATCGGACGGCTGATGACGATCCACTTATCCACGTGTCCTGATCTGGTGACCCGATGACGCTTCGCACGGACGTCCAAGATTAGATCCCCACGAAGGGATCCGACGGTGGAGAGTCCTGATGATCTGACGACTCCTGTGCGTTCTGGACGGCGCTCCTGATCCAACGATGGAGAGAGGTTCACGAAGAACACTCTCCCTAGCGAACTTTGACGATTGATTCCGGCCGACACACGGCCACTCCGACCCTAGGATCAAGGGCAAAATGATCCTGGGGCCCTTCCTCGTCGAACGATGGTCTCAGCAGCGGCTGGGACGGCGAGTTGATGGCCAACGACGGTGGCGACCTGGGAAGTGCTTCCCCTGGTTGTCGAGGCTCTTTCGAGCCTCCTCTTGCATTCTTTCCTGCAGGGTTAGACGCACGGCAAAAAGGTGGAGCTCGGAGTGCTCTCAGATGGTGCGATGGTGGCGATTCGTGGCTCGGGCGTGGAGCTCCGGCGATCGGCGGAGAAGGAGCTCGGGTGTCTCGATCTGAGCAAGATCGAGGTGTATGGAGGTGCATTGGGGCGAGAGAAGGCGAAGGGGAAGTTGATGAAGGTGGAAGCAAGTTGAGTCAACGGGTGGATGAGGCGAAACACAGTGGCGGAGCGGAGCTCTGCCGTGAAGTGATTTGCGGATTTATGGTGAAAGAAGAAACGAAATCAAAACCTGTTGCAGATCTAAGCTACCTAAGGCTACAACTACATAATGGAAAAGGAAGGAGGCGAAATGCTCACCGGGAGACCAAGGCCGGGCTTGGTGGCGGAGCTCCGGCAGTGAGGTGGATCACACCTCGATTCGACACTGATGACCTTCGAATCGAGCCCTACGGCTCCACGCTGTCACCAGGAGGCTGATGGGCTCAAGGGATTAGGAATTCAATGGTGGAAGAGGGATCGAAGCTCGCCGGAGCACGCTCCGACGAGATGGTGGGTGACGACGATTATATGGGTTTCAATCAAGATGGAAAGAAGGAGGTGGACGCTAATGCTATGGGGAAGAAAAACATGCAAGAAAACAGAATAAAATAACAAACCTCAAGCCCAGAGAAGGGGCAAGATAGGTACCTCACGACATACGTCGGAGATGGGGTTGGATCCACTCCTTGGCCTCGCCAAACGCCGCGCAACTCGGCCGGAAGCTCGCCTGTCACGCTCGCTGGTCCAGGGCACAAGTCGGAGGGGCAGGGTTTGGTCAAAAGAGGGTTCAAAAGGGAATGGAGGTGACTGACATGTTTTGAAGAAGTGGCTGGGAAGGCGTGAAGATCGAGGCACACAAGGCGATGTGATGATCCAACGCCCAAGACAAACACTGGTCGTATATCATGGGTCTTCGAGCAACAATATTGCAGAAGGCATCGACCTCAAATGGTGAAAGTAAGGCCTCAAAAAATCTGCGAAAGCAGGTGAAAAACGAGGTCTGACGGGCTGCAGGAGCAAGAACTAAGGAGTTGACCAGCGGGTCAACTTCCACCTGGTTGGTCCACGTGAACCAACCAGGAAAATCCCTGGAAAAAACAATTGTAAAATCAATTAAAAATAGCAAATCAATTTATTAAATTATGGTTACAAAATAGAAAAAGTTTATTATTTTATAAATTATTTTATTATGATTTTTATTTATTTTTTTAGAGGTTAATAATTACAAGTTACTTATTTTAGCCTTTATAGGTATATTTATAAGTATTTTATTTTTATTTTGTGAATTTATTTTATTTATTTTTGTTTATTATTTTATAAATTTATAAAATATTTTTATACACTTAATTATATTTTTATTTTATTCTTCTTAAGTGTTTTATACACTTAGTAAAATAAAAGTGTTAATTATACAAGTATGTATATAGGTATTTTACCTATGTCTTCTATATACAAGTATTTTATTTTGAATTTTCTTTGAGTTTTTATTCTGATTTTTATACACATATTTATTATAAATAATATTTACAAAATTATAAAAATATAAAACAGTAAAAATAATTAATAAATAATAAAATGAATATTTTAATCTGTACAAGTATACAATAGGGGTCCAAAAGTCAACTTTCAAACCATAGCTCCGCCAAATGCGAATGCCATTAAATAGCTTATTTCAAAATATATACAATTAAAGGTGAGTTTGATGCATTTGGAGTTATTTGTGAGATACAGGTCTGGGAAGTTGGGATTCTGGAATTTTATTCAGACCATAACTTTTTATTTGTACATTATTTTTGAGTGAAATCAATTTTGTATTTTTCTATATGAAATTATCTACAACTTTAATGTACAAAGTTTCTTTATTTGAGGTATAAAAAGTGGAACCAAAAATAGGTCCTAAAATGAATAAAGAATGAATGAAATAAAAGGAATTTTTATTGGTATTCTGGCCCTTATCTCCCCCTACTTTATTCCCTGTCGACCTAGTCATCAAGATGCCTCGGTCTCGGGGTTTCGGGTCATAAAATATTTACAATATTTTATTCTTTTTCTTTTCTTTTCTTTATTCTATAATTTTTAAAAACCGCATTTTATACAGTATTTACACAATGATGCATGAATGCTAAAATGCCTAATTTAAGCTTATTTACACGCATTTACTAGAGTTTTTAAGGCCAAAATGATAGAATAAAGATGATGAAATGTAGATTCATCAGGCGTGCTGGATGATTGACATGCAGCATGAGCAGGACCTGACCAACGTGTATAATATTTAGGTAATGGCGAGATAGGTGGTTTTGGGGATGGTGACGGGGGGATGATGTTAGCAGGACAACGGGGACAGGAATGGACAGTGGTGGACTTAGAATAGGAAGAGGAGGAACATAGACATCATCATTAGATGTGAATGAGACCAACCTGTCACTTGCAGGTGAGAAGTACATAAAAGACTCAAAAAATGTAACATCGGCACTGACAAATTGTTACTTGTTTACGGGATCATAACAACGGTATCCCTTCTGAGTCCAAGAGTAACCCACAAAGACACACTTGACTGCTCTAGGTGAGAGTTTGTCAAGTCCAGGAGACAACTGGTGAACAAAAGCAACATCTACAAAGATACGAGGGGTAAGAGAGAATAATTCCTTGTCTAGAAAACCAACATAAAGAGGAATTTTCTCACCAAGTACCGAGAACGGCATACAATTCACAAGGTAACATGCTATAAGAACTGCATCTCCCCAAAAAGAGATAGGCGCACAACTCTGGATAAGCAGGGTTCAAGTAATATCAAGAAGATGACGATGGTTTCTCTTTGCAACTCCATTTTGTTGAGATGTATGAATAATACCTTTTAACGAAAAGAAATGTGAGAGAGAACGGGTGCAAAATTCCAAAGCATTGTTCGTACGAACATGTTTGACATGAGAGGAAAAAACATTTTACACTTCAATTATAAGATTTCTAATAACATCTTCTGCTTCAGATTTGTTCTTTAATAGAAATAACCATGACAAACAAGAGAAATCATCAACGACTACAAGATAAAACCTGTATCCCTGGTGATCAAGAACACGACTCGGACCCAAATATCGACATAAAATAATTCAAACGGGGAGCTACTACTTCGACACTGACGACTAGGGAAGCTAGCTCGATGGTGCTTTCCCAACTGACAGGCTTCACACCAAAAGGAAGAACTTGGAGGAATCTGAGGCAGGAGATGACGCATCTTCTGAAGCGGGAGGTGACCAAAGCATAGATGCCATGTATACGGAGAGACTGATCCGGCTGAATAAGAGGAGATGGTAGCATAGGAATTCTGAACCAGACGATAGTGACCATCCTGTTCAGAGCCATAGCCCATCACCCTACCCGTTAGTATGTCCTGAGATATAAGAGAAGATTGGTTAAATATAGTGCGACAGTACATATCCTTTGTAATCTAACTAATGGACAGTAGGTTCATCGAAAATCAGGGGCATGTAGAACAATCTGTAAATGCATGGAAGGTAATAAGGTAATCTCCCCCTGTCCAATAATGGGTGAATGAGTCCCATCGGCTATTACCACTGACCTTCCTGGTAGAATCTCCCTGTATGACATGAGTTTATCTCTATCGTGGTAAAGATGATGTGTTGCACCAGAGTCCATGATCCAATCTGAGACATCTGAACTATGACATGATGTAAAAGCAGAAGCACTACCTGAGGTGCTAGCAGAGGCAGAAGTACTGGCAAATGCTGAATTAGCAATATCTGAAGAACCTCCTGGAGAATCTGTAGCTGCGAGAGGCATAATATCGTGCAATCTCACCACGAGCTCCTCGAACATGTGATCTGAAGTAGATGTCGACGGGGATACAACATATTCGGCTACTCGCGCTGATGCTGGAAACCCATGCTTAGAATAACATGTATCCTCAGAGTGGCCTATGCGATGGCAAAAAGTGCATGGCTTGCGAAAACGACCACCTCGACCATGAGGTCCACGTCCACAAAATGAAGACTGACCACCTCTCCCTCGGGACATAGCCATCACCGAAGGTGGTGGAGTAGAAGAACTGGAAGAGACAGAGATGCGGCTAAGCCTTCGGTAGACTTCCTCCATAGGAGGAATGGTGGCATCGGCAAGTATTTGTGATCGAGCAGCATCATGTTCAGGATCAAGAGCCGCAAGTAGTACCCCCACCATGGTAGCATTCCTAAAAGTCTTCTGCTGCTCGGGGGTAGCCGTAAGAGGGATAGTACTGTAGAGTTTCTCAAACATCACCCGTAGGGATGTATACAAGGAATGTAGTGGCCGTCCATTCTGCTTCATAGTGAATATGTCATGCTAGAGCTGTAACATATTTGTCTCATTTCACACCTGCGAATAAGTTGTCGTCAGTATGTCCCACATCGCCTTAGCGGTGGACTGATGGAGAACATCATTAGCAATCTCTATCAACAACGTACTTGAGAGCTAGACCTTGGCATATGAATCATCAGCCTCCTAGGAGGCATAGATCCCAGTCTTCTCTGCATGTTCTTCCTCGGTAAGAATGCGCTTCTTACCATTCCACTTCATGAGTCTTATGAATTGCATCGTCCAGAGCTCATAGTTCGTCCCATCCATCTTGACTATTGGCGCGGGACCTTTGAACGTGCCTATGGATGGCATATCGACTTTGTTTTCTGACATGTCGCCGGAGACGAAGAACTATAATTCGTAGACCAAAAAACAAGTGTTTACATAAACTGCATAAGATTTGAGTACATATGTAGACTTTACGTACTCAAATCCATCGAGGGAGAGCCTGGCGGTAGAGGAGGCGCCGACGGTGGGGGCGGTGGAGGGGTGCCACGGTGGAGGGGCCCTGTTAAACACGATTTTTCACAGGTCTAGAGTAATCCACACAAGGTGGGATCACAATGTCGCTGAGGCGACCCGCGAGAAATCCTAATTCAAACAACAATTAACCCACAACAGATAAATCGAGCAATGAAAGTAAATATGCAGAGTTAAAATTTATTATAACTTTACAATAAAAATGTGTATAGGTGCAAGTATGTGTAGAGGTCGAACATAGGGAGCAGACAGGTAGAACGGGGCAAAATGCTCAAAATGTGTGATTGTGATCAAATGTCTATTTAAGCTATGTTTTTGTGGGTTTTTGATTATATATATTTTTTAATTTTTAATTTTTATATTTTTGTATTTTGATTTTCAATTTTTTTTGATTATATATTTTTTTTTATATTTTATATTTTTTTTCTTTTTCAATAATAGAATATATATAAGATAAGAAAAAAGGAAAAGGGTATTTATAAAAATAGTGAAAAATACTTAAAAATTAGGAAATAAAATATTTTTGGCTTTTTTATATTTTTCTAATGTTTTTGTGATTTTTCTAGATTTTGCCTAATTTTTTTGGTATTTTTAAAGTCAAAAATACAAGAAAACAGTGAATCAAGCCACTGGTCGAAATTAAAATGAGGATTAAAAATACTAAACAATTCCCGAAATTCCTCAAATTAATTTTAAAATAAAGGTAATAACATAAGGAAACTATAGAAACTTAAATTGTATTTTTAGGATTTTTCTAGAAATTTTTAGATTTTTTGGAAGGTTTTTAGAGTTTTAATATTTTTAGGAGTTTTCTTTTATATTTTTTTTAATTTTTGGACTGAAGTTAAAAGACACTAAAATAGAAAATATATATTTTTAGGGAATTTTCTGAAGTGTTTTTATAATTTTTATGAATTTTCTAATGCAAACAGTGCTGAAAATGAGAGTTTTTAATTTTTATAAATATTAAACTGCAATAAAAATATAAAATAAAAATATGCCATGAATGTGCAATGCAACAGAGACCTAAATTAATTTTTGTGGATTTTTTAGGGTTTTCTAGAGGCACGGATTAAATACTAGAAGCATAAAGAAAATGCATGCATGTAGGGGCATTTATGGAAATATGAGAAAATTGCAGGGCCAAAATGCAAAATGTCCACAAAATAAACAACTATATACTATAGATCCAAGACCAATCGCAAATCGCCAAAATCTCAAGGGTTCCTACGCAAAAACGCCAAGGTCACGCATGCTGTGCACGTGACCTGGTGGGGACTTACTTGCAAATGTTGAAAATATGGGGTCCTAGTTATAATTATTACAAAATGTTAACACTGCCAAGGAAAGATTGCGTACTAATAAATAAATAGCAAAATGGCGTGGTAGATAGGCCAAATTACCCACGCCTAATGGCACGATCGAACGACGGATGTAGCTTTACTTAAACTCGTGTCAATCCCGCATCGAACGATGCCCCTTTGCAGACCAACGGCTGCGATTAGAACTCTGCAGCTGATCAAATGGTGGCTGCGCACAGAGATCTAACGGTGACTGTAGCCTCTGGAGGATGTGCGAGATCGGATGGCTCTGGAGCTTGAAGGAAGAACGTGCAAAGAACATGCCGCCAACGACTTTGAATCGCCAAAATCTTGATGCCCAGAGCTATATATCCCCCTACGATGGCCCCACATGATTCCTGGAAGCCCCCTTGGAGGGATGGCTGCTTCAAAAAGGCGGGTGGACCACCAGCGCGCCGCCGCGACGTCGACAAAAGGGGATGGCTCCAGGAAGGTCGGGCACAACAAAATCGAACCCAGAGAGGGTCCTTGGGGTCCTAGGACCTGCAAAGAAACACAAAGACCAACAGTGAAAGGTTCCCAGGTCCCTTGAGGCGCGGAAGAAACGAGGCTCATGCGGGAGAAGGTTCGCCGGAGCAAGGCTCGGGCGAACTTCAAATAGGCGAATCTAGGCTATTGCGAGCAACTAAATGTAAAGATAGAGTTAGAAATAGAATGCAGGAGTTAAAACCCAATTAAAAACAACAGCAACAACCTCGAGTTGGCCGGAAAACCAACGAGATGAAGCCTCAACGCCGGCGGCCGGCGAAGGTTGTGGAAGCCGCTCCTCGGCCACGCGCGACCTTCCTAGGTGACTGGAGGAGATCCTGTCACCATCTCCAGTCCAGAGCGCAAGAAGAAAGGGGCAGCTAGGTCAAAAGAAGGGTTCAAAGGGGAAAGGAAGGTGGCTGGTTTGTTTTGAATGGGTGTGCGAGGCGACGCAAAGATCGAAGATTATCGGGTGAATCCAAAGGCCGAAATATACCCTGGGCGTGTATCCTTGGTAGTAGGGATACAAAAGTCATGAAGTTTGCAATGCCAAATGGTGAAAGACGCGCTCTCCAAAATTCAGAGAAAACGCCAAAAAACCAATATCTGACACAGTGCAGGGGGCATGTTAGAGAGTGGGCGAGACGGCAAGAAGATCGAGGTGTATCCCGCGAATCAACGATCCAATCCTTAATACAAAGTATAGGCGTGTATGTTGGATATGTGCTGAACAAAAGTCAAGAAGGACATAAGACCAAATAATGAAAGATGCGGCCTCGAAAAATGGGAGAAAATGGCTAAAAACGCAACTGACGGGTTGCAGGAGCAAGAACCAGGGAGTTGAACAGCGGTCAACTTCCACCTGGTTGGTCCACATGGACCAACCAGGAAAATCCCTGGAAAAAACACTTGTAAAATCAATTAAAAATAGCAAATTAATTTAATAATTTTTTGTTTCAAAATAAAAAATGTTCTTTATTTTATAAATTATTTTATGGTAATTTTTATTTATTTTTCTGAGGTCTATAATTACAAGTTACTATTTTAGGCCTATATAGGTATATTTACCTATATATTTTATTGTTTTATTTTTATTTTGTAAATGTAATTTATTTATTTTTGTTTATTAATTTATAAATTTATAAAATATTTTTATACACTTAAATATATTTTTGTTTTATTTTTCTTAAGTGTTTTGTATATTTAATGAAATATAAGTAGTAATAATATAGGTATGTATATAGGTATTATACCTATGTATATTATATACAAGTATTTTATTTTGTGTTTTATTTATTTTTTATTCTGATTTTAATATACAAATATATTATAAGTAATATTTACAAAATTATAAAAATATAAAAATATAAAAATAATGAATAAATAATAAAATGAATATTTTAATCTGTATAAGTATACAATAGGGGTCCAAAAATCAACTTTCAAACCGTAGCTCTGCCAAATGCGATACCACTACCATTAAATAGCTTATTTTAAATTATATACAATTAAAGTGAGTTTGATTCATTTGGAGTTTTTATTTGGGAGATACGGGTCTGGGAAGTTGGGATTCTGGAAACTTATTTAGATCATAACTTTTTATCTGTACATTATTTTTGAGTGAAATCAATTTTGTATTTTTATTTATTTAATTATCTACAACTTTCATGTATAAAGTTTCTTTATTTGAGGTATAAAAAGTGGAACCAAAAATAGGTCCCAAAATGAATAAAGAATTAAGGATTTTCATTGTATTTTTGGCCCTGATCTCCCCCTACTTTATTCCTTGTCGACCTAGTCATCGAGATGCCTAGGTCTCGAGGTTTCGGGTCATAAGATATTTACAATATTTTATTCTTTTTCTTTTCTTTTCTTTATTCTATAATTTTGGCTTTAAAAACTGTATTTTATACAATATTTACACAATGATGCATGGATGCTAAAATGCCTAAATTAAGCCTATTTACAAGCATTTACTAGGGTTTTTAAGGCCAAAATGATAGAATAAAGATAATGAAACGTAGATTCATCAGGCTCGACGGTGGAGGAGCTTGACGATGGAGGGGCCCGACGGCGCGATGGGAGGAGGAGGAGGAGGAGGCGGTGTCGAGTAGGGGTGGGAGGAGGCGGCGGCTTCGAGAAGGGGGTGGGTGGCGACAGTGGGAAGGGTTAGGGTTTATTTTATGGTTTTAGCTCTGATACCATGTTGGTGGAAAGAGTTATCTGTTTATTCCATAGAACCCTAGGCTCTCTTATATAGAGGGAACCCATGGGTAAATTACATAAGAGGTTATAAAGAAAATAAAAATAGCATAAATGATACACCGACTACATAATTATCTCTACAAATACTAAAGACCCCTAGATATAGGATTTCTGGTTAGCCGAGCCAAACAATTTTGCCACTATATCTTGAGATATTTAGACGATTATCTCAACTGATTACAAGCACGCCTCTTACAACTTTGGATTACGCACTAAAGTCACAACTTTGCATCAGAACACCAAGCCACCACTGCAACTGACCTAATTGCAGCATCGCTTGAGGTATCACCTCGAGCTTCCTGTAGAGAGAACTCCAAGATTATATGCAGAATAGTGTTAGATGAACAAGATAAAATAAGTATCTAAGCTGACAGGATAATATTAATTATAAAAGTTAGATCACAATAATCAGATCAGCGGAGAGATTATATCAACAAGATATTACAAATACTTGGTTCAACCAAATATATATCTAAAGCAAGTGAAACCTATACAACAACAAAGCCTTTTCCCACATTAAGTAGGGTCAGTTGCATGGATTCTTTGCCTCCGTTCAGATCTATCTTGGGTCATTCTCGAGCTTAGATCCAGAAAACAAAGATTCCTTCGAATAGTCTCACTCCAACACTTCTTGGACCTTCCTCATCCTCTCTTAGTCGGCTCAATATCCCAAAACTCGTACCTCCTAACTGGTGCATCAACTGACCTCCTTTGTAAATGGCCAACCCACCTTAAGCAGTTTTCTCACATCTTATCTACGATCGAAGCCACACCAACTTTTTTTCTGATTGCATCATTCCGAATCCGATCTTTACGTGTATGTCCACACATCCATCTTAACATTTTCATTTCTGCTACTGCATTCTCTGCACATGTCTATGGTTCACATGCCAACATTCCAATCCATAGAGCATAGCAGGTCTCACGAATGCTTTGTAAAACTTTCCTTTGATTTTCAAAGGATTTTTCTTATCACATAGAACAGTAAGGGCTCCTCTTAACTTTAGCCAATTGGGCATTTATTCGGAGTAGCATCTCCATCAATTTCCCCGTCATGTTATAAAATAGATCTCAAATATCTAAAAGAATCTTTCTTCTGAATGTCATCGTCCCCAATCTTCACCTCGGTTCCTTCACCATTGCTTCCATCAAAAGTACACTCCATATATTCAGTCTTAGATCTACTTATATGAAATCCTTTAGTCTCTAGTGAATGCCTCCAGACATCAAGCTTCTCATTTACTCTATCTCTAGTCTCATGAATCAACACAATATCATCAGTGAGTAACATACACCCAGGTATATCATCCTAAATGTGACTAGGCAACTCATCCATAATCAAAGTAAAGAGGAATGTGCCCAAAGTTGAACCTTGATGCAGACCAATGTTGATGTCAAAATAGTCAGTCTTTCTAGACTGAATCCTTACACAAGATGAAGCCCTCTTATCACAACCACGATTCAGGACCGTCAGATCCTCCCATATCCAGATCTGGTTACTCAGCAATAATTTATTCAACAACCACAACTAACATTCAGAAATAGACTGCAATTAAAAATACTCAAAAGGAAGTATTTCAACACTTTGTTATTCACAAAATAAAGTTCACTTGATACATTGTCTCACTATAGCCATTTACATGTACATCAGCTCGGAAGGAAATACACAAAAAGATTACTAACTACCTTACATAGTAAAGCTACTATGGCTGGATGAATGACTATTTTAGCTGTCTAGATTACTAAAGTCCTTGCGATGGGTCATCGACACATGTTGGGTTTTCCATAAATCATAGGAAAACAATTAACGAGTGCTAAGTAACGAAGAAGAGAAAAGTAAACAAATGTGTAATTTTTCAAAACTTGTTAACACAAAAAACTTCATTCCTTCTCTTTAGTTTAAGTCATATTCCTTTCTATTCCACGTCAGGGATTAGTCCAGGGAATTACCTCACCACTATATGGACTCCGAAGTTGTGGGCACTTCGGGATTGGAGATTGCGTTAATTTGGTAAGCTTATACCACCGAACGTCTCCTCAACCAATCCTCCGATACTATCCTGACAATTTCCTTTTCTTTTATTAATCAGGGTCTCAAACCCTCAATCTGGTAAACAAAGGAGCACACCATCCTCGAGGATCCGGTTGCTTAAAATGTCATGTTAACCTTTAATCATATAACCGTTGCTATTGTTATCACGATCCAGCCACTATTGAATTACCTATGCCTCCACATGGCACGACCACATCTTCCGTCGTTCAACCTGAATATATTGGCTCTCGGTACCATGCGTTGCAATTATTCATTTCGTGCGCACTTATCATAACAGGGCAACCATGGACCACCTAGGTAGGGCAACGTCAATGTGGGTTCCTTCCGACAAACCTACGGGTTGCATGCCCGAAGTGTAGTTCTACTCAAGGTTGCAAAAATCGGTAGTCGGTACTCGGTCGGTGGGGTCACTGACTAAGGATTAATCGACAGTCGGATGACTAATCGGATTTAGTTGACCATTAGTCGGTTTTGAATTTTTTATTTATTTTTAATTAATAAATCATTTTTTATACATATATTCTTATATATTTGCAATATAAATCATTTTTATACATATATTCTGATATATTTGCATAGAATAGAACATTTTCTACAGTATTACAATGAAACAAAAGGAGTAATTAACTTTAAATATAACGTTAAGACTATTAGAATAGGTTTGATTTAAAAAGAAGCAAAAAATAAAAAAGATAAAAAACCTATATGTAAAAGTCGACCGAGTAGTCGGCCCGATTAGTCGGATTGACCGACTAATGGCCGACTAGGCCTAGTCGAGTCGGCTACCCCCCCCCCCCCCCCCCGACTCGACTAGTCGGACCGACTAGTCGGCCGACTTTTACAACAGTGGTTCTACTCCAGTCATTCTTAACGTAAGACATAATCCTTTTCAGAATCCAACTCAAAACACATCAATTCCCATGATGTAATTCCTCCGTTAAGCCTTATATTTACATAAACATAAATACTGAGTATAGACTTACATATATATTAATTCATATATTTATATACTAATATTTATGCTCATTTTAACTTCCAAACCTAACTTTCCAAGATATTGCATCCATTCGATGCTTAGACCTTATGCTATTTGAAATCACAAAGCAACTTTTTTCTCAAAAATAGTCAAATTAAGATTCTTCGTAGCAAGGAGCATAAATGCGGAAATCTCAAAGATTTCATATGAAAACCCAACAGCAAAAGGAAAGATTTCGTTACCTAATCGAGCTCTCTCTCACGTATACAATGCTTTATCACGATTCTTTTTTAAAAGGATGATTTATAGCTTCTGAAATGATGGAATTTCATTTTCGTATCAAAATGCTAAGAACGTGCCAAGAACACGAAGAAAGAACGAGGAACACGAAGAACACGAAGAATACACGAAGAACACGAAGAACGTGAAGAACGTATTTTTCTCTTAAAGTTTTAGTAGAGATTCCCCTTAAATGGGGCAATATTTCTAAGAAGATTTCAATAGAGTTTCCCCTTGTATCGGGACATATTTCTGTAAAAATTTCAGCAGAGTTTCCCCTTATATCTGGATTTATTTCTATAAAATTTCGGTAGAATTTCCCCTTATGTCGGGACATATTTTAAAAGAAAAAGGGAAAGAGTTTCCTCTATAATATCACTGAGAGGGAAACAACAACGAATATGAAAGAATATAATCAAATTGCAAGGGAAGAAGAATCGGTAGATGATGAAACCCAATTTCATCATCTTAATTGTCCATTATTAACCCCCTTGCTTAAACATATGTCAACTAAACCCAGATAATGTCCTATAATTATCAGAGTCCTTAATAAATTAAAAATCACAAAAAAATGACAAAATTAAAATCTGTGGTATTTTTAGCCTTAAAAATACCCTTAAAAATATTTCGAGACTTTGTTTGACCTCATTTCCAATTTTGGTCAACATGAAACTTGTATATCTCATCGAGATCTACAACTTTCATGTTTTGAGTTTTCTCAAATTCGGCCAAATTAACCCTCAAAAATTAAAAGTTCTCTCTGAATAATCTGATTGGGCCACGTGGCCCGTTCTGGGTGAGCCACGTGGCCCGCATCCCTTAGCTCTATCCGCTTGTGCTTTTGGCCGTTAGATCTACTACTGATCCAACGGTTCTGCCTTCTCCACGTGCGCCTTACTTCCCTGTCGCCCGATCAATCCCCAAATCTTATCACAACCATCCGCTTCCACCGATCCTTGAGCTAAACACGTGGCGCATCGATATCCTTCGATGAGGTCGACCCAGATTACATCATGACCGCTCGTGAGCGCCCAATCGTCAGCCGTTAGATCTCCAGATCCAACGGCCATCATTCATCGTCAACCTCCCGAAGTCCCTCTCTCCCCACGATCTCCACCTCGCGAACACTCCTCGCCCTTCCCATTATCTCCACCTCCTCCGACCACCTCTCCTGTCGCCAACCGTCCCACTACATTCTCCATTCCTCCATGATCCTCGCGCATGTCTCCACTACTCCCGATTCTCTTCCAGTCGCTCCACACTTCCCTCGAAACCCATGACCTCACATCACCAGTTCCTCCATCACCTCCTTTAAAAATGCCGCCACCCCCTCCGACCATGGTTGTCCACCTGTACGCGGGGCACGACCCAGCCCTCCTCCGCCTCCCTATGACAGGGGGAGGCGGAAGGATCGAGCGAAGATGACCGGAACCCCCGGTGATGACCCTCCGACTCCATGGTGGAGTTGCGGCGCCTCGCGTCCGCTCGAGCTGCACCGACCGGCTGAAGGTGTTCAGCGACGACACGGGGCTCAAATCGAGCCCCAGCCCAAGCCTCCGTCCTCCATATCTGACCAGGTAAACCCTTCTTCTTCCTCTGCATTTTTTTCTTAATTTTCTCGTAATTAAGTCGGACCCCCTTTCCACTTTCATTGTCCATGGACTACCTCTCGAGCTTCCATTCACAACACCCTTTCACGCGCTCCATCTGGCCATCCTTCTCTATCCTTCGCACCCCCAGACCACCTCCGATCCTTCTCCTCCGCCACCCACGACGGAGGAGCACTGGGCCACCACCTTCTCCACTGCATATGGCCTCCATCCCATCCACTTCGCTCGTTACTTGAGACAACGTGCTTCGACTATTGATCTAACGCTGCAGGTCTTCGAGTATTCAATGAACGGAACCTTCGTCGGAGAGGTCTTTGCAAGGACCGTCTCCGCTACTGGATCGATAAGGATCTCCGCCACCTATCTTCGCAGATCTACCAAGCTCTGAGCTCCATCGCCAACCAGTCGAGCCCTCCTGACGAGCTTCATCGACGTCAGACGTAAGTGAAGGAGCTGGAGCTCCTTCGCCGAGCTCGGTTCCCACCGCCAGCTGAGATGAATGAGGAAGTATAGTAGCCGTTAGATGGTCCTCGCCCAGCGACCATCTGACGGCTTGGATGCAGCCACGTCGCCCAGAGCGCTAACTCCAGATGCCATTAGATCCACGTGATCCAATGGCGTCGATCCAGCCACATGTCAGATTCAGAGCACCACCGAGCCTCATCGTCCGACCCATAGGCTTGGAGCTCACGAGCCTACGCCAAACCAGCCTGGAGGCTCTCATCTCCTGAGCCAGCGTCCGAGCCTAGCCGAAGCACCCCGGGCCTACACCGAGCCTCTACCGAGTCCGAGCCTACGTCCGAGCCTGGATGGCGCGTGCATATCACGTGCCATCTGGGTAAATTACGCAGAAGCCTCGCCAAGTTCTTCAATTTGCAAATAGGTCCTGACAGCACGTGCCGACCATGCGTCATTGGGTATTTTACAACCATACCCCTGCAGATTTTCAAAATTACAAAAATGCCCCTATGTGTGTGGGTAATTTATAGGGAAGGTCCCACACTTTTTCATATTTATATTTTAGTCCCTCCCAGGGACCTATTTGTATTTATCATTTCATGTTTTCTTTCAGTTATGCCCTTGCTTTCTTTCATGCATATCTTGAGCACCGTAACTCCGATTAAGTTGATTTCAGTTTCATTTTGAAACTTGCTTGATGTTCTTCTTAATGGTATATTAAATTTCTCATTTTGGATATTTGAATTTTTATGTATTATTTTGTTAGCCATGTGTCTCATATGCCTTGTTCAACTTTTAAATCAAGTAGGTCTTCTTAATTAAACCTGAAATTAATGCATGTTAACTTTGCTCATCATTTTGACCTAGGGCATGTTATTTGCTTTGCATTTGCATTTATTTGCATGATAAAAAAATAAATTTAAAAAATGCATGTTCATTCTTTCCTTTAATGCATTGTCTTGTCTTGTCCTTCATGCATACTTTGACCTATTTATGGATTTCTAACTCAACACTTAATTTAATAGATAAAAATCTGAATAATTTGAGAAAGGCTCGTGTCCCTGAGTTCGACCTTGGTATCTTTCCAAGTAAAAAAAATACGACCATCAGATTCTTATTGAAATATCAATCAGATGGTCTTTTGATGACCCATCTCGGCCCGGCTGCGATGACAACTTATAATGCTAATTCAGCACTATTAAAGGGCCGATTTAGCGGTTCTTCAGTAGACACCATGCATCTTAAGTGAGTGAAGGTGTCACGAATCACAGGGTTCACTGACGTGCATAGCCGCCCGCACCTAAGTAGGGTATTACACAGATTTCTTGATCAAAATAACTATAAAAGTGGAAAAGAAAGAATATAACCATAAGCAATGGAGGATCGGTAGACACCACACATCTTAGGTGAATGTGAAAGTGTGACGAATCACAGGGTTCACTAACGTGCATAGCCGTCCGCACCTAAGTAGGGTGTTACACAGATTTCTCCTCGAACCACAATAGAAAATGAATCGGAAAGAAATATGAATCGAAAACAAAGCTAGAAAAAGAAGATGAATCGAAAACCTAGCTTACTGAAAAGCGAAAAAGCTAGAGCCGCTAAATAGTGGTCTGACAAATCAGAATAACTGTCGCTGATGCGACTACTCAAGCCTCTTCGTTCGTCAACAATTAACCCACACAATCAATCAAGAAATGAATAGCAAGGATTAAAATTTATTGTACCCTACTAAAAATGTACAGTGGCAAGCAAGTAGGGGTCGAACACAGGAAACAAGGGTGCAGAGTATAGATGAAATCCAAACCTAGGTCTAATAAACCACTTAGCCAATCTAATTTTTTTTGTGGGTTTTTAATTTTTAAATTTTTTAAATTTTTTATTTAATTTTTAATTTTGTATTTTGATTTTTAATTTTCTGATTTTTATATTTTATATTTTTTTAATTTTCTATTTTCTTTTTCAATATTGGAAAACAAGAAAATGTGATAGAAGGGAAGGTAGAATATTAATAAAAGTATGCAAAAATAACCAAAAAATTCAAAATAAAATCTTTTTGGTATTTTTATAATTTTTTACTGTTTTTGTTATTTTTGGGTAATTTTCAAAGTGTTTTTGGTATTTTTAAATGCTGAAACGAAAGAAAACAATGAAATAGGTACTGGCTGGGAGTAAAATGCAAATTAAAAATAACAAACAGTCACTAAAATTTTCCAAACTAATTTTCTAATAAAGTCCATAAAATATGGAACAAACAGGAGTTGAGTTTATATTTTTCTGAGTTTTCTTTGATTTTATAATTTTTTTGAAGTTTTTATGTTTTTTGGAATTTTTAAGGTTTTTCTTTTGAAATTTTTAGTGGTTTTTGGATTGAAAATAAAGTAGGTCAAAACACACAACAAAGAATATTTTTTGGAATTTTTTTAATCCTTTTAATATTTTTTTGGTATTTTCTAAGCTAAATAGTGCTGAAACAACATGTTTTTGATTCTTAATAAATACAAAAATGCAATGAAATTAAAAACTAAAAATGTGGCGTGAAAGTAGAAGCAAACAAGAACTTAAACCTATTTTTTGAGAATTTTTGGCATTTAAATGAGGCGTGAAATAAATAGCTCAAGCATACAAAAAATCCTAAGCCTGACAGGGGTATAAATGCAAATCACGAAACATCCAGGGGCTTAGGTGCAATTTTTACCAAAAAGTCACGCGCAGAACACGTGATATACCATTCACAGGGGCATATTTGTAAATATCAAAAGCTGGCAGGGCATACATGCAATTAACCCAAAATCATATTTAAATAACCACGCACAGGGGTATAATTGTAAATACCTAAAAGTTCGGGTTAAAAAGTGCAAAAGGTCCAAAAAGCACGCGCCCTAGTCACGTGAGGTGACGTAGCGCGGACTGAAGTGCAAATAGTGAAAGTGTGAGGGCCTAAGTGCAATTATTACAAAAAATTTTAAACTTCAGACGGAAGTTTTGAGACTAAAAAGTAAATACAAAAATGCTTGGGCTTAAGATGCAAAATACCCAAGCTCCCGATCGTGCGGCCGATGGAGATTCACTTGGACACATGGCGAGCATCGAGCGGCTGGTACCCCTTCGTCTTGGATGGCTGAGATTAGAACTTGGATGGCTGATCGAACGGCTGGGCACAACAGGTGATCGGACGGCTGGCGTAGCGTCTGGAGATGGCTTCTGATCCAACGGCAGGGGGAGGTTCACGAAGAACACCTCCCCGGCGAGCTTTGATTGGTGATTGCGGCCGACACACGGCCGCTCCGGCCCTAGGATCAAGGGCAAAACGATCCTGGGGCCTCTCCGCGTCAGATGGTGGCCTCCGGCGAAGCGGAGGCGGCGTGGGATGCTCGGACGGCGAAGGTGACCTAGGGAGCTGCTCCTGGGAACGTCGAGGCTTGATGGAGCCTTCTCTTGGGCTCTGACCTGCAAGCGAGAAGCGCAAAAACCAGGCGAGGGCAATGGAGGGGTTTGATGAAGCGATGGGAGCGGAAGGTGGCTCGGATGGGGAGCTCCGGCGAGCGGCGGAGAGGAGAGCTCGGTTGACTCGATCTGGGCGAGATCGAGGTGAGTAAAGGGGTGGAGCGTGATGACAGAGTGAAGGGGAAGAGAGTGGAGGTGACAGGTGGTCGGGTCGATGCTCGGGATGGACGGGAACGGCAGGCGGAGCTCGGCTCCGCCGCAGATTCGATCGACACAATCACGGTGACTCACACAAAGACACGCAACGCTGATATAGATCTATCCTACCCTAAGTTACAGCTACAAGAAAATGGAAGTAGAAGGGGAAGAGACTCACCGGGGACGTCGAGAAGAACTTCACGGCGGAGCTCCGGCAAGGGATGAATCTCTTCGATTCGATGCCAAATGCTTCAAACCCAGGCTCGATTCGACGCCTGCTGTCACCAGGAACACGAAGGGCTAGGGGTTTGAGGGTGGAAATGGCGGAAGAAGGATTAAAATTCGAATTGAAGTCGGGGGTGCTCTTTTGTAGGGTTGACGGGCGGCATGGAAGACGAGGCTCGAAACGCCTCGATCAGTGGTCTTCAGCCCCAGATTTCACTAGGGCGTGAATCACCATTGATCGAGGAGCAAAAATGCAGAAGGCATCGTCATGGATTGGTGCAAGGTCGAGCCTAGGAAATGGCGAGAAGATGAGACAAAACTTCTTCTGACAGGTCAAGGGGAGGAGGTCATACAGTTGACCGAGGTCAACTGTCAGACCAACCTGGTTGGTCCACGTGGACCAACCAGGAAAAATCCCCTGAAAATTATTTCAAAAATAAAAATAAAATAGTGAATGGACAAATTTCATTTTGGTTAAAAAATAAAAATGTTTATTAATTTATGAAGTATTTTATTATTAATTTTAATTAATTTTATGAGGTTTATTTTAGAAGTTACTTATTTTGGCCTATATAGGTATAATATCTACATATTTTGCCCTTTTATTTTTATTTTATGTATTTTAATGTTATTATTTTCATTTATTATTTTCTAAAATTACAAATACTTTTATGTACACAAATATAATTTTATTTTATTTTTCTGAGATGTTTTGTTTATTAAATAAAATATAAGTAGATATAGTACAGGTTTGTACATAGGTATAATACCTGTGCATTTCATTTACAAATATATTTTTTTATTTTGAGTTTTCTTTGCATTTTTATTCTGATTTTAATATACATAATTATTATAAGTAGTATTTACAAGATTATAAAAATATAAAAAATAATGAATAAATAATAAATTGAATATTTTAATCTGTACAGTTGTACAATGGGGGTCCAAAACTCAACTTTCAAACTGTAGCTCTGCCAAATGTGAAACCACCACCATTAAATAGATTATTTTATTCTATACACAATTAAGAGTGAGTTTGATGCATTTGGAGTTTTTATTTGTGAGATACGGGTCTGGGAAGTTGGGATTCTGGAATTTTATTCAGACCATAACTTTTTATCTGTACATTATTTTTCAATGAAATCAATTTTGTATTTTTCCTTATAAAATTATCTACAACTTTCATGTACAAAGTTTCTTTATTTGATGTATAAAAAGTGGAACCAAAAATAGGTCCCAAAATGAATAAAGAATGAATAAAATAATCTAGGTATTTGATCCTTATCTCCCCCTACTTTATTCCTGGTCGACCTATTCATCAAGATGCCTAGGTCTCGGGGTTGTGGGTCATAAAATATTTACAATATTTTATTCTTTTTCTTTTCTTTTATTTATTTTATAATTTTGGCTTTAATTACAGTATTTTATACACTGTTTAGATGCACATGCATGAATGCTAAGATGATGATTTTAATGCTATTAACAGGCATTTGCTAGGGTTTTTGGTGCCAAAATGATAGAATAAAGATGATGAAATGTGGATTCATCATCCCCCTATACTTTACCTTTGCTAGTCCCTAGCAAACACTTATGCAATAAGTGTAAAAAGAAAAGAAAGAAAAGAAAAAGAAGAATTTGGATTTTATTTGATTATCAAACTTGTCTTCACAAAATCAAAGTTTGGAGCTTAAGTCGGACCTTTGGAGTTTTAGTGCGGGCGGAACCTTAGTGAGAACCGAATTTGAAATCCAACAGTCCCTGAGAATACCAAAACTCTGCTCAAGTCTCCTTAATAGCCAGGTCAGAAATATCTCAATTCATACGCAAACCCTTACGACTATGAGTCTGACTCGTACATTATAAGTGATGGTGGCTCTCCCCAACTAGAATGACAAAGAGACTGACTTCTCCAGTACGACAACCCATTGATTCCCCAATCCAATAACTCCATCCTCGAGGAGCGGGGTATTCCTGAAGGATATTGTGAATCCTTAAGCGCATCATGGAAGCGTGTCGATCGCATCGTATGCAATCGGAGCAACTAGTCATACTAGATGCTAGATGCAGCGGAAACTAAAATTATTTAACTTTAAAAATGAAACCACATGATCACGAGAACACTTCTCGGATCGTTTCATCAAACCACAAAGTACAAGGAATACCTCTTGAAGCGTGGTTGTGATCGCGAGATCCCAAAGTGGAGATCCTCCTATCTTAAGTCCGATCCACGAAGAACGCACTTGCGGGCACGATGATGATTCGCGTCCCTCCCGCAATCCTCGATGAAGATCCAAGCAATAGATCCCCTGATTTCGTCAAGCGAAATCCGTCGTCTTCCTCTACAGCAAGTAGCCACGAAGAAGAAGGAGATCCTCGAGTCGTCGAAGGCGAAGGCGAGAACTTCTCTCCTTTCTCAACAATGGTGGTCGGCCACCCTATGGAGAGAGAGAGAGAGAGAGCACGAGAATGAGAGGGAGAGAGAATAGAGTTCTTCAACTCAAGAATGTTGTGTTTTTGGAAAAAGGCTACCCTAGCCCTCCTTTTATACTAGTTTAGGGTCCAATGGATCTCAATCCATGGGACTCATGGATCCAAGGGCTATGCTTGGTCCATGCTAAATCAATGGCTATGATTGTTGTTGGTTAAAACCAACAACATTAATTTTAAATTAAAAAATGTTGCAACATTATCAACATAATTTAATTTAACATAAACTAATTAAGAAATAATATGATAAATAAAATGGAGTCAACCAACCTCCCTAAAAAAGGGGGGCGTCACCCATGAACAATTCATGGGTGACGTCACCTATGAATGGTGGTTTATTTTGGCTCCTTTTTATTTATCTTATTATTCCTTAATTAATATTCACCAAATTAATTCCCAATTAATTTTGTGAATATTTCAATCATGCCATTGAATATTATGTGAATCATATTCACAACCCAACTAGTTAGTAAATTGCATTTCCAATTAATTAATAAATGTGAATCTAATCCACATTATTAATTAACAAATGCTATTCACATTGATTCTCTCTCTTATATATGTATATTATAAATCATATTTATAATACACATATATATCATGGATAGTGTTATCCACATTCTCTTAATCCTTGATAATTAAATCCCATTTAATTATCTTAGATAATCATTCTCTCAACATGAATCTTATTCATATTGTACTTGATAATTAAATCTCATTTAATTATCTTGGACACATTCTCATAATATGAATCTAATTCATATTATACTTTGATAATTAAATCTCATTTAATCATCAAAACCTTCTTGCTTGGATACTAAATTCATCATAGGAATTATTCTTGAACTCCTTCAAGAATAATGTGCCTTCTCCGCAGATACTTGGAGATAAGGACAGGGCGATTGTATTGTTCCACGTATAGTGACTTGGATGTTGAGATCTCATCTAAAATCCAGATCTAACGGACCTCTCATAGATGCTTGATTAAATCAAGTCCGTATACTTAATCTTCTCATTGCATCTGAATCACATTCAGATCAATGTCCAACATTTGGACTAAGATCAAGTTACTTCTCTACTGAGAGGAGTCACTAAAATCCAGACCTGTTTCATCACTCCCTCGGACTGGAAGCGTCATGGTTATACAATCTTTTATGATCACATCACCCTCAGGTATTCCCAATACCTGCACATCCTGCATACTGGAAGACCAATGATCAACCTGAAGATGAAGATCTATTTTATACTGTCTTCTTCAGGGTTTGATCACCAAGTTTCTCAATCTTGGTCATTGGGATTTGGTATCGATCATATGCTTTCCCAAAGAATATATCATACCTTCAAATTCTTGTCATGCTTCCAAAGCACGACGACCATGCATGGAATTTGATCGGTCCCAATACCTCATGAGTGAGCTCATGTCTTCCGGTTCATAAGTGAACCTGTATGATCCCTTTGAGAGATCGTATTACTCATATGCCCTCATATGCACACCAGCTCACCGGTATATAGACCTTGGTTAGGTCATCAACCTACTGGTCTGCCAAATGTACACACTCAGACATATAGTAACACATCTGTCTCTGGTCAGAGGATGTGTGCCTATGCTGTGACAGTATTTCAACATAGGACTTAGGTTATCTCGATCTCGCTAAGTCAACCCATTGACTTAACTAATCTGACACCTTCGAATCACTATTCCCATGCAGAGGACCTGCATCAAAAGGTCGGTCAGATATCAGCCTATGTGAGAAAGGATCGCCATCTCCTACTCAGGCTGGAGATCATCTCTTAATAATCATTTGACGGTGCTTGATGAGTCCTCTATCTAACCCATTAGATATTCATCCAAGCACCAGCCTCTATGATTCATTTAATGAATCAACAGCTGTATGATCATTAAGATGGCCATGGTACATAACCTTAATTGTACAGAGGGACCTATTATGCAAATTATTTATTCTTCATTTCAGATCAGTGAATGATACGTGCAATAACATTTATTGCATAATGGCTTGCCGTGGGCTCGCATGTCCAACAATTCCCTTCTAAGTTCAAGTGGCAACCAGCTCAAGAGGAGGGGGTGAAGAGAAGAATGGACGGTAGCCAGTGTAGCTACCTGATAATCTCAGAAATCGATCGGTATTGTGTTCCACACAAGGCGGGAACACAGTCGAAGTGTCAACCAATCAAATCCTGAAATTAGTCAACAATTAACCCACACTAAAGATCAATAACTAGAAATAAATGTGGAGTTAAAATTTATTTTTAACTCTGCACAAATGATGTAAAGGGCAAGTATGCAGAGAGTTCGAACACAGGGAGCAAGCAGCGTAATTCAAATACAAGTGTGTGTGAGTGTGTGGTGTCTACACTAAGCAAGCAAACAATGAAATTTTTGTGGGTTTTTAATTTTAAAAAAAAAATTTAATTAATTTTTTTAATTTTATTTTTTGGTTTTTAATTATCTAATTTTTATAATTTTATATTTTATATTTTATATTTTTTTTATTTCTTTTTCAATATTGGAATATAAAGACAAAGTAATAAAAGACTAGATAAAGTATTTGTAAAAATGTGCAAAAATAACTAAAAATTCAGAAATAAAATGTTTTTGATATTTTTAGGATTTGTTTACTGTTTTTGTGATTTTTTGGGATTTTTCAAGGTGTTTTTGGTATTTTTAAATACTGGAATAAGGGAAAATAGTGTAAATTGTGCTGGCTGTGAGTAAAATGGGAATTAAAAATAGATAGCAGCCACAAAATTTTTGCAAACTATTTTTCAAACAAAACTAATGAAATATAAGACAAACAGGAACTGAGTTTGTGGTTTTTGGAGTTTTCTAGGATTTTATATATTTTTTTAAAGTTTTTGAGTGTTTTTGAATTTTTATTGTTTTTCTTTTGAGATTTTTAGTGATTTTTGGACTGACACTAAAATATGGTAAAATAGACACTAGGGAATTTTTTTTGGAACTTTTAGAGGTATTTTACTATTTTTTTGGTATTTTCTAAGCTAGATAGTGAATAAAAAGCATGTTTTTGATTTTTAATAAATATAAAAATAAAATAAAATAAAAACTAAAATTATGGCGTAGAAGCACAAGTTAACATGAGCTTAAGTTCAAATTTTGAGAATTTTTGGACTTGAAATGATGGTTTAATTAATTACAACAAACATACAATCATTAAACAGGCCTGGCAGGGGTATACATGCAATTTCTCAAACATCCAGGGGGTACATGCAAAATTTCCACGAAAATTAACACTGGATTAAATAACTTCTAGACCAAACACAAATATCCCAAAGCCGCAAGGGCTTCTATGCAAAATGTCCACCCACGCGCGTGCAAAGCTCGTGCCTGGGGAGGACTGGATATAAATTATACAAAACGTGGGGGCTGGATTGCAAAATGACCAAAACTTTTACACTGCCTGTGAAAGTTTATAGGCTGAATAGAAATAACAGGACCCTTGAGGGTCCCTCTGCAAAATGCCCCGTCCCCTCACGCGCACTGGCACGTGAGGTGACGTGGCGAGGGGCCTGAGCGTAAATGTGTGAAAGTTAGGGGCCTAAAAGTAAATATTACAAAAATATTAACTCTGCAGATTAATGTTTGAGTTCCTACTATAAAATACAAAAACGGTCGAGGTGGATGATGCAAAATACCCCGGGCTTTGGCGATCCGACGACCGATGGGCGCTCACTTGGACATGCGTCGAGATCGTGACGGTGCGTACCCCTTCGCGTGCACGGCCGAGATTAGAAGATGAGGGCACGATCGACGGCTGTGGACGCTTCAATCCTACGGATGTTGTATCGCGCCAAGAACGCCGGTGATCCAATGGCTCTGAGAGGTGGAGGAGGAGCAGACGAAGAACACGCGCTCAGCGAGGTTCAAACGCTGCGTACGATGCCCTCAGACGCCTTCCTTCGCTGCTGTCAAGCTCGGGAGAGAGCTGGCGACGTCCTCTAACGGCTGGAGGGGTCAGATGGTCTCGTAGGTGGCCGGCGCGAGCTCGCCGATGACGATGAGTGTGGAGGCTCCAGGAGGTCCGGCGAACATCCAAAAATCGCTCCGGCCTTGGAATCGAAGGCTAAGACCTGCAGAAAAAAAAGTGAAAAGGTCGGGGGTAAAATGCCCCGACCTCGTGGCGAGGCGGACAGGGTGCTAACGAGGCGGAGTGCGTGAAGACCGAAGGTGGCCGGAGTTGCTCCGGCGACCGATCGATTAAGCGAATCGATGGCTAACGAGTTGAATGAAAGGGTCGGAATGAAGCTCGGATGAACATGAGTGAAATGAAGCTAAAGATAAAGTGGTTAGATGGCCCTCAAGCTCAGATAGAGCGAGGAAGAAGGGTACCTCGACGGCTTGGCCGGAGATCGATTGGAACTCGCCCAAACATGGTTGATCCACCGCCCTGACGAGGACTCCACGGAGCTGTCACCTCCAGGGACTCCTAGCAAGGTCAAGGGGGGAAGTTTGGATGGATTTGCGGTTCGAATTCGAAAATGGAGTCAAGGGGCTAATTTTGAACGGTTGACAAAGGAGGTCCAAAGATCGACGCGCAACTGGAGCGACAGTGATCCTCAACCCAAGAAGAACATAGGGCGAGTAAGAGAGATGGTAGAGGAAGATGTTTGCAGAAGAAGTCGACCTCAAAGGATGAAAGACACATCCTCGAAAAATCCGCAAAAGCGAGGGAAGAACGAGGCGCGCAGAGCTACAGGGGGGTAGGTCAGACTGTTGACCTTGGTCAACAGTTCTGACCTCCTGGTTGGTCCACGTAGACCAACCAGGAAAAACCCTGAAAAAACATATTAATAAATCATTTTAAAATAGTAAATAGTGTTATTTTAATTAGATGATAAAATAAAAAATGTTTAGAATTTTATGTAGTATTTTATTCCGATTTTTAATTATTTTTATGAGTTATATTTTTACAAGTTCACTTTTTAGCTCTATATAGGTATATTACCTATGTATTTCAGTATTTTATTTTTCTTTTGTGTATTTTAATATTTTTATTTTTATTTTTTATTTTGTAAAATTATAAAATACTTCTATATATACAAATATATTTTTATTTTATTTTTCTGATATGTTTTGCATATTTAATAAAATATAAGAGTGTGTTATATAGGTATAAGTACAAGTATAGTATCTATGTATAACCTATATATATTTATTTTTATTTTTATTTTTCTTTGCATTTTTATTCTAATTTTAATGCACATAGTTATTATAAGTAATATTTACATAATTATAAAAATATAAAAATACAAAAATAATGAATAAAGAATAAATTGAATATTTTATTCAGTACAAGTATACAAGGTGGGTCCAAAACTCAACTTTCAAACCGTAGCTCTGCCAAATGCGAAACCACCGCCATTAAATAGCTTATTTTATTCTATATACAATTAAAGGTGAGTTTGCTACATTTGGAGTTGTCAGTTGTGAGATACGGGTCTGGGAATTTGGGATTCAGGATTCTTATTAAGACCATAACTTTTTATTTGTACATTATTTTTCTGTGAAACCAATTTTCATTTTTCTTTATTTAGTTATCTACAATGTTCATGTACAAAGTTTCTTTATTTGATGTATAAAAAGTGGAACCAAAAATAGGTCACAAAATGAATAAAGAATGAATATAATATCACAGGTATTTGACCCTTATCTCCCCCTACTTTATTCCTGGTCGACCTATTCATCAAGATGCCTAGGTCTCGGGGTTTCGGGTCATAAAATATTTACAATATTTTATTCATTTTCTTTTCTTTATTTATTCCATAATTTTGGCCTTAATTACAACATTTTATACACTATGTAGATGCACATGCATGAATGCTAAGATGATGATATTAATGCTATTTACATGCATTTGCTAGGGTTTTTGATGCCAAAATGATAGAATAAAGATGATGAAATGTGGATTCATCATACCCCTATACTTTACCTTTGCTAGTCCCTAGCAAACACTTATGCAATAAGTGCAAAAGGAAAAAGAAAGAAAAGAAAAAGAAGAACTTGGATTTTATTTGATTATCAAACTTGTCTTCACAAAATCAAAGTTTAGAGCTTAAGTCGGACCTTTGGAATCTTAGTGCGGGCGGAACCTTAGTGAGAATCGAATTTGAAATCCAACAGTCCCTGAGAACCCCAAAACTCTGTCCAAGTCTCCTCAATAGCCAGGTCAGAAATACTTCAACTCATACGCAAAATCTTACGACTATGAATCTGACTCGTACAGTGTAAGTGATGGTGGCTCTCCCCAACGAGAATGATAAAGAGACTGACTTCTCCAGTACGACAATCCAATGATTCCCCAATCCAATAACTCCATCCTCGAGGAGCGGGGTATTCCCTTCTAAGTTCAAGTGGCAACCAGCTCAAGAGGAGGGGGTGAAGAGAAGAATGGACGGTAGCCAGTGTAGCTACCTATCCTGGGATGCAAGACCAGTGTAGTCAAGTCATCCTGCTGCAGGCTCACATATTTGACTTTGAAACTCAAGCTTGCTTATTGACTTTACAACATTTGTACATACTTGCAGGCTTTTTATTTTTGTACATGCCTGAACATTTTTTTTAAATACTATATACAACAGCATTTACATAAGGAGTTTTTCCTCTTGAGCCAGTAGACTATCCCTCTTTTGAAGCTTTATCGCAACCCACAGCCTCGTGTCTTTAGACTTCCTAATCACTGGATGGGTTGGGGTGCACTTCCCTCCCTAGAGGAGGACAAATGTTTCCACTTGTGTGCGTCTCATACCGGCAAATCCAATCCCCTCACCACTCCAACTGAGTTGAGCCATATGAAAGGGGCAAGTGTCCAAGTTAGGTCATTATCAACAAGAGTCGTGCGTGTGCTCCGAAATACTCTACTTAGGCAGTCAAGAATCCATTGAACCAATTCCCGTGATCCTCAAAGAATTAAGTCAACTAGACCTGAAGTGCCTCAAACCCGGTTCCTATAAGGTTCCTGTTATTAGGTAGATTTTAAGGTCCAATCAAGCTCCAATCTCCGGATTTTACTTAGACTCGTTCAACTATCAAACTCAATCCGAAAAAATGCGAATGCTATGCAATGCAATGCAGAAATATTTTTGTGATGCAATTTTCAAAGATTTTGAACTTTTTATGGATTTTGAAAAAATGATGTATGCATTTTTTTTCAAAAAGATTTTTCGAATGTTTTTGGATTTTAATTTTGCAAATGTTTTTGGGCTTTTTGAAAATAAAAAGATTTGGCTAAAAACTAGGTGAGAATATTTACACGGGAGTGCTTCTTTATACTTACAAGAAGTGTTTTTTAAGAATTTACAGGGTAAGTGATCAATTTTATACATATATATAGGTAGTGGATTTTGGTGTGATGTATGTATTCCTCAAACTTATTTGACACAAGCTTTTCACACAGTTTTTGAAACTATAATCCAAAATAATTTTTACATACATTTTTTCAAACATGTACACACATTTGAAAATCATTTTGCAAAGGCTTTCGAAACAGTATATATAGATTTTTCAAAACATTTTTGCAACCATTTTTCAAACCATTTGCAAATCATTTTTCAAACATTTTATTTCACACAAAGAAAAGAAATTTTACAAACCACACATTTTTACACAGGTTGAAAACATATAACAAAACATTTTCAAAATAGTTTTAAATGTTCACGAAGATTTTCAAACTATTTTTCAAGCATTTTGCAAAAAAAATTTACCTGATTTATTAATCAGTAATTACAAGAAGAATCTGAGGAGTAACCACATCTTTTTATTAAGAATTTTCAATGAATTTTAAAGAATTATTAGCCATATTAGGAAAATACGAAAGTACGAGTTATGGCTAAAGTATATACACAGTATATACGACCCCCCTATACTTAGCTTGAGCTATGTCCTCATAGATCGGAGAGAAAAGAGAAGACATAACTCGTACTAAGTATATGCAAGTCTAAAGAATGAATGAATCAATGAATGAGAAGTTGACCGTCCCCCCTATACTTAGGATCAAATAATCCTAAGTATAGCAGACTGTACACAACGCAGGGAGGGTCAAGGGTGGGAATGAACAGATCGTACTCAGATTGTCTCCCCCTATACTTAGGGTAAGATATCCCTAAGTATAGACAAAAGAGGAGACAATGGAGAGGATCGAAATGAAAATGAAAGAAACTCGAGGTGCCAACCCCCCTATACTTAGGACAAAGTACGTCCTAAGTATAGAAAACTGTCTACAAGGGTGGCACCTTTTTGATAGATAAAAGAAAATAGAAAAGGAAAAGAAGAAAAGAAGAAAAAAAGAAAATAAATCAACAGATGAAAGAGTGATATGGACAGATGATCTGTACAGCGGAAGATAGAAGTGATCACCATGTATGAGATGCAGATGATGTGAGTCAAAGAGCACATCTCATACCAGAAGAATGGGGGCAACGTCAATGGTCGGCGGATCATGATCAAGATATAGTTTCAGGCGTTGACCATTGACACGGAAGGTAGAGGAAGATGACGGTTCGGATATGTCGATGCTGCCATTGTCATGTACCTTCCTGACCACATAGGGACCTTTCCACTTGCTCTGCAACTTCCCTGAGAATAATTTCAGCCTGGAATCAAACAACCATACTCTCTGATCTGGCTCAAACTGTTTATGGCTGATATGCGAATCGTGCCATGTCTTCACTTTCTCCTTGTACTGTAGGCTGTTGGAAAAGGCTGTGTCTCTCAGTTCCTCCAGGGCTGCCAATTCTGCTCTTCTCTGGTCTCCTATACTCTCGGGATCTAAAAGTAACTCATTGACTGCCCAGAAAGATTTGTGCTTGATCTCCACTGGCAAATGACACGGCTTGCCATAGACGAGACGAAAGGGAGACGTCTCCAATGGATTCTTGAAAGAAGTCCGATAAGCCCACAAGACCGAGTCCAAAAGTTGTGACCAATCCTTTCGGTCTGGGCGGACAACTTTCTGCAAGATAGTCTTTATCTCCCGATTCGATACTTCGGCAAGACCATTAGTCTGAGGGTGATATGGAGTGGCAACCCGATGGTCAATGCCGAACTCGTCTGCAAGGGCCCTAACCTTGTCATTGATGAAGTGAGACCCCCGTATGAAATCAAGACTCTAGGTACCCTGAACCGTGAAATGATATTTTTCCTCAAGAATTTATAAACGGTTTTAGCATCTGCGGCTCGGGCGGGGATGGCCTCAACCCATCGGCTGACATAATCAACAACGAGCAGGATGTGCTCGAATCCCTGACTCTTAGGAAATGGACCCATGAAATCAATCTCCCATGCATCAAAAACCTCACAGAAGTGAATGGGTTGCATGGGCATCATGTCTCTCTGTCCGCAGGTTCCCATTTTCTGACAGTCAGTACATCTCTTCACGAACTCATCAGAATCCTTGAAGAGAGTAGGCCACCATAGGCCGGATTGAAGCACCTTCTGTGCTGTCCTTTTTCCAGAATGATGTCCTCCTGCCTCAAGCTTGTGGCAGTATGTGAGGACGCTATGATGCTCTTCTTGAGGAATGCACCTCCTCCAGATACTGTCCCCTCCTTCATGATAAAGGATGGGATCCTCCCAATGATAAAACTTGGCCTTCGCTAGGAAGGTCTCGAGTTTCTGCCTGGGCCAACCTTGTGGGACTGTCTTGGCGAGAAGATAGTTCACAATGTCAGCGTACCACGGGAGCGAGGCGATAGTCAAGATTGCCTCATCTGGAAATGTCTCTGTGATAGGTGCGATGGGCTCAGATTCCTCAAGATTCTCCAATCTGGAGAGATGATCCGCCACCACATTCTTGACTCCAGGCTTATCCTTAATCTCAATATCAAATTCCTGGAGTAGAAGGATCCATCTGGTGAGACGTGCCTTGGCATCCTTCTTAGCCATTAAGTACCGGATGGCGGTGTGATCAGTAAAAATAGTCACTCTAGATCCGAGAATATACGATCGATACTTATCAAGAGCGAAGACTACGGCCAGCATTTCTTTCTCAGTCACAGTGTAATTCCGCTGCGCGGCATCCAAGGTTCGGCTGGCGTAGTGAATGGAAAAAGGTAATCCATCCCTCCTCTGTCCGAGCACAGCCCCAACGGCAAAATCTGAAGCATCCGTCATGATCTCGAATGGGAGAGACCAATCGGGTGGCTGAAGGACAGGAGCTGAAACAACCATATTTTTGAGAGTCTCAAATGACGCAAGACACTTATCATTGAAAATAAACTCGGTGTCTTTTGTCAGCAAGTCAGTAAGCGGTCGGGCAATTCGACTGAAATCCTGAATGAACCGTCGGTAGAAACCGACATGCCCCAGAAAAGACCGTAACTGACGCAGGTTGGACGGCGGAATGAGTTTTCTGATGATGTCCACCTTGGCCGGATCGACCTCCATGCCCATGTTGGAGACGATATGACCAAGGACCGTCCCTTGAGTCATCATGAAATGACTCTTCTCCCAGGATAAGACAAGATTGACCTCAATGCAGCGCTTGAGCACACGGTCTAGGCAGTCAAGACAAGCGTCGAACCCATCGCCATAGACCGAGAAGTCATCCATGAAGACCTCTAAACAGTCACCCACCATGTCCAAGAATATGGACAACATGCACCTTTGGAATGTCGCCGGAGCGTTACATAGACCAAAGGGCATCTGTCTGAAAGCATACGTCCCAAACGGACAGGTGAATGTCGTTTTTTCCTGGTCTTCGGGCGCAATGGCCACTTGATTGTATCCAGAGTACCCGTCAAGGAAACAATAATGACTCTTCCCAGCTAGCCGCTCAATAATCTGATCAATGAAGGGTAGCGGGAAGTGATCCTTCGTGGTGGCCTCATTCAATCGTCTGTAGTCCACACAGACCCTCCAAGAAGTGGGCACTCTGGTAGCGATCTCCTCTCCAGACTCGTTGACAACTGTAGTGATACCCATCTTCTTGGGTACCACATGTAGCGGACTTACCCATTTGGAGTCGGAGATGGGATTGATGAAATCGGCGCTCCACCACCTTGAAATTTCTTTCATGACCACGTCTCGAAGATTCGGGTTCAGCCGTCATTGGAACTCACACGACGGCTTAGCGTTATCCTCAAGATAGATGTGGTGAGAGCAAAGATTTGGGCTCAGCCCCTGGAGATCAGCTATACTCCAACCTATTGCCTTGCGGTTTCTTTCAAGAACCTCCATCAGACGAGATTCTTGTTCTCTAGTCAAATCTGCTGAGATAATGACTGGGTACATTTCTGGCTCACCCGCAAGGAATCTGTATGTCATCGACTGCGGCAGAGGTTTCCGTTCTGGACAACTGGGAGGTGGCAGATCTGGCTTCTGATATGTCTGTGTAAATGCTACCAGGTCTGCATGGGAGAACTCTCGCTCTGCATGAATCTCTGACGAAGGACGACCTGCTGAATCATCAATTAACTGCACTGGCTCGCACTCTGTCATGGTGGTCGGCTCAGAAAGAATCAGACAAGGTAAATAATCATCAAAATCATCCCAGTCAATGTCTGAATCCGAGGGATTAGAAGAAGAAGAGCATGAATGAAAATCATTGGCACCACTCATCACAACACTGTCAACTTCATGTGTATCCTCATCCAGGAGTGTGCTCTCCTGGCTCTCGACTGCCATGAGCTTGAGATATAGTGAATCTGTTGGCAAGGCGAGGGTCGGTGCTACAGGATCTATCCAGTTGGATTCATAATCAGTCATCTCAAAATCACAAACCTGGTGGATGTCTAGCTCTTCCTCTATCATCTGCTCGGCTTCGCTGGATTGCTCTGAGCACGCCAACTCTCTGGCTCTGGTCTGGTCGATCGTATCTATTTGTATGCTTTCGCCCTCTACGCAAAAACATACCGTCCCACTGTCATCGTCGGATACCGCCTTGGTAGTGGCCAAGAATGGGCGTCCAAGTATGATGGGGGCATCAGTTACCGACTCAGGGATCTCCATGTCCAATACAACAAAGTCTACGGGGAATTTCAGGCCCTGAATGGTAACGACCACGTCCTTCAACAACCCCTTCGGCCTCTTAATCGACCTGTCAGCAAACTGAAGGACTGTTCTGCTTCGAAGAAGAGGGCCAAACTCGAATTGCTTGAGTAAGGCTGCTGGAAGGAGGTTGATCGAAGACCCGCTGTCTAATAGCGTACGATCGAACCGCTGCTCCTGGATCTCGCATCTGACATAGGAAGCTCTGTATCGGGTCGCTTGGCTGGTAATGTGTTCTGAATGGCGCAACAAGTGTCATGAGTGAGCATATGGATTTGATCTCTGTGCCTCTTCTTCCTTCGGACAGTAGTTGTCTCTTTCAAGTTCTTTTTGAAGAAGGGGATATGCTAAAATGCTTCTCGTAGAGTCAGCTTAATGTGAAATCTGTCAATCATTTGGTTGCCGAACTCTACCTGTTGGTTCTTTTTTGGATTCTCTTTTTTGTTCCCTTTCGCCCGGCGGAGTGCCTCGGGGAAGGGGATGGTAGGGGCCTCCGCAGATGGAGGACAAGGAATAGGTCCCTGTGCCCGTGAAGGAGGAGAATCCATACAATAATCATCATTCACCACATATGGATCCGCAATATGAACAGAAACCTTTCCTTTATTCATATTTTTATTTTTCTTTTTGTTTCCACAGTCCATAGGTACAAAATGTGGGAACATCACAGAGGGTGGCTCAACAAAAGTAGATGTGGTGGCTTCAGCACCACCACTAGCACCTGTGTTTGCGGCATCAGCACCGCGCTCTGGTTCAGCATCCAAAATGGTGGCATCAGCACCACCGTTTGCATCTGGTCTCATGACGGCATCAGCACCGTCGTCTGGATCTCCATCATTGGTGGCCTCAGCACCACCATCTTCAATATCCTCTATAGCGGCGTCAGCACCGCTACTCTGCTCCTCTGGCGCTCCTGGTTCAGCTGGTGGTTGTCGCTCAGAAGAGGCGCCGCCGGCTGGCATCCTACCGCTCCTAGTAGTCACAAAATCAGCATCATTCAAAGAATAAGACATATCATTCAAATCGTCACTAGGAGAAGTATCCTATGTAAACTCTACCTGCTCAGACTTCCTTTTCAGATTGTTCGGTTAGGTTCAATCTGAGCGGGTGTGGCGGCCTTGCCTTTTATTATGTCCCTCATCTCCTGCCGGAATTCATCCATTTCTTGCCTGAAAGATGCTCGCTGTTCAGATAGCAAGCGGGCAAGATCATCGAGAGCTGGGTTCTCAAAGGTGGGACCCTGAGAACCGGATGGTTGTCCCTGCTGGAAATGGGGCTGCTGCTGCTGCTGGTGTTGCTGGTACGGATAGTTCTGGGTTGGCTGGGCATAAGATTGCTGAGGCTGCTGTCGCTGCCTCCACTGCTGTCCCTGATAGGCGGGACGAGGACCACTCTGATACTGTTGTGTCTGGGCATACTGGGGCTGCTGGTGTTGCTGTTGTGGCTGGCTGTTCTGATGTCCTTGGGTAGGATTTTGCTGCTGGGAGGAGGAGCCACCGTTGCCCCAACGGAATCCTGGATGATCACGACGGATCCCAGGCTGAGGGTACCGGTCGTACCAAATCCCATTGACTTCCATCAATGGTTCCTGCTCAAAGGAGGGTGGAGGAAGAACGGCCAGTGGCTTCTCCGGTTGATACACCACCATCTGAGTATCCGTAGATGGCGGCTGCGATGGATAGTACGGTAACAATGGAATCAACTCTGCCTGGATATGGTTCACTTGACGATACGAGGTAGAGGGTTGGTTGGCATTGCTACTGCTCGGATCAACACGTGATCTGGGAGGCTATTGGGATTGAGTTTGTGCCTCCTGGACGCACAAGATCTGCGTCTTCAGATCACTCATGGTCTTGACAATCTGGTCCATCTGGGCCATGCCTTGCATCTGCTTCTTCTCGAGGATCTTGAGGCAGTCCAGCTTCTCACTGATTATTCCCATGTCGGCTGCGGCTGATTCAGCTTGAGCTGCGGCTACCGACGATGTGTTAGGACCGGCATCGATGCGGGCGATCCTCTGGAATGATCCCGCTCCTTGCGGGGGCTTCTGATGTGTGTAGACACGGGCTTGGGCCATCACGGTTGAATTCTCTGCCATGCCCTCGTAGATGGCCCAGACGTCATCTTCACCCTTGGAGAAATAGGACCCACCGCAAGAGGCGTTTACTAGCCCCTGCAGCTCCGGTGTAAGCCCACAGAAGAAACTCTGCACGAGATTGGGCTTGGAGATATCGTGATGTGGACACCGGTCGATGAGCTCTCGAAAGCGATCCCAAGCTTCATGGAATTGTTCATTAGGGATCATTACAAAGTTGCTGATCATGGCTCTGGCTGCATTGGTCCGACCGAGAGGGTAATACTTCTTCAAGTATGCGGTCCGGAGATCTGCCCAAGTATCGATTAATTGCCCTAGATGCTTGAGCCAATACGCGGCTCTATCAACCAAGGAAAATGGAAAGGCAATCATCTTTATTGTGTCCTCGGTCATCAACCGATCATGGATGGTACTGCATATCATCTCGAATTCCTGGAGGTGGAGGTGCGGCTCTTCGGTCGGCAACCCATGGAACTTGGGTAGAAGCTGGATAGTGTGGGGCCGAAGCTCGAAATCTCCGTGAATGGGCGGGAGTCGGATCCAACGATGAGTGAGGGATGCAGCTGGGTTGTGCAATTCCCTCATGCTGGTCTGTGGTGGTCTCTCAGCGTCTGGATCACCTCCTCCTGCATCAGGTCCTCCTCCTCCTCCACCTCCACCGCCACCGCCCCCAGGTCGGTTTTCTCTCATCTGCGCTATCTCTCTCATCAGATCACCCATGAAGGTACCCTGGTCACGGATTTGTCTCTGCATAGTCTCCAGGGATGCTAACAAGGAGTTGTTGATGGCCACCTGATCAATTATGAACGGAGGGTGATCATGGTCATCTGGGTGCTCGCCTCTGTCTGCCATCACTGGATTTTCTGAAAAAGCAAAAGAGGCCATCTCAGGTGCTGTTGAATGAGCTGAACTCTGTGATGCACTGAATTCTGAAACAATTGGACTGAGAGAAGGAGAATGGGAAGGGTGGTCCAGGGGGAACAGGGTGGATGCAAACTCGGGCTCGGAGAGCGGACTCTCCGAGGTATTCCTAGATGAATAAGGAGGAGTTCTGGATAGCAGTGTCGACAAGGTCGGCCTAAGAGATCTCTGTCCCATCATCTTGATTATTGGGAAGATCAGAGGGGATGCAGAAGAAGAAGAAGAGTGAAATGAGATGCAACAAAATTGCGCACAATTGTGCGGTGTTTTTGATCTTGACCTAAAATAAATCTAGCAATCAAACACAAAGCAGGGGTAAGTTCACCAACTCAACACATGAAGCCGTGAAGGTTCGGCTTTTATCTTGTCAATTTTAGCTTAATTCAGGAATTTATCTTTTCACGAGTCCTTAGAACGCTACGCCTAAAGGAGAGAGAGTACTGCCGGGAAAGTGTCCCCGTACTTGTCCTCCTCCTGTGTAACCTGTAACTTGCGCTTTTTAAGGTCCTTATAACCCTTCGTGGATCCCTACTCAGCCAAAGAAATAGAGGGAGGAAGCCGATAGGCGAAATCGGTACATCGGACCTCGCTCGCAACGGAATCACCCGTGAGCGTGCAAGATCCTACTCGGACGCAGCCGGTGAGACAGACACACCAGTGAAGGCGTGGCCTAAGCTCGGTACTTCGAACAAGGTCGATGCTCACACAATAGTGAGTCACCAATGGCGACCAAGCCCTACTCGACTACATACTATAGTAGCGCCAATACTTCGGAAATACAGGCGATACACAAGGCAGCCACAAGTTGGGTTTTTGGCTCTAATCCTTACGAAGCGCTCACCTCACTTGGAAGGAGACCTTCCCATGCAACCTGAATACATGTGAGGGTATTACTCTCCCCAAGCAATGAATCCAATTACCGATTTTATTTTTGGTCAAGTTTTCTTAGCAGTCCCTTTTTTAATTTTTTTGGTGTTATCGCTTCTTTTGAGTGAATTCAAACAAGCGCCTAACGCTTTTTGTATTTTCTTGATCCTACTTTGTTCCAAAAACAGAGGGAGAATAGAGTCGGAAAAGCCGTGCAAGTCGACACCAAGGTGGAAATCTCACCTTTGTGCCTAAATGATGCATGCAAAGTGAGAAGACTTACAGCGAATCCCAGCTCTCTCCATGCGGGATGCAAAACAGAATTTGTAAACCTAAACTACAAGGCGATATGCAAAGCGGAAATCGTCCTAGAGTAGGCAACTGCTAGCGTGAAGAACCTCGAGTTAACCACTAACTCTCAATCCTAGTGTCCGGTCTAGGCTCACTCCTCCTCTGCTCAACACATTTGAGTTAGGAGAAAGCGCTTGTGTGGAGTGAGCTCGCGGCGCGCGGATCGAAAGCCAATGGTCAACTACTTAATTAGTCTAAGTCCAAATACGATCTATAGGAGCATGCGAAGGTTATTAGTGTGTTTGGACCTATTCTAATCGAATCAAGCAGGACCTATAGCTAAGGGCTTAATCCACAAAAGAAAGGAAAAAGGAAAACAAATCCGGAAAATGACAAACGAGAAAACGCGATAAAAACCACAGTGAGCCCCCGGGTGAACAAACACCCGGAAATTAGGCCCGGTAGTGCCTCAAGAGTCCAAGTATCCGAGTACCTGCATTATTACAATTTAATAGGTCACTCTCTCACAAAAAATAAAAAGCAACTAAACTACCACTCTCTCTCACTCCTCCTGCTCTCTCCTGCCGGCTTGACCTAAGAAGGCTGGCTCTGCTTCCCAAGGATGCTTCGGGTCACCTAAGCGATCCGCCTCGCTCTGTGGTCCCTCACAAGAAGACAAGAGAAAAGTGGTCAGAACAGCTCAACAAGATATATCAAAAATGCAAGAGATAGAAAATAAAGCAATCATAGACAATCACACAATCAAGCAAAAATGAAAAACTACTCGCTGTTGCTCCCCGGCAACGACGCCATTTGATAATCTCAGAAATCGATCGGTCTTGTGTTCCACACAAGGTGGGAACACAGTCGAAGTGTCAACCAATCAAATCCTGAAATTAGTCAACAATTAACCCACACTAAAGATCAATAACTAGAAATAAATGTGGAGTTAAATTTTATTTTTAACTCTACACAAATGATGTAAAGGGCAAGTATGTAGAGAGTTCGAACACAGGGAGCAAGCATGGTAATTCAAATACAAGTGTGTGTGAGTGTGTGGTGTCTACACTAAGCAAGCAAACAATGAAGTTTTTGTGGGTTTTTAATTTTTAAAAAAAATTAATTAATTTTTTTAATTTTATATTTTGGTTTTTAATTATCTAATTTTTATATTTTATATTTTATATTTTTTTATTTCTTTTTCAATATTAGAATATAAAGACAAAGTAATAAAAGACTATATAAAGTATTTGTAAAAATGTGCAAAAATAACCAAAAATTCAGAAATAAAATGTTTTTGATATTTTTAGGATTTTTTTACTATTTTTGTGATTTTGGGGGATTTTTCTAGGTGTTTTTGGTATTTTTAAATACTGAAATAAGGGAAAACAATGTAAATTGTGCTGGCTGTGAGTAAAATGGGAATTAAAAATAGATAGCAGCCACAAAATTTTTGCAAACTATTTTTCAAACAAAAATAATGAAATATAAGATAAACAAGAACTGAGTTTGTGATTTTTGGAGTTTTCTAGGATTTTATATATTTTTTTAAAGTTTTTGAGTGTTTTTGAATTTTTAGTGTTTTTCTTTTGAGATTTTTAGTGATTTTTGGATTGACACTAAAATATGGCAAAATAGACACTAGGGATTTTTTTTGGAATTTTTAGAGGTATTTTACTATTTTTTGGTATTTTCTAAGCTAGACAATGAATAAAAAGCATGTTTTTGATTTTTAATAAATATAAAGATAAAATAAAATCAAAAACTAAAATTATGGCGTAGAAGCACAAGTTAACATGAGCTTAAGTTCAAATTTTGAGAATTTTTGGACTTGAAATGATTGTCTAATTAATTAGAACAAATATACAATCATTAAACAGGCCTGGCAGGGGTATACATGCAATTTCTCAAACATCCAGGGGGTACATGCAAAATTTCCACGAAAATTAACACTGGATTAAATAACTTCTAGACTAAACACAAATATCCCAAAGCCGCAAGGGCTTCTATGCAAAATGTCCACCCACGCGCGTGCAAAGCACGTGCCTGGGGAGGACTGGATATAGATTATACAAAATGTGGGGGCTGGATTGCAAAATGACCAAAACTTTTACACTGCCTGAGGGTCCCTCTGCAAAATGCCCCATCCCCTCACGTGCACTGACACGTGAGGTGACGTGGCGAGGGGCCTAAGCGTAAATGCGTGAAAGTTAGGGGCCTAAAAGTAAATATTACAACTCTACAGATTAATGTTTGAGTTCCTACTATAAAATACAAAAATGCTCGAGGTGGATGATGCAAAATACCCCGGGCTTTGGCGATCCGCCGACCGATGGGCGCTCACTTGGACATGCGTCGAGATCGTGACGGTGCGTACCCCTTCGCGTGCACGGCCGAGATTAGAAGATGAGGGCACGATCGACGACTGTTGACGCTTCAATCCTACGGATGCTGTATCGCGCCAAGAACGCCGGTGATCCAATGGCTCTGAGAGGTGGAGGAGGAGCAGACGAAGAACACGCACCCGGCGAGGTTCAAACGCCGCGCACGATGCCCTCCGACGCCTTCCTTCGCTGCTGTCAAGCTCGGGAGAGAGCTGGCGACGTCCTCTAACGTCTGGAGGGGTCCGATGGTCTCGTAGGTGGCTAGCGCGAGCTCGCCGATGACGATGAGCGTGGAGGCTCCAGGAGGTCCGGCGAACATCCAAAAATCGCTCCGGCCTTGGAATCGAAGGCTAAGACCTGCAGAAAAAAAGTGAAAAGGTTGGGGGTAAAATGCCCCGACCTCGCGGCGAGGCGGACAGGATGCTAACGAGGCGGAGTGCGTGAAGACCGAAGGTGGCCGGAGTTGCTCCGGCGACCGATCGATTAAGCGAATCGATGGCTAACGAGTTGAATGAAAGGGTCGGAATGAAGCTCGGATGAACATGAGTGAAATGAAGCTAAAGATAAAGTGGTTAGATGGCCCTCAAGCTCAGATAGAGCGAGGAAGAAGGGTACCTCGACGGCTTTGTCGGAGGTCGATTGGAACTCGCCCAAACGTGGCTGATCCACCGCCCTGACGAGGACTCCACGGAGCTGTCACCTCCAGGGACTCCTAGAAAGGTCAAGGGGGGAAGTTTGGATGGATTTGCGGTTCGAATTCAAAAATGGAGTCAAGGGGTTGGTTTTGAACGGTTGACAAAGGGGGTCCAAAGATCGACGCGCAACGGGAGCGACAGTGATCCTCAACCCAAGAAGAACATAGGGCGAGTAAGAGAGATGGTAGAGGAAGATGTTTGCAGAAGAAGTCTACCTCAAAGGATGAAAGACACATCCTCGAAAAATCCGCAAAAGCGGGGGAAGAACGAGGCACGCAGAGCTACAGGGGGGTAGGTCAGACTGTTGACCTTGGTCAACAGTTCTGACCTCCCGGTTGGTCCACGTGGACCAACCAGGAAAAACCCTGGAAAAACATATTAATAAATCATTTTAAAATAGTAAATAATGTTATTTTAATTAGGTGATAAAATAGAAAATGTTTAGAATTTTATCTAGTATTTTATTCCGATTTTTAATTATTTTTATGAGTTATATTTTTACAAGTTCACTTTTTAGCTCTATATAGGTATATTACATATGTATTTCAGTATTTTATTTTTCTTTTGTGTATTTTGATATTATTATTTTTATTTCTTATTTTGTAAATTTAATAAATACTTCTATATATACAAATATATTTTTATTTTATTTTTCTGATATGTTTTGCTTATTTAATAAAATATAAGAGTGTGTTATATAGGTATAAGTACAGGTATAGTATCTATGCATAACCTATATATGTTTATTTTTATTTTTATTTTTCTTTGCATTTTTATTCTAATTTTAATGCACATAGTTATTATAAGTAATATTTACATAATTATAAAAATATAAAAATGCAAAAATAATGAATAAAGAATAAATTGAATATTTTATTCAGTACAAGTATACAAGGTGGGTCCAAAACTCAACTTTCAAACTGTAGCTCCGCCAAATGCGAAACCACCACCATTAAGTAGCTTATTTTATTCTATATACAATTAAAGGTGAGTTTGCTACATTTGGAGTTGTCAGTTGTGAGATACGGGTCTGGGAAGTTAGGATTCTGGATTCTTATTCAGACCATAACTTTTTATCTGTACATTATTTTTCTGTGAAATCAAATTTGTATTTTTCTTTATTTAATTATCTACAACGTTCATGTACAAAGTTTCTTTATTTGATGTATAAAAAGTGGAACCAAAAATAGTTCACAAAATGAATAAAGAATGAATAGAATATCATAGGTATTTGACCCTTATCTCCCCCTACTTTATTCCTGGTCGACCTATTCATCAAGATGCCTAGGTCTTGGGGTTTCAGGTCATAAAATATTTACAATATTTTATTCTTTTTCTTTTCTTTATTTATTCTATAATTTTGGCCTTAATTACAACATTTTATACACTATGTAGATGCACATGCATGAATGCTAAGATGATGATATTAATGCTATTTACAGGCATTTGCTAGGGTTTTTGATGCCAAAATGATAGAATAAAGATGATGAAATGTGGATTCATCACTACCTATCCTGGGATGCAAGACCAGTGTAGTCAAGTCATCCTGCTGCAGGCTCACATGATATGACTTTGGAACTCAAGCTTGCTTATTGACTTTGTACATACTTACAGGCTTTTTATTTTTGTACATGCCTGAACCTTTTTTTTGAATACTATATACAGCAGCATTTACATAAGGAGTTTTTCCTCTTGAGCCAGTAGACTATCCCTCTTTTGAAGCTTTATCGCAACCCACAGCCTCCTGTCTTTAGACTTCCTTATCACTGGATGGGTTGGGGTGCACTTCCCTCCCTAGAGGAGGACAAATGTTTCCACTTATGTGCGTCTCATACCGGCAAATCCAATCCCCTCGCCACTCCAACTGAGTAGAGCCATGTGAAAGGTGCAGGTGTCCAAGTTAGGTCACTATCAACAAGAGTCGTGCGTGTGCTCCAAAATACTCTACTTAGGCAGTCAAGAATCCATTGAACCAAGTCCCGTGATCCTCAAAGAATTAAGTCAACTAGACCTAAAGAACCTCAAACCCAGTTCCTATAAGGTTCCTGTTATTAGGTAGATTTTAAGGTCCAATCAAGCTCCAATCTCCGGATTTTATTTAGACTCGTTCAACGATCAAACTCAATCCAAAAAATGCTCATGCTATGCAAATGATATGAAGAATGCAGAAAATATTTTTGTGATGCAATTTTCAAAGATTTTGAACTTATTATGGATTTTTGAAAAGATGATGCACGCATATGCAGATGCATTTTTTTTCTTTTTCAAAAGGATTTTTCAAATGTTTTTGGATTTTAATTTTGCAAATGTTTTTGGGATTTTTGAAAACAAAAAGTTTTGGCTGAAAACTAGGTTAAAATATGTACACGAGAGTGCTTCTTATATTTACAAGAAGTGGATTTTAAGAATTTACAAGGGTAAGTGATCAATTTTATAGATATCTATATAGTGGATTTTGGTGAGATGTAAGTATTCCTCAAACTTACTTGACACAAGCTTTTCACACACTTTTTTTTTGAACACTATAGTCCAAAATAATTTTTACAAACATTTTTGCAAATATGTACACACATTTGAAAATCATTTTGCAAAGGATTTCAAAACAGTATAGATAGATTTTTCAAAACATTTTTGCAACCATTTTTCAAACCATTTGCAAATCATTTTTCAGACATTTTATTTCACACAAAGAAAATAAATTTTACAAACCACACAATTTTACACAGGTTGAAAACATGTAACAAAATATTTTCAAAATAGTTTTCAATAAATGTTCACAAAGATTTTCAAACTATTTTTCAAACATTTTGCAAAAAACATTTTCACCTGATTTATTAATCAGTAAATACAAAAAATAATTTGAGGAATAACCACATCTTTTTATTAAGGACTTTTAATGAATTTTAAAGAATTTTTAGTCATATTTATTAAGAAAATACGAAAGTACGAGTTATGGCTAAAGTATATACGTAGTATATACGACCCCCTATACTTAGCTTGAGCTATGACCTCATAGATCGAAGAGAAAAGAGAAGACATAACTCGTACTAAGTATAGACAAGTGTAAAGAATAAATAAACGAACCAATGAGAAGTTGACCGTCCCCCCTATACTTAGGATCAAGTAATCCTAAGTATAGCAGACTATACACAAAGCAGTGAGGGTCAAGGGTGGGAATGAACAGATCGTACTCAGATTGTCTCCCTCTATACTTAGGGTAAGGTATCCCTAAGTATAGACAAGAAGAGGAGACAAGGGAGAGGATCGAAAAGAATAGAATTAACTCGGGGTGCACACCCCCCAATACTTAGGACAAAGTACGTCCTAAGTATAGAAAACTGTCTACAAGGGGCGACACCTTTTTGATAGATAAAGAAAATAGAAGAGGAAAAGAAGAAAAGAAGAAAAGAAGAAAAAGGGATGAAAGTGGATATGAGCAACTCGGGATGCGCATCCCCCCTATACTTAGGATAGAGTACATCCTAAGTGTAGCAATGATGAAAGGGATGGCATCAATTCGGTAGAAGGGGATAAAAGACATTGAAAAGAAGAAAAGAAGCAAAAGAAAAAGACAAAAAAATCATTCAAAAATGTTTTGTTGTGCTTCGCTTCTCTCTGCTTCTTTGGAGATATTCAGCTCATCCTCATAGATTACTTGAACTGAGTCAACGATAGCCATGAATGTATCATGTTCAAGGTATGGATTCATAAGCTGTCCATTGACTACAAATGGCTGTGTGTCAGCTGACAGATTGGATATCAATACACTTCCATTGTCACGCACCTGCCTAACCAAAAACGGCCCAGTCCATTTGCTCTTCAATTTGTCTGGAAAGATCTTCAATTTCGCATCGAACAACCACACCTTCTGACCTGGATCAAAGGACTTGCGACGGATATGCTTGTCATGCCATGTTTTGACCTTCTCCTTGTACATCAGGCTGTTGTCATATGCATAATCTCTGAATTCCAGTAATCTGTTCAGATCCAGTTTTCTGTTTCTTCCTGCCTGCTTGGAGTCCAGATTACAGATGTTGATGGCCCATAAGGATTTGTGAATGAGTTCCACGGGCAAATGACATGGCTTGCCATACACATGGCGATAGGGAGACATTCCCAAGGGTGACTTGTACGCTGTTCTGTAAGCCCAAAGAACGGAATCAAGCAGCTGAGACCAGTTCTTGCGATCCGGACATACAAGCTTCTGTAAGATTGTCTTGATCTCCTTGTTTGAACATTCAGCTAAGCCATTGGACTGCGGGTGGTAGGGTGAAGCAACACGATGTTCAATGCAGAATTCTTGGGTTAGCTTCTTCACCTCTCTGTTTATGAAATGACTACCCCCGTCAGATATGAGAATCTTGGGAATCCCGAACCGTGCTACGATGTGGTCTCTCAAGAATCGACAGACAGTCCTACTATCGGCGGCTCGGGCGGGAATAGCCTCTACCCATCGACTGAAATAATCGACAACAAGCAGAATATACTCATAACCCTGACTGTTAGGAAATGGGCCCATAAAGTCGATGCCCCATACGTCAAAGACATCTGAGATCTGAATGTATTTCAGAGGCATCGTATCTCTCATTCCTATGGTTCCACCCATCTTCTGGCAGTCAGTGCAACATTTGACATACTCATCTGCATCTTTGAATAATGAAGGCCACCAGAGGCCACTTTGAAGAACTTTTGCTGCCGTCCGTTTGCCTGAATGATGTCCCCCAGAATCTTGATCATGACATAAAGCGAGGACACTTGGAACTTCCTCCTGAGGAATGCACTGTCTCCAGATACAATCTGCTCCCTCACGAAATAGATACGGGTCTTCCCACTGGTAGAAATGGATTTTAGACAAGAACCTGTCTATTTTCAATTTAGGCCAGTCCTGTGGGATTTTCTTGGCAACTAGATAGTTCACAATGTCCGCATACCAAGGAAGTGAGGCGACAGACAGAATTGACTCATCTGGAAAGGTTTCTGTGATCGGCTGCAGGTTCAGCTCAGGAGACTCTGGCTCAGGAAGCCTTGATAGATGATTGGCCACTACATTCTCTACCCCAGGTTTATCTTTGATTTCCAAGTCAAATTCCTGGAGGAGAAGGATCCACCGAATGAGACGTGGTTTGGCGTCCTTCTTCTGCTGTAAGTACCGAATGGCCGAATGATCAGTGTAAATGATTACTTTGGACCCAAGGAGGTATGATCTGAACTTTTCCAAGGCAAAAACTACCGCTAGCAGCTCCTTTTCAGTGACAGTGTAGTTTCTCTGGGCTTCATCGAGCGTTCGGCTAGCGTAGTGAATCGCAAATGGTACATTATCTTTCCTCTGTCCCAGTACAGCTCCGATAGCATAATCTGACACGTCGTTCATGATCTCGAAAGGCTGAGTCCAAATCGGTGGCTGTAAAACAGGTGCCTGCGTGATGAGCTCTTTCAACTGATTAAAGGCAAGGAGCACACGGTCGTCTACAATGAACTCATTGTCCTTGCCAAGCAACTCAGTCAGCGGTTTGGCCAGTTTACTGAAGTCTTTGATGAACCGTCGGTAAAAACGACATGGCCCAAGAATGACCGGACTTGCTTGATGTTTGTAGGTGGCTCAAGTTTGGAAATCACGTCCACCTTGGCTGGGTCAACCTCCATACCACGTTTAGAAACAACGTGACCCAGCACAATTCCTTCGGTCACCATGAAGTTGCTCTTCTCCCATGAGAGCACAAGATTGACTTCGCAGCACCTCCGTAAGACTCAGTCTAAATAATCCAGGCATTGATCAAAGGAATCTCCGTAGATCGAAAAATCATCCATAAAGACCTCGAGAAAGTTGCCCACCATATCGGTAAAAACTGCAAGCATACACCTCTGAAATGTGGTTGGGGCGTTGCATAGCCCGAACGGCATCCGTCTGAAGGCATATGTGCCAAAAGGACAGGTGAACGTGGTTTTCTCTTGATCTTCAGGAGCAATAGCAACTTGATTATACCCAGAGTATCCATCCATCCAAGAAGCAGAAGTATTCCTTCGCGGCCAATCTCTCCAAGATTTGGTCAATGAAGGGTAGAGGAAAGTGGTCCTTCTTGGTAGCGAGGTTAAGTCTTATGTAATCCACGCACACTCGCCAAGAAGTGGGTACTCTGGTGGCAATCTCCTCTCCTTTGTCATTCTTCACAATGGTGATCCCTGATTTCTTGGGCACAACATGCAGTGGGCTCACCCATTTTCTGTCGGAGATGGGATAGATAAATCCCGCATCGCACCATTTCTAGATCTCTTTCATAACAACCTCCCGCAGGTTCGGATTCAGTCTTCTCTGCAGTTCTCGAGAGGGCCTGCAATCTTCTTCCAGAAAGATGCATGCGGTGTGAGCATAGTGACGGATTGATCCCATGGAGATCAGAAGTTCGCCAGCCTATCGCCTTGTGGTTGCGTTCAAGAACCTCCATCAGACGAGATTCTTGAACTTCGGTCAGATGGGCATTGATATGACCGGGTGCATATTAGGTTCTCTCGCAAGGAAGGCATACTTCATGTTGGAGGGCAAAGGTTTAAGCTCTGGCGGAGTCTGAGCTGCTTCAGTGGTGACTTCAGCTATCAGTGCAGGTGGTGATTCATTCAACTGTTCGGTGACCACCATATTCTGATATGTTCCTTCTCTCAAATCCTGACAGAATTCCTCAATAATTTCTTCTTCATTCAAGGATTCTTCAGACTTCAGCTCTCGGTTCTACAGGCACATCACTCCCACAGTAGTCTCTTGCAGCACATCAGCGAGTTCCTTATCCTGATTGATAAGGGGAAATTTGACTGCGCACTCCACTTCCTCCTCGGGACAGAGGAGTTCATGGATCTCATTGTCATCCAGAAATAAATTGGTATCTTGAATTTCTGCTAGAAAGTCGCAGTCGTCAGCATATTCAATCACCCTTGCACATGATGTAGATGTCTGCTCGGCTGGTGTTCCCTCAGACAGGGTCTCTACTCTGATTATTTCATTGCCAGCACCAAAAGTGATTTCTCCCATCCCATAATTCACTACTATGTTTGATGTCCGTAGAAATGGTCTTCCGATTATGATCGGGGTAAGGAGCAATGGAGAGGGGACATCCATATCAAAGACCACAAAATCGACCGGGGATGACTTTCCCTGAACCGTGACGATCACGTCCTCCAACAGGCCCCTAGGCTGCTTGACTGACTTGTTTGCAAACTGCAGAATCATCTTTGTAGGCTTGAGCGGTCCTAACCTGAACTCCGTGAGTAGAGAGGCTGGCATCAAATTGACAGAAGACCCACTGTCGAGAAGTGTTCGCTTGAATTCCTGATCAAACATCTGGCAACGTACAAGAGGTGCTCCCATATCTGGCTTTTTGTCTGGGAGGTTGCTGATGGCGTTCACGGTGGCCATTGTGAGGATATGCTTTTCGGACTTGCCACCCTTGCTTCTGGAATTGTGGGGGTTCGGCCTGCGCTTGGTCGTGCATGCCTCTTTTAATCCTTTCTTCACGGCTGGCATGTACTCAAGAGCTTTCATCAATGGCATGTTCAACACCAAATTCTGAATTATTTCTATGATGGCAGGATCAGACAAAGCACTTTTCAAAATTTTCATTTTTTTGTGTTTTTTCATTGCTTCTGGAAAAGGAATATTTACAAAATCTCCACCAATATCATTCAAAATAGTGTCCATATTGTCGTGTACAGGTAGATGACAAAAAAGGGTGGATTCACCCATAATTTGTGGACCAAAAATGATAGGCTCGCCTTCAGGTGCTGGCGTTGGCCTCGCTGCAGGTGCGGTGCTCCTCCTGTCAGGAACTGGCTGTGAGGCAGGTGCAGACGGCTCCAATGCAGGCTGATCTCCACCGAGGTTGCTGCTATCTTTTTGGGTTTTTCTATTTTCTTCATTTTTTTGTAATTTTCTGCATGCTGGTGCTGCTCCCAAAATACTGCTCGGCCCTGGTGTTGGCTGAACTGACGATTCCCCGTCAGATGCAAGATGCTACCCTTTCGCCGTCGTCGATGGCTGGAGTGTCCTACCGCTCCTGAGAGTAACAACATTAGATAAAAAACAATTTAATTCACCTGATTCGGGTTGGACACTGCCGGCTACCTGCTCCTTGCGTCGGAAATTGTTTGGGTTGGCTTCGATATGGGCTGGTATGGCGGTCTTGGCTGCTGTCAGGTCGTCGATCTTCTGGTTCATCTCAGCCATGTTTTTCATTAACTGCTCCAAACAAGCCAGGGTCGGGTTGACCGGCACAATCTCATAGGAATCCCACTGCTGGGGTCTAGAATGCTGATATGGCAGCTGAGATTGCGACTGATAACCTTGTGAGAATTGGTGAGGAGGTGGGTTAGAGGAATGTTGATTGAACTGAGCAGCCGGCTGTTGGTGATATCCCTGTCCGCGATATCCGGACTGCTGAGGACCGTGCTGGTAATTCTGCCTCCAGGTGTTACCCTGAGATGGAGGCTGATATTGGTAGGAAGGCTGGAAGGGTCTCCCACCCTGCTGCTGCTGCTGCTGGTAGGGCCTGTTTCCCATGTTCTGACCCTGAGAATGTCCCTGAGGACGGGTCAGGTGCGCTTCGTTGTTTCATACGCCATTGATCTCCTGAATCAGTGGCGGGGGTGGAGAGAACTGCTCGGAGTATGCTGGATGGGGCTCCGGTTGATATACAACCATCTGTGTCTGGGGCTGCAGGGGCTGCTCCGGGGCCTGCACGTAGTACACGTGCTGGACAGGTTGGGGCTGTTGTGGAGTCGACTGAGGGTGTTGCTGCATTGCGGGCTCCTTCTCAGCATTTGGCTCGGCATAAGTAGACACAGCGTTGCACATGTTTGCATTTAAAGCACGGACGAGCTGCTCCAGCTGTTGAGAAATTTGATCGAGCTTTTCCAGACCTTGGGTCCTCTTCTCAATGACTGCCAATTTTTCAAGGTCCTGTGACCGCTTCTCGATGATATCCACCTTGGACAAGTGGCTCCCAATGATGCTCAGGTTGGAGCTCTCATCCTTGTCTTCGGTGTGAGAAGCCATGTTCATTGGCTTGCTGATGGTGGTTGGTGGCTTCATGTATATTCTGGACGAGGATTTGGCTGCTTCTCCTTCAGCCATTTCTTCGAAGACATTCCATACCACATCCTCGTCCTTGTTGAAATGTGAACCGTCGCAAGCTGCATCTACAAGGTTTTGGATCTCAAATGATAGCCCCCCAAAGAAGTGTTGTACGAGACTGGTCTTTGGAATATCATGGTGGGGGCACTTATCCTGAAGATCTTTGAATCTCTCCCACGCTTCATGAATGGTCTCGTGGGGCTGCTGGCAAAGACTAGATATACGGGCACGCATCTGATTCAGTCGCCCGAGAGGATAGAATTTATGGAGGAAGGCAGATTTCAATTCCTCCCAGGTGGTGACGACCTTCCCCAGATGGTCAACCCAATAAAGGGCCTTGTCTTGAAGGCTGAAGGGAAACGCGGTCATCTTGACTACATCCAGAGGGATTCCGGGGTAGTGAGCAGTGGAACAGATGCGGCCAAACTTCTTGAGAAAAATGTACGATTCTTCAGTGGTGTTCCCATGGAAAGTGGGAAGCAATGACAGAAATTGCGGCTTCAGCTCGAAGTGAGCATGCATACGTGGAACTTGAATCCACTCAGTGATGCGCCCTGCTCCTGGATTGTATGTCTCCTTGAGTGTGGGCTTGGGTTGCGGTGGATCTTCTTCTGCTGCTTCATATTCGGGTCCCACTGAAAACTCATCCCTGACTTCATGGAAATTGGGATCGAAGTTCGGATCATCCTCTCGTCGACCGTCTCTCGCATTGGCCCTTCTTCTTAGATCGTTCAGCATGTACTGGAAGGCTGTCTGGGCCAGGGCCTGATTAGTCAACTACTGCTGAATGGCTTGGATGGAAGCCAGCAGCTGACTGTTAACCTCGCCCTGAGTGGTGTATTGTCCTTCCCCCGGATTGACTTCTGGTTCAGGTGGGGCCTGTGGTCCTTTTCCTCTGCCTCCTGCCATCTCAGATTCGGCTTGGTTCGCTGACTCGGGCTCTAAGTCTGCACATGGTAGAATGCCCCGATCAGTCTGAATTGTAGCACCAGATAGAGAGATGTTGTCCGTGTCAAGGTCGACACAGAATTTCGCTAAGGATGGCGATGCATAAGGAGTGAAATCAATTGCCATCCAAAACGGACATAATTCGGGACGAGAGTGATCCCGGTTTATTGAAGAAGATAGGGAGTCTGGAGATCGGTCCATAGGGTTTGAACCGGGTTCTCGGGAATCACCCTGAATTATTGGAGAGGGCGAGCGAATGGAACTGATGTTGGTGCCGATAGAGCCTCGACTAAACCGCCCATTCGTCGCCATCTCAAAGATCAAGAGGGAGATCGATGTGGATGAAAGATACGGAGGTCAACAAGGAATCAAGGGAGTGCAAAATAGTAGAAGGCTCACAACGAGCAAGGGTCAACTGGAGGGGGAACAAAATTTACGCAAAGGCGCGATATTTTTGATCTTTGACCTAAATGTAACTAGCAACCAAACACAAGACAAGGGAGTTCACCAACTCAACACATGAAGCCGTGAAGGTTCGGCTTTTATCTTTGTACTTTTTATCTTGAATTCAGGAACTTATCTTTCAATGAGTCCTTAGAGCGCTACGCGTATAGGAGCGAGAGTACTGCCGGAAAAGTATTCCCGTACTTGTCCTCCTCTTGTGTAACATGTAACTTTCGCTTTTTAAGGTCCTTGTAACCCTTCCTGGATCCCTACTCAGCCAAAGAAATAGAGAGAGGAAGTCGATAGGCGAAACCGATACTTCGGATCTCGCTCGCAACGGAATCACCTGTGAGCGTGCAAGATCCTACTCGGACGCAGCCGGTGAGATAGACACACCCGTGAAGGCGTGGCCTATGCTCGGTACTTCGGACAAGGTCTATGCTCACACAATAGTGAGTCACCAATGGCGACCAAGCCCTACTCGACTACGTACGATAGTAGCGCCAATACTTCGGAAATCCAGGAGATACACAAGGCAGCCACAAGTTGGTTTTTGGGCTCTAATACTTACGAAGCACTCTGCTCAATTGGAAGGAGACCTTCCCATGCAACCTGAAAACAAGTGAGGGTGTTACTCTCCCCAATCAATGAGTCCAATTACCAATTTTATTTAGGTCAAAGTTTTCTTAGCTGTCCCTTTTTTAAATTTTTTAGTGTTATCGCTTGTTTTGAGTAAATTCAAACAAGCGCCTAACGATTTTGTATTTTCTTGATCCTACTTTGTCTGAAAACAGAGGGAGAATAGAGTCGGAAAAGCCGATGCAAGTTGACACCAAGGTGGAAATCTCACCTTTGTGCCTAAATGATGGATGCAAAGATAGAGGACTTACAACGAATCCCAGCTCTCTCCATGCGGGATGCAAAGCAGAAATTTATAATCCTAACTATATGCCGGTATGCAAGGCGTAAATCATCCTAAGATAGGCAACTGCTAGCGTGAAGAACCACAAGCTAATCACTCAACTCCAATCCTAAGGTCCGGTCTAGGCTCACCCCTCCTCTGCTCAACACACTTGAGTTTAGGAGAAAGTGCTTTACAGGGAGAGCTCGCGGCGCGCGGATCAAAGAAGAGTGACTTCACTGTTTAATTAAACTAAATCCAAGCACGATCTATAGGTACATGCAATTGTTGTTCGGTGTTTGGACCTAATCTAATCAATCAAGCAATGCCTAAGTCTAAGAGCTCAATCCACAAAAGAAAATGAAAAAGAAATCAAAACCGGAAAATGACAGTCGAGAAAACACGAGAAAACCGCGGTGAGCCCCCGGGTGAACAAACACCCGGAAATTAGGCCCGAAGTGTCCACGTGTTCAAGTCCTGTATTATTACAAATTAAACAAATAAATCTCTCTCACAAAAATAAAAGCAACTATCTCTCTCTCTAGCTCTTCTGCTCTCTCCTGCCAGCTAGGGTAGAATAGCCGGCTCCTCCTCCCAAGGATGCACAGGATCCCCTAGGCGATCCTCCTCGGTCAGCGGTCCCTCGCAAGAAAACAAAAGAGATGTCAGACAGTTCAAAACAAATGATGCACAAGAGACAAATAATCAAAAATGGCTAAGTAAATAAAAGACCCAAAGGTACTCTACAAGCCGATGCTCCGCGGCAATGGCGCCATTTGAAAAGCGAAAAAGCTAGAGCCGCTAAATAGTGGCTTGACAAATCACACTCACTGTCGCTGATGCGACTACTCAAGCCTCTTCGTTCGTCAACAATTAACCCACACAATCAATCAAGAAATGAATAGCAAGGATTAAAATTTATTATACCCTACTAAAAATGTACAGTGGCAAGCAAGTAGGGGTCGAACACAGGAAACAAGGGTGCAGAGTATAGATGAAATCCAAACCTAGGCCTAATAAGCCACTTAGCCAATCTAATTTTTTTGTGGGTTTTTAATTTTTTAATTTTTTATATTTTTTATTTAATTTTTAATTTTGTATTTTGATTTTTAATTTTCTGATTTTTATATTTTATATTTTTAATTTTCTATTTTCTTTTTCAATATTGGAAAACAAGAAAATGTGATAGAAGGGAAGGTAGAATATTAATAAAAGTATGCAAAAATAACCAAAAAATTCAAAAATAAAATCTTTTTGGTATTTTTATAATTTTTTACTGTTTTTGTGATTTTTGGGTAATTTTCAAAGTGTTTTGGTATTTTTAAATGCTGAAACGAAAGAAAACAGTGAAATAGGTACTGGCTGGGAGTAAAATGCAAATTAAAAATAACAAACATTCACAAAAATTTTCCAAACTAATTTTCAAATAAAGTCCATAAAATATGGAACAAACAGGAGTTGAGTTTATATTTTTCTGAGTTTTCTTTGTTTTTATAAATTTTTTGAAGTTTTTATGTATTTTGGAATTTTTAAGGTTTTTCTTTTGAAATTTTTAGTGGTTTTTGGACTGAAAATAAAGTAGGTCAAAACACACAATAAAGAATATTTTTGGAATTTTTTTAATGCTTTTTAATATTTTTTTGGTATTTTCTAAGCTAAACAGTGCTGAAACAACATGTTTTTGATTTTTAATAAATATAAAAATGCAATGAAATTAAAAACTAAAAATGTGGCGTGAAAGTAGAAGCAAACAGGAGCTTAAACCTATTTTTTGAGAATTTTTGGCATTTAAATGAGGCGTGAAATAAATAGCTCAAGCATACAAAAAATCCTAAGCCTGACAGGGGTATAAATGCAAATCACGAAACATCCAGGGGCTTAGGTGCCATTTTTACCAAAAAGACACGCGTAGAACACGTGATATACCATTCACAGGGGCATATTTGTAAATATCAAAAGCCGACATGGCATACACGTAATTAACCCAAAATCATATTTAAATAACCATACACAGGGGTATAATTGTAAATACCTAAAAGTTCGGGTTAAAAAGTGAAAAAGGTCCAAAAAGCACGCGCCCAGTCACGTGAGGTGACGTGGCGCGGACTTAAGTGCAAATAGTGAAAGTGTGAGGGCCTAAGTGCAATTATTACAAAAATTTTTAAACTTCAGACGAAAGTTTTGAGACTAAAAAGTAAATACAAAAATGCTTGGGCTTAAGATGCAAAATACCCAAGCTCCCGATCGTGCCGCCGATGGAGATTCACTTGGACACGTGGCGAGCATCGAGCGGCTAGTATCCCTTCGTCCTGGACGGTTGAGATTAGAACTTGGATGGCTGATCGAACGGCTGGGCACAACAGGCGATCGGACGGCTGGCGTAGCATCTGGAGATGGCTTCTGATACAACGGCAGGGGGAGGTTCACAAAGAACACCTCCTCGGTGAGCTTTGATCGGTGATTGCGGCCGACACACGGCCGCTCCAGCCCTAGGATCAAGGGAAAAACGATCCTGGGGCCTCTCTGCGTCAGATGGTGGCCTCCGGCGAAGCGGAGGCGGCGTGGGATGCTCGGACGGCGAAGGTGACCTGGGGAGTTGCTCCTGGGAACGTCGATGCTCGATGGAGCCTTCTCTTGGGCTCTGACCTACAAGGGAGAAATGCAAAAACCAGGCGAGGGCAATGGAGGGGTTTGATGAAGCGATGGGAGCGGAAGGTGGCTCGGATGGGGAGCTCCGGCGAGCGGCGGAGAGGAGAGCTCGGTTGACTCAATCTGGGCGAGATCGAGGTGAGTGAAGGGGTGGAGCGTGATGACAGAGTGAAGGGGAAGAGAGTGGAGGTGACAGGTGGTCGGGTCGATGCTCGGGATGGACGGGAACGGCAGGCGGAGCTCAGCTCCGCCGCAAATTTGATCGACATAATCACGGCGACTCACGCAAAGACACGCAACGTTGATATAGATCTATCCTATCCTAAGTTACAGCTACAAGAAAATGGAAGTTGAAGGGGAAGAGACTCACCGGGGACGTCGAGAAGAACTTCACGGCGGAGCTCCGGCGTGGGACGAATCTCTTCGATTCGATGCCAAATGCTTCAAACCTAGGCTCGATTCGACGCCTGCTGTCACCAGGAACACGAAGGGCTAGGGGTTTGAGGGTGGAAATGGCGGAAGAAGGATTAAAATTTGAATTGAAGTCGGGGGTGCTCTTTTGTAGGGTTGACGGGCGGTGTGGAAGACGAGGCTCGAAACACCTCGATCAGTGGTCTTCAGCCCCAGATTTCACTAGGGCGTGAATCACCATTGATCGAGGAGCAAAAATGCAGAAGGCATCGTCATGGATTGGTGCAAGGTCAAGCCTAGGAAATGGCGAGAAGATGAGACAAAACTTCTTCTGACTGGTCAAGGGGAGGAGGTCAGACAGTTGACCGAGGTCAACTGTCAGACCAACCTGGTTGGTCCACGTGGACCAACCAAGAAAAATCCCTTGAAAATTATTTCAAAAATCAAAATAAAATAGTGAATGGACGAATTTCATTTTGGTTAAAAAATAAAAATGTTTATTAATTTATGAAGTATTTTATTATGAATTTTAATTAATTTTATGAGGTTTATTTTAGAAGTTACTTATTTTGGCCTATATAGGTATAATATCTACATATTTTGCCCTTTTATTTTTATTTTATGTATTTTAATGTTATTATTTTCATTTATTATTTTCTAAAATTACAAAATACTTTTATGTACACAAATATAATTTTATTTTATTTTTCTGAGATGTTTTGTTTATTAAATAAAATATAAGTAGATATAGTACAGGTTTGTACATAGGTATAATACCTGTGTATTTCATTTACAAATATATTTTTTTTATTTTGAGTTTTCTTTGCATTTTTATTCTGATTTTAATATACATAATAATTATAAGTAGTATTTACAAGATTATAAAAATATAAAAAATAATGAATAAATAATAAATTGAATATTTTAATCTGTACAGTTGTACAATGGGGGTCCAAAACTCAACTTTCAAACCGTAGCTCCGCCAAATGCGAAACCACCACCATTAAATAGATTATTTTATTCTATATACAATTAAAGGTGAGTTTGATGCATTTGGAGTTTTTATTTGTGAGATACGGGTCTGGGAAGTTGGGATTCTGGAATTTTATTCAGACCATAACTTTTTATCTGTACATTATATTTAAATGAAATCAATTTTGTATTTTCCTTATAAAATTATCTACAACTTTCATGTACAAAGTTTCTTTATTTGATGTATAAAAAGTGGAACCAAAAATAGGTCCCAAAATGAATAAAGAATGAATAAAATAATCTAGGTATTTGACCCTTATCTCCCCCTACTTTATTCCTGGTCGACCTATTCATTAAGATGCCTAGGTCTCGGGGTTTTGGGTCATAAAATATTTACAATATTTTATTCTATTTCTTTTCTTTTATTTATTCTATAATTTTTGCTTTAATTACAGTATTTTATACACTATTTAGATGCACATGCTTGAATGCTAAGATGATGATTTTAATGCTATTTACAAGCATTTGCTAGGGTTTTTGGTGCCAAAATGATAGAATAAAGATGATGAAATGTGGATTCATCATCCCCCTATACTTTACCTTTTCTAGTACCTAGCAAACACTTATGCATTAAGTGTAAAAAGAAAAGAAAGAAAAGAAAAAGAAGAATTTGGATTTTATTTGATTATCAAACTTGTCTTCACAAAATCAAAGTTTGGAGCTTAAGTCGGACCTTTGGAGTTTTAGTGCGGGCGGAACCTTAGTGAGAACCGAATTTGAAATCCAACAATCCCTGAGAATCCCAAAACTCTGCTCAAGTCTCCTTAATAGCCAGGTCATAAATATCTCAATTCATACGCAAACCCTTACGACTATGAGTCTGACTCGTACAGTGTAAGTGATGGTGGCTCTCCCCAACTAGAATGACAAATAGACTGACTTTTCCAGTACGACAACCCATTGATCCCCCAATCCAATAACTCCATCCTCGAGGAGCGGGGTATTCCCTTCTAAGTTCAAGTGGCAACCAGCTCAAGAGGAGGGGGTGAAGAGAAGAATGGACGGTAGCCAGTGTAGCTACCTATCCTGGGATGCAAGACCAGTGTAGTCAAGTCATCCTGCTGCAGGCTCACATGATATGACTTTGAAACTCAAGCTTGCTTATTGACTTTGTACATACTTACAGGCTTTTTATTTTTGTACATGCCTGAACCTTTTTTTTTTAATACTATATACAACATCATTTTTATAAGGAGTTTTTCCTCTTGAGCCAGTAGACTATCCCTCTTTTGAAGCTTTATCGCAACCCACAGCCTCCTGTCTTTAGACTTCCTTATCACTGGACGGGTTGGGGTGCACTTCCCTCCCTAGAGGAGGACAAATGTTTCCACTTGTGTGCGTCTCATACCGGAAAATCCAATCCCTTCACCACTCCAACTGAGTTGAGCCATGTGAAAGGTGCATGTGTCCAAGTTAGGTCATTATCAACAAGAGTCGTGCGTGTGCTCTGAAATACTCTACTTAGGCAGTCAAGAATCCATTGAACCAAGTCCCGTGATCCTCAAAGAATTAAGTCAACTAGACCTGAAGTACCTCAAACCCAGTTCCTATAAGGTTCCTGTTATTAGGTAGATTTTAAGGTCCAATCAAGCTCCAATCTCCGGATTTTATTTAGACTCGTTCAACGATCAAACTCAATCCGAAAAATGCTCATGCTATGCAAATGATATGAAGAATGCGGAAAATATTTTTGTGATGCAATTTTCAAAGATTTTGAACTTTTTATGGATTTTTGAAAAGATAATGCATGGATATGCAGATGCATTTTTTTCTTTTTCAAAAGGATTTTTCAAATGTTTTTGGATTTTAATTTTGCAAATGTTTTTGGGATTTTTGAAAACAAAAAGTTTTGGCTGAAAACTAGGTTAAAATATGTACACGGGAGTGCTTCTTATATTTACAAGAAGTGGATTTTAAGAATTTACAAGGGTAAGTGATCAATTTTATAGATATCTATATAGTGGATTTTGGTGAGATGTAAGTATTCCTCAAACTTATTTGACACAAGATTTTCACACACTTTTTTTTGAACACTATAGTCCAAAATAATTTTTACAAACATTTTTGCAAATATGTACACACATTTGAAAATCATTTTGCAAAGGCTTTCAAAACAGTATAGATAGATTTTTCAAAACATTTTTGCAACCATTTTTCAAACCATTTGCAAATCATTTTTCAGACATTTTATTTCACACAAAGAAAATAAATTTTACAAACCACACAATTTTACACAGGTTGAAAACATGTAACAAAATATTTTCAAAATAGTTTTCAATAAATGTTCACAAAGATTTTCAAACTATTTTTCAAACATTATGCAAAAAACATTTTCACCTGATTTATTAATCAGTAAATACAAAAAGAATTTGAGGAATAACCACTTCTTTTTATTAAGGACTTTTAATGAATTTTAAAGAATTTTTAGCCATATTTATTAAGAAAATACGAAAGTACGAGTTATGGCTAAAGTATATACGTAGTATATACGACCTCCCTATACTTAGCTTGAGCTATGACCTCATAGATCGAAGAGAAAAGAGAAGACATAACTCGTACTAAGTATAGACAAGTCTAAAGAATAAATAAACGAACCAATGAGAAGTTGACCGTCCCCCCTATACTTAGGATCAAGTAATCCTAAGTATAGCAGACTGTACACAAAGCAGGGAGGGTCAAGGGTGGGAATGAACAGACCGTACTCAGATTGTCTCCCCCTATACTTAGGGTAAGGTATCCCTAAGTATAGACAAGAAGAGGAGACAAGGGAGAGGATCGAAAAGAATAGAATTAACTGGGGGTGCACATCCCCCTATACTTAGGACAAAGTACGTCCTAAGTATAGGAAACTGTCTACAAGGGGTGACACCTTTTTGATAGATAAAGAAAATAGAAGAGGAAAAGAAGAAAAGAAGAAAAGAAGTAAAAGGGATGAAAGTGGATATGAGCAACTCGGGATGCGCATCCCCCCTATACTTAGGATAGAGTACATCCTAAGTGTAGCAATGATGAAAGGGATGGCATCAATTCGGTAGAAGGGGATAAAAGACATTGAAAAGAAGAAAAGAAGAAAAAGAAAAAGACAAAAAAAATCATTCAAAAATGTTTTGTTGTGCTTCACTTCTCTCTACTTCTTTGGAGATATTCAGCTCATCCTCATAGATTACTTGAACTGAGTCAACGACAGCCATGAATGTATCATGTTCAAGGTATGGCTTCAGAAGCTGTCCATTGACTACAAATGGCTGTGCGTCAGCTGACAGATTGGATATCAATACACTTCCGTTGTCACGCACCTGCCTAACAAAAAACGGCCCAGTCCATTTGCTCTTCAATTTGCCTGGAAAGATCTTCAATTTCGCATCGAACAACCACACCTTCTGACATGGATCAAAGGACTTGCGACGGATATGCTTGTCATGCCATGTTTTGACCTTCTCCTTGTACATCAGGCTGTTGTCATATGCATAATCTCTGAATTCCAGTAATCTATTCAGATCCAGTTTTCTGTATCTTCCTGCCTGCTTGGAGTCCAGATTACAGATGTTGATGGCCCATAAGGATTTGTGAATGAGTTCCACGGGCAAATGACATGGCTTGCCATACACAAGACGATAGGGAGACATTCCCAAGGGTGACTTGTACGATGTTCTGTAAGCCCAAAAATTGGAATCAAGCAGCTGAGACCGGTTCTTGCGATCCGGACGTACAAGCTTCTGTAAGATTGTCTTGATCTCCCTGTTTGAACATTCAGCTAAGCCATTGGACTGCGAGTGGTAGGGTGAAGCAACACGATGTTCAATGTAGAATTCTTGGGTCAGCTTCTTCACCTCTCTGTTTATGAAATGACTACCCCCGTCAGATATGAGAATCTTGGGAATCCCGAACCGTGCTACGATGTGGTCTCTCAAGAATCGACAGACAGTCCTACTGTCGGCGGCTCGGGCGGGAATAGCCTCTACCCATCGACTGACATAATCGACAGCAAGTAGAATATACTCATAACCCTGACTGTTAGGAAACGGGCCCATAAAGTCGATGCCCCATGCGTCAAAGACATCTGAGATCTGAATGTATTTCAGAGGCATCGTATCTCTCATTCCTATGGTTCCACCCATCTTCTGGCAGTCAGTGCAACATTTGACATACTCATCTGCATCTTTGAATAATGAAGGCTACCAAAGGCCACTTTGAAGAACTTTTGCTGCCGTCCGTTTGCCTGAATGATGTCCCCCAGAATCTTGATCATGACATAAAGCAAGGACACTTGGAACTTCCTCCTGAGGAATGCACCGTCTCCAGATACAATCTGCTCCCTCAAGAAACAGATACGGGTCTTCCCACTGGTAGAAATGGATTTTAGACAAGAACCTGTCTATTTTCAATTTAGGCCAGTCCTGTGGGATTTTCTTGGCAACTAGATAGTTCACAATGTCCGCATACCAAGGAAGTGAGGCGACAGACAGAATTGACTCATCTGGAAAGGTTTCTGTGATCGGCTGCAGGTTCCGCTCAGGAGACTCTGGTTCAGGAAGCCTTGACAGATGATCGACCACTACATTCTTTAGCCCAGGTTTATCTTTGATTTCCAAGTCAAATTCCTGGAGGAGAAGGATCCACCGAATGAGACGTGGTTTGGCGTCCTTCTTCTGCTGTAAGTACCGAACGGCCGAATGATCAGTGTAAATGATTACTTTGGTCCCAAGGAGGTATGATCTGAACTTTTCCAAGGCAAAAACTACCGCTAGCAGCTCCTTTTCAGTGACAGTGTAGTTTCTCTGGGCTTCATCGAGCGTTCGGCTAGCGTAGTGAATCGCAAATGGTACATTATCTTTCCTCTGTCCCAGTACAGCTCCGGTGGCATAATCTGACGCATCGGTCATGATCTCGAAAGGCTGAGTCCAAATCGGTGGCTGTAAAACTGGTGCCTGCGTGATGAGCTCTTTCAACTAATTAAAGGCAAGGAGCACACGATCGTCAACAATGAACTCATTGTCCTTGCCAAGCAACTCAGTCAGCGGTCTGGCCAGTTTACTGAAGTCTTTGATGAACCGTCGGTAAAAACCGACATGGCCCAAGAATGACCGGACTTGCTTGATGTTTGTAGGTGGCTCAAGTTTGGAAATCACGTCCACTTTGGCTGGGTCAACCTCCATACCACGTTTAGAAACAACATGACCCAGCTCTTCGGTCACCATGAAGTTGCTCTTCTCCCATGAGAGCACAAGATTGACTTTGCAGCACCTCCGTAAGACTCGGTCTAAATAATCCAGGCATTGATCAAAGGAATCTCCGTAGACCGAAAAATCGTCCATAAAGACCTCGAGAAAGTTGCCCACCATATCGGCAAAAACTGTAAGCATACACCTCTGAAATGTGGCTGGGACGTTGCATAGCCCGAACGGCATCCGTCTGAAGGCATATGTGCCAAAAGGACAGGTGAACGTGGTTTTCTCTTGATCTTCAGGAGCAATAGCAACTTGATTATACCCAGAGTATCCATCCATCCAAGAAGAAGAAGTATTCCTTCGCGGCCAATCTCTCCAAGATTTGGTCAATGAAGGGTAGAGGAAAGTGGTCCTTCTTGGTAGGGAGGTTAAGTTTTCTGTAATCCACGCACACTCGCCAAGAAGTGGGTACTCTGGTGGCAATCTCCTCTCCTTTGTCATTCTTCACAATGGTGATCCCTGATTTCTTGGGCACAACATGCAGTGGGCTCACCCATTTGCTGTCGGAGATGGGATAGATAAATCCCGCATCGCACCATTTCTGGATCTCTTTCATAACAACCTCCCGCAGGTTCGAATTCAGTCTTCTCTGCAGTTCTCGAGAGGACATGCAATCTTCTTCCAGAAAGATGCGGTGTGAGCAGAGTGACAGATTGATCCCATGGAGATCAGAAGTTCGCCAGCCTATCGCCTTGCGGTTGCGTTCAAGAACCTCCATCAAACGAGATTCTTGGTCTTCGGTCAGATGGGCATTGATGATGACCGGGTGCATATTAAGTTCTCCCGCAAGGAAGGCATACTTTATGTTGGAGGGCAAAGGTTTAAGCTCTGGAGGAGTCTGAGATGCTTCAGTGGTGACTTCAGCTATCAATGTAGGTGGTGATTCATTCAACTGTTCGTTGTCCACCATATTCTGATCTGTTCCTTCTCTCAAATCCTGACAGAATTCCTCAATAATTTCTTCTTCATTCAAGGATTCTTCAGACTTCAGCTCTCGGTTCTGCAGGCACATCACTCCCACAGTAGTCTCTTGCAGCACATCAGCGAGTTTCTCATCCTGATTGATAAGGGAAAATTCGACTGCGCACTCCACTTCCTCCTCGGGACAGAGGAGTTCATGGATCTCATTGTAATCCAGAAATAAATTGGTATCTTGAATTTCTGCTAGAAAGTCGCTGTCGTCAGCATATTCAATCACCCTTGCACATGATGTAGATGTCTGCTCGGCTGGTGTTCCCTCAGACAGGGTCTCTACTCTGATTATTTCATTGCCAGCACCAAAAGTGATTTCTCCCGTCCCATAATTCACTACTGCGTTTGATGTCCGTAGAAATGGTCTTCCGAGTATGATCGGGGTAAGGAGCAATGGAGAGGGGACGTCCATATCTAAGACCACAAAATCGACCGGGAATGACTTTCCCTGAACCGTGACGATCACGTCCTCCAACATGCCCCTAGGCTGCTTGACTGACTTGTCTGCAAACTGCAGAATCATCTTTGTAGGCTTGAGCGGTCCTAACCTGAACTCCGTGAGTAGAGAGGCTGGATTCAAATTGACAGAAGACCCACTGTCGAGAAGTGTTCGCTCGAACTCCTGATCAAACATCTGGCAACGTATAAGAGGTGCTCCCATATCTGGCTTTTTGTCCGGGAGGTTGCTGATGGCGTTCACGATGGCCATTGTGAGGATATGCTTTTCGTACTTGCCACCCTTGCTTCTGGAATTGTGGGGGTTCGGCCTGCGCTTGGTCGTGCATGCCTCTTTTAATCCTTTCTTCACGGCTGGCATGTACTCAAGAGCTTTCATCAATGGCATGTTCAACACCAAATTCCGAATGATTTCTATGATGGCAGGATCAGACAAAGTACTTTTCAAATTTTTCATTTTTTTGTGTTTTTTCACTGCTTCTGGAAAAGGAATATTTACAAAATCTCCACCAATATCATTCAAAATAGTGTCCATATTGTTGTGTACAGGTAGATGACAAAAAGGAGTGGATTCATCTACAATTTGTGGACCAAAAGTGATAGGCTCAGCTTCAGGTGCTGGCGTTGGTCTCGCTGCAGGTGCGGTGCTCCTCCTGTCAGGAACTGGCTGTGAGGCAGGTGCAGGCGGCTCCAATGCGAGCTGATCTCCACCGAGGTTGCTGCTATCTTTTTGGGTTTTTCTATTTTCTTCATTTTTTTTGTAATTTTCTGCATGCTGGTGCTGCTCCAAAATACTGCTCGGCCTTGGTTTTTGCTGAACTGATGATTCCCCGTCAGATGCAAGATGCTTCCCTTTTGCCGTCGCCGATGGCTGGAGTGTCCTACCGCTCCTGAGAGTAACAGCATTAGATAAAAAACAATTTAATTCACCTGATTCGGGTTGGACACTGCCGGCTACCTGCTCCTTGCGTCGGAAATTGTTCGGGTTGGCTTCGACCTGGGCTGGTATGGCGGTCTTGGCTGTCGTCAGGTCGTCGATCTTCTAGTTCATCTCAGCCATGATTTTCATTAACTGCTCCAAACAAGCCAGGGCCGGGTTGACCGGCACAATCTCAGAGGAATACCCCTGATGGGGTCTAGAATGCTGATATGGCGGCTGAGATTGCGACTGATAACCTTGTGAGAATTGGTGAGGAGGAGGGTTAGAGGAATGTTGATTGAACTGAGCAGCCGGCTGTTGGTGATATCCCTGTCCGCGATATCCGGACTACTGAGGACCGTGCTGGTAATTCTGCCTCCAGGTGTTACCATGAGATGGAGACTGATATTGGTAGGAAGGATGGAAGGGTCTCCCACCCTGCTGCTGCTGGTAGGGCCTGTTGCCCATGTTCTGACCCTGAGAATGTCCCTGAGGACGGGTCAGCTGCGCTTCGTTGTTCCATACGCCATTGATCTCCTGAATCAGTGGCGGGGGTGGAGAGAACTGCTCGGAGTATGCTGGTTGGGGCTCCGGTTGATATACAACCATCTGTGTCTGGGGCTGCAGGGGCTGCTCCGGGGCCTGCACGTTGAACATGTGCTGGACATGTTGGGGCTGCTGTGGAGTCGGCTGAGGGTGTTGCTGCATTGCGGGCTCCTTATTCTCAGCATTCGGCTCGGCAGAAGTAGACACAGCGTTGCACATGTTTGCATTTAGAGCACGGACGAGCTGCTCCAGCTGTTGAGAAATTTGGTCGAGCTTTTCCAGACCTTGGATCCTCTTCTCAATGACTGCCAATTTTTCAAGGTCCTGTGACCTCTTCTCGATGATATCCACCTTGGACAAGTGGCTCCCAATGATGCTCAGGTTGGAGCTCTCATCCTTGTCTTCGATGTGAGAAGCCATGTTCACTGGCTTGCTGATGGTGGTTGGTGGCTTCATGTATATTATGGATGAGGATTGGGCTGCTTCTCCTTCAGCCATTTCTTCGAAGACGTTCCATACCATGTCCTCGTCCTTGTTGAAATGTGAACCGCCGCAAGCTGCATCTACAAGGTTTTGGCTCTCAAATGATAGCCCCCCAAAGAAGTGTTGTATGAGACTGGTCTTTGGAATATCATGGTGGGGGCACTTCTCCTGAAGATCTTTGAATCTCTCCCACGCTTCATGAATGGTCTCGTGGGGCTGCAGGCAAAAACTGGAGATCCGGGCACGCATCTGATTCAGTCGCCCCAGAGGATAGAATTTATGGAGGAAGGAAGATTTCAATTCCTCCCAGGTGGTGACGACCTTCCCCAGATGGTCAACCCAATAAAGGGCCTTGTCTTGAAGGCTGAAGGGAAACGCGGTCATCTTGACTACATCCAGAGGGATTCCGGGGTAGTGAGCAGTGGAACAGATGCGGCCAAACTTCTTGAGGAAAATGTACGGTTCTTCAGTGGTGTTCCCATGGAAAGTGGGATGCAATGATAGAAATTGCGGCTTCAGCTCGAAGTGAGCATACGTACGTGGAACTTGAATCCACTCAGTGATGCGCTCTGCTCCTGGGTTGTATGTCTCCTTGAGTGTGGGTTTGGGATGCGGTGGATCTTCTTTTGCTGCTTCATATTCGGGTCCCACTGAAAACTCATCCCTGACTTCATGGAAATTGGGATCGAAGTTCGGATCATCCTCTCGTCGGCTGTCTCTCGCATCGGCCCTCCTTCTTAGATCATTCAACATGTCATGGAAGGCTGTCTGGGCCAGGGCATGATTAGTCAACTGCTGCTGAATGGCTTGGATGGAAGCCAACAGCTGACTGTTAACCTCACCCTGCGTGGTGTATTGTCCTTCCCCCGGATTGACTTCTGGTTCAGGTGGGGCCTGTGGTCCTTTTCCTCTGCCTCCTGCCATCTCAGATTCGGCTTGGTTCGCTGACTCGGTCTCTAAGTCTACACATGGTAGAATGCCCCGATCAGTCTGAATTGCAGCACCAGATAGAGAGATGTTGTCTGTATCAAGGTCGACACAGAATTTTGCTAAGGATGGCGATGTATAAGGAGTGAAATCAATTGCCATCCAAAACGGACAGAATTCGGGACGAGAGTGATCCTGGTTTATTGAAGAAGACAGGGAGTCTGGAGATCGGTCCATAGGGTTTGAACCGGGTTCTCGGGAATCGCCCTGAATTATTGGAGAGGGCGAGCGAATGGAACTGATGTAGGTGCCGACAGAGCCTCGACTAAACCGCCCATTCGTCGCCATCTCGAAGATCAAGAGGGAGATCGATGTGGATGAAAGATACGGAGGTCAACAAGTAATCAAGGGAGTGCAAAATAGTAGAAGGCTCACAACGAGCAAGGGTCAACTGGAGGGGGAACAAAATTTGCGCAAAGGCGCGATATTTTTGATCTTTGACCTAAATGTAACTAGCAACCAAACACAAGACAAGGGAGTTCACCAACTCAACACATGAAGCCGTGAAGGTTCGGCTTTTATCTTTGTTCTTTTTATCTTGAATTCAGGAATTTATATTTCAACGAGTCCTTAGAGCGCTACGCCTATAGGAGCGAGAGTACTGCCGGAAAAGTATTCCCGTACTTGTCCTCCTCCTGTGTAACCTGTAACTTGCGCTTTTTATGGTCCTTGTAACCCTTCCTGGATCCCTACTCAGCCAAAGAAATAGAGAGAGGAAGCCGATAGGCGAAACCGATACTTCGGATCTCGCTCGCAACGAAATCACCCGTGAGCATGCAAGATCCTACTCGGATGCAGCCGGTGAGACAGACACACCCGTGAAGGCGTGGCCTATGCTCGGTACTTCGGACAAGGTCGATGCTCACACAATAGTGAGTCACCAATGGCGACCAAGCCCTACTCGACTACGTACGATAGTAGCGCCAATACTTCGGAAATCCAGGTGATACACAAGGCAGCCACAAGTTGGGTTTTGGGCTCTAATCCTTACGAAGCACTCTGCTCACTTGGAGGGAGACCTGCCCATGCAACCTGAAAACAAGTGAGGGTGTTACTCTCCCCAATCAATGAGTCCAATTACCAATTTTATTTAGGTCAAAGTTTTCTTAGCAGTCCCTTTTTTAATTTTTTTAGTGTTATCGCTTCTTTTGAGTAGATTCAAACAAGCGCCTAACGATTTTGTATTTTCTTGATCCTACTTTGTCCAAAAATAGAGGGAGAATAGAGTCGGAAAAGACGATGCAAGTTGACACCAAGGTGGAAATCTCACCTTTGTGCCTAAATGATGGATGCAAAGATAGAGGACTTACAGCGAATCCCAGCTCTCTCCATGCGGGATGCAAAGCAGAAATTTATAATCCTAACTATATGTCGGTATGCAAGGCGGAAATCGTCCTAAGATAGGCAACTGCTAGTGTGAAGAACCACAAGCTAATCACTCAACTCCAATCCTAAGGTCCGGTCTAGGCTCACCCCTCCTCTACTCAATACACTTGAGTTTAGGAGAAAGCGCTTTACAGGGAGAGCTCGCGGCGGGCGGATCAAAGAAGAGTGACCTCGCTGTTTAATTAAACTAAATCCAAGCACGATCTATAGGTACATGCAATTGTTGTTAAGGTGGTTGGACCTAATCTAATCGTTCAAGCAATGCCTAAGTCTAAGAGCTCAATCCACAAAAGAAAATGAAAAAGAAATCAAAACCGGAAAATGACAGTCGAGAAAACACGAGAAAACCGCGGTGAGCCCCCGGGTGAACAAACACCCGAAAATTAGGCCAGAAGTGTCCAAGTGTTCAAGTCCTGTATTATTACAAATTAAACAAATAACTCTCTCTCACAAAAATAAAAGCAACTATCTCTCTCTCTAGCTCTCCTGCTCTCTCCTGCCAGTTAGGGTAGAATAGCCAGATCCTCCTCCCAAGGATGCACAGGATCCCTTAGGCGATCCTCCTCGGTCAGCGGTCCCTCGCAAGAAAACAAAAGAGATGTCAGACAGTTCAAAACAAATGATGCACAAGAGACAAATAATAAAAAATGGCTAAGTAAATAAAAGACCCAAAGGTACTCTACAAATCGATGCTCCCCGGCAACGGCGCCATTTGAAAAGCGAAAAAGCTAGAGCCGCTAAATAGTGGTCTGACAAATCAGACTCACTGTCGCTGATGCGACTACTCAAGCCACTTCGTTCGTCAACAATTAACCCACACAATCAATCAAGAAATGAATAGCAAGGATTAAAATTTATTATACCCTACTAAAAATGTACAGTGGCAAGCAAGTAGGGGTCGAACACAGGAAACAAGGGTGCAGAGTATAGATGAAATCCAAACCTATGTCTAATACGCCACTTAGCCAATCTATTTTTTTGTGGGTTTTTAATTTTTAAAGTTTTTATATTTTTTATTTAATTTTTAATTTTGTATTTTGATTTTTTATTTTCTGATTTTTATATTTTATATTTTTTAATTTTCTATTTTCTTTTTCAATATTGGAAAACAAGAAAATGTGATAGAAGGGAAGGTAGAATATTGATAAAAGTATGCAAAAATAACCAAAAAATTCATAAATAAAATCTTTTTGGTATTTTTATAATTTTTTACTGTTTTGTGATTTTTGGGTAATTTTCAAAGTGTTTTTGGTATTTTTAAATGCTGAAACGAAAGAAAATAATGAAATAGGTACTGGCTGGGAGTAAAATGCAAATTAAAAATAACAAACAGTCACAAAAATTTTCCAAACTAATTTTCAAATAAAGTCCATAAAATATGAAACAAAAAGGAGTTGAGTTTATATTTTTCTGAGTTTTCTTTGATTTTATAAATTTTTTTGAAGTTTTTATGTATTTTGGAATTTTTAAGGTTTTTCTTTTGATTTTTTTAGTGGTTTTTGGATTGAAAATAAAGTAGGTCAAAACACACAACAAAGAATATTTTTGGAATTTTTTTAAGGCCTTTTAATATTTTTTTGATATTTTCTAAGCTAAACAGTGCTGAAACAACATGTTTTTGATTTTTAATAAATACAAAAATGCAATGAAATTAAAAACTAAAAATGTGGCGTGAAACAGGAGCTTAAACCTATTTTTTTGAGAATTTTTGGCATTTAAATGAGGCGTGAAATAAATAGCTCAAGCATACAAAAAATCCTAAGCCCGGCAGGGGTATAAATGCAAATCACGAAACATCCAGGGGCTTAGGTGCAATTTTTACAAAAAAGACACGCGCAGAACACGTGATATACCATTCACAGGGGCATATTTGTAAATATCAAAAGCCGGTAGGGCATACACGCAATTAACCCAAAATCATATTTAAATAACCATGTACAGGGGTATAATTGCAAATACCAAAAAGTTCGGGTTAAAAAGTGCAAAAGGTCCAAAAAGCACGCGCCCCAGTCACGTGAGGTGACGTGGCGCGGACTGAAGTGCAAATAGTGAAAGTGTGAGGGACTAAGTGCAATTATTACAAAAATTTTTAAACTTCAGACGAAAGTTTTGAGACAAAAAAGTAAATACAAAAATGCTTGGGCTTAAGATGCAAAATACCCAAGCTCCCGATCGTGCGCCCGATGGAGATTCACTTGGACACGTGGCGAGCATCGAGCAGCTGGTACCCCTTCGTCCTGGACGGCTGAGATTAGAACTTGGATGGCTGATCGAACGGCTGGGCACAACAGGCGATCGGACGACTGGCGTAGCATCTGGAGATGGCTTTTGATCCAACGACATGGGGAGGTTCACGAAGAACACCTCCCCAGCGAGCTTTGATCGGTGGTTGCGGCCAACACACGGCCGCTCCGGCCCTAGGATCAAGGGCAAAACGATCCTGGGGCCTCTCCGCGTCAGATGATGGCCTCCGGCGATGCTGAGGCGACGTGGGATGCTCGGACGGTGAAGGTGACCTGGGGAGATGCTCCTGGGAACGTCGAGGCTCGATGGAGCCTTCTCTTGGGCTCTGACCTGCAAGGGAGAAGCGCAAAAACCAGGCGAGGGCAATGGAGGGGTTTGATGAAGCGATGGGAGCGGAAGGTGGCTCGGATGGGGAGCTCCGGCGAGCGGCAGAGAGGAGAGCTCGGTTGACTCGATCTGGGCGAGATCGAGGTGAGTGAAGGGGTGGAGCGTGATGACAGAGTGAAGGGGAAGAGAGTGGAGGTGACAGGTGGTCGGGTCGATGCTCGGGATGGACGGGAACGGTAGGCGGAGCTCGGCTCCGCCGTGGATTCGATCGACACAATCACGGCAACTCACGCAAAGACACGCAACGCTGATATAGATCTATCCTAGCCTAAGTTACAGCTACAAGAAAATGGAAGTAGAAGGGGAAGAGACTCACCGGGGACGTCGAGAAGAACTTCATGGCGGAGCTCCGGCGAGGGACGAATCTCTTCGATTCGACGCCACATGCTTCAAACCCAGGCTTGATTCGACGCCTGCTGTCACCAGGAACACGAAGGGCTAGGGGTTTGAGGGTGGAAATGGCGGAAGAAGGATTAAAATTCGAATTGAAGTCGGGGGTGCTCTTTTGTAGGGTTGACGGGCGGCGTGGAAGACGAGGCTCGAAACGCCTCGATCAGTGGTCTTCAGCCCCAGATTTCACTAGGGCGTGAATCACCATTGATCGAGGAGCAAAAATGCAGAAGGCATCGTCATGGATTTGAGTTTTCTTTGCATTTTTATTCTGATTTTAATATACATAATTATTATAAGTAGTATTTACAAGATTATAAAAATATAAAAAATAATGAATAAATAATAAATTGAATATTTTAATCTGTACAGTTGTACAATGGGGGTCCAAAACTCAACTTTCAAACCGTAGCTCCGCCAAATGCGAAACCACCACCATTAAATAGATTATTTTATAGGCTTCAGAAAACCACTAACCATGGTTAGTAAAATATGGTTTACACCTTAACCGCGGTTAGCGGCCTTGGTCAATTCTTATCTGAAAACTTAAGGGTTAAGTTAGAACTTTCCAGAGATTCTAGATTCATCAATGATGCTTAATTAATGCTAATCATGATTAACTTTCACTAATCGCGATTTATCTTTCACAACTGACACTTAACTTTTGCTAACCATTGGTTGCTATTTGCTAAAGGTCATTAGCGGTCATCAATCCATCATTAGGTTCTTTAATCGTGTTTAATTAGTCTTAATGATAGACATTATGGGTTAATGACATCTTAAGCCTCCTTACTTCTCTTTCTTCCGAAAATCATAACAAATCAAAACGAAGTCCGATTCACACAAAACAAATTCCGTTGGTTTCCTCCTAATGAGCCGGATCTTATGATATAGGATCCGAGAGACGGCCAAGTTCAAGATTTTACAACCTATCATGTGTTTCCTTTATGAGGTTAAAGCAAATGAAAGCTATGCAATTAAAAAATATCTCCGATTTTCTAAGTTGCTTCAAGAGGATCTTCGACTACACACAAAGAGCTTAAGGATCTAGCTATAGATCGGGACTAGTTTTTAACTTGGAATTCTTCTCTCTTGAAAATTATGAACACTCAAGAACGAGAGAGAGAGAGAGAGAGAGACAGAGGAATGCTCGAATGAGTTGCGTATTGAAATGAGGAGGCATGGCCCTCTTTTTATAGTGAATGTAGCACGATCGATCAACCAAAAGCAATGATCAATCAATGCTCAAATGATCGATCAGTCAGTGACCCATGATCAATCAAAGGGTTAGTTACATAAATCAAAATTCAAATAAATGACTGATCAAAAAGTATCTTATCGATTAATAAATTGAATTAGTCAAGAATAGATGATGTTTAAATAATCAATAATGATCGATCATGAAATAAATATTACCCATCATATTGATGAACGTCAAATTCGCCTCTTTAAGAATGGATAATTAGTCGTAGTATAGGAGACGAATTTGGTTCGATCAAAAACCACAAACTTTGAATGTTGTGGAATATTTTTACTTGGCAAGTCTACCAACGTCGAACACAGGGAACGGAGATTTTTAGTTGCGTGGTCTTAAATCAAATTAAATAATTAATTAATGCTCGATTAATTTCTGCGTTGATAAAATGTACAATGCAATAAGATGCAAATGTGAAGAAATATACAGGGAAAATGAAGCACCAGATCTGTGATTTAGTGATGTTTAATCAAAATAAGATTAATCAATAACCGCGAAATGAAATCACAGATCAAATAATATCAAATCCAGTGAGATATATGAAATTAATCCATGATGCAAGTATAGGATATCAGATTAATCCTGCAATGATTTTATCTCCAAAATTCTTCAAATTTTATTCTCAAGAAATGTTTGCAGTCCACAAGTCAATAAACCTAATAAATCTCCTTGATTTAACCCCTGCAAAATTTAAGTCCTCAGATATGGTTCCATCATTTTCTAATTCAAAACCCTGCAAAATAACTCGTGAATCTCTTAATAGGGTACAAACATGTCACAATTCACCCTTCAAGAGTCAACAGATGTCTTCAATAATAATTATCTATAAACAGCCTCAAATCTGTTCACAAGGTATGCTAAGTTGAAGAGCATGAAAATAGCTTCAAAATGGCATATTATACGCTAAAATCGGAGTCCGTATGAAAAACATATGCTAAAATGAAATTCTAGGGACTAAAATGTAAATAAACATAAAGTTTTTCATGCAAAGAGGTCCCTGGGGGGGCTTATCTGTAATTTCAAAAAGTCGGCGGGGCCTTTTTGTAATTTACCCACGAGAGGGGTATTTTTGTAATTTCAGAAACTTTTGGAATTTGAGTGCAATTTTCCCACGCGCACGTGTGTAGCACGTGCGTCAGGAGGCTCGGAGGCAGACCCGGGAGGCTCGGAGGTGGGCGATGGCTTGGGCGAGGCTCGGAGATCCCGAGCCTGTGGTTCGGGCCCGTCCTGAGGCTTGGAGATGGTTGGAGGCTCGGAGATCCCGAACCTCAGGCGTGGAGGGGCGGCTTGGGGAGGCCTCTACGTGGCAGCACAGCAACCGTTGGATCAAGGGCTTCGCCCGATCCAACGGCGACTGTAATTCACGATGGAAGGCGGAGGGGTGATGGCGAGGCCGCACGGCGAAGGCGGTGGGCGCGAGGCAGAGCCGTCGCGGGCGGCCCACGAGCGTGGTGAGGTCGGGGAGTGGTGGCCGGAGGGCGAGGATGTCGCCCCTCGGTCGACACACGGCGTGAGGGCGGAGGCGGCCGGAGGCACGAAGCGAGGCGGTCGGAGGCAGCTTTGGCGTCGACCTACAAGTATCAGAGGAAGCCTGAAATGGAAGAGAAAGGGTGCGAGGTGGGAGGTTGACTTCCGGTTGCGGTGAAGAGCGGAGCTCCGACCTTTGCAAGGTCGGAGAAGATGAGTCTAATGATCGGGGAAGGCTATGGTCTTCGCCTCACGCTACAGGAAAACGCAGCGGGGCTCTGCCACTCACGGGAAGCGGAGTTATGGCGTGGGAGACGGTCCCACGGATCTCGCCAATGTAAGAATGGCTCGTCGTGGCTCGACGCCTCTTCGTGCCGATGTCACCGGTCAAAGAGGAGGAGCTGGACCTTACTTCCTTGAAATGGCGGATGAGTTGCGAAGGTGGGGGGATGCGACGCTTTATAGGGAGGTTGATCGGAGGGTGTTATGCGGAGGGGGTGTTGGGTGGACTCGTAACGACCGACGAAGGTGGAAGGGGAAGGGAGGTAACAGCGGAGGGGGTGTTGAGGGTTGAGGAAGAAACGGCTGAGGAAGAAGATGGTCGGGTCACGTGCTGGGCATGTGACCTAGGCGAGCTGGAGAGAGAGTGGGGTGCCATGTGGCACGCCCAGGAGCTGCCACGTGGCGCCCCAAAAAAATTTCAAAATTTAAATTAAAGAAAAATAGAAAAGACATAGAGAATGACCTCGGATTGAAAAACTTCCTTCACAAAAGTTGTTTGTCTTGTCGTAATCTACAACTTTCATGAAGGACCCGGGAGTAAAAGAAGTCATATGTGAGAAGTGGTATTTTTGGTGGTTCTCCATGTGTATAGAAAACCGGGTTTTTAGGATTTTGTATTTTTTTGATGGTTTTAAAGGAGATAAAAAATATAGAAAAAATACGATAAAATACAAGAAAATTAATTACACATTAATCTAATTTTTTTGGATTTTTAATAAATAAGAAATTAGGAAATAAATTAGAAGTCAGAAACACTCAACTTATGTACAGACCGACAACAGACACTTGGACTTGGTCAGTTTCTTTGATTTCAGTTTTAATCTAGATTTGGATTTTTGCGTCACTTAATAAAACTTTCATCAAAGAACACAAATGAAGAAGAAATAAAATTAAAAGGGTTAATTATGCACATAAAAACTCAGGTCAAAAATAGCAAAAAGTTAAAATGCGCAAAAGAGGCCCAAAACCCAACTTTCACAAATGCGCTCCGAATTTTACGAAATTGGTCTTGTTTTGAAGGTATTTGAAAATGGATTACTTTAAAAGTGAATAGACCAAAATCGGACACTGCATGTGGGAGATATGCTCATTTTAGTCCGTCAGATGTGAAATTAGACTTTGGGATTATTTGACACTTATTAGGTTTAGTAATTTTTTTGTATTTTTTTATTTAATAAGGTTAGTAATATCTACACAATGGAGGTGGTTTTGTATCAATCGGAGTTAGGATGAATTATTTACAAAAGTGAGAAGTTAGCGGCTTTTTGGGCTAATTTACACTTGGAATTTTAAATGCAATTATGCATGATGAATATTATTTACACATGTATGAATGCTAATAATGCTCTATTAATGATTAATTACAAGTGAATGATGGGGGACAGAGCCTAAATGACCAATTTTAGCATGATGAATACGGGATTCATCATACCCCTATACTTAGACCATGCTCGTCCTCGAGCATGAATGAATGACTTAGTTGAATACATCCCTGACTGTGCATGTGAATTTTCAAGGCTTAATTCATAGAAGACCCTTAATTTGAGTGCTCCTAAAATTCAGAGCTCAACCAAGCTTTAGTCAAAAGGAATCCAACTTCTCTAATTTTCGGACTCTCTGTTTGTACATAAAATATAAGGATATGAACTTAAGTGTACTGCGTTTCATGAGAGTCGAGTCAGGGCATCACTCAAAGTTCCAGTCCCAAAGATCCTCCTCTAGACCTAATCCTCAACACTAGGGAATAAGTCTATTCTTGCTTCAGTCAACCGTCTCATTAGTTTGTCAGACTTGAAAGTGTAGATGAACGACCAGATGATGGAGGGCATAGGATTGTGTCTGATTTCTCTCCCTCACATTGGAACAAGGTGCCTCTCGAGTGCCTTATTACTCAACACAAGTATATTTTTATTTTGTTGATCAATGTGTCCGTCAAGAGAATTTGGAGTCGTCTGCACTTTTTTTTCTGGGAGTACACCGGGGGGGTCTTTTCTGAGTATCTAAGATACCTTCGACACCCAGACTTGTATCGCTTACGATGCATGACCCTTTTTGTGGTGTCAGCCCGACTCCTTGGTCCTAATTAGCACTTGGTCCAAGTGGACACTTTGAAAATATTTGGGAGCACCCGCCATTGGTGGAAGCTCATTTGTATTTTGACTTTGATATTCAGAGCTTTTTCTTTGACATTTCATTTCTTTTTGTTGGCTAGCTCCACTGCTTTTACCAAAGGTTGGCGCATACTGATCAACAAATTCCTTTAAGTTTCATCACACCCTGGCACATAGGTAAATATCAAAGAGATAGCACATGAATCTTGTTCACATACTGGCTAGGGTTTTGCTGACACTCAGGTTTTCTGAAGCCTTCATTAACTTTATCCCATCCTCGAATATCATTAGATCGGGTCTAAACTTAAATCTCTGGTTCTAGTTCCTCAAGTGATATCTCAACTCAGCTCATCAATAATGCAGTTGTGGAAGTGACTGTGCTGATCATATTCTTTTTGAATGTAGAGATGAAGAGTGCAATATAGCGCTCAAATCTTTCAAACTAGGGAAGTGTGGATTATTAAGTTCAAAACCCTAATGACTAAGGTAGGCTAACTCAGAATCTCAAGATCTCAGAAATCAAGTGTCCTAAAAAATCCTCAAGCCTTGAGTGACGGTGAATGTGTCAAGAATATATCAACCAAGGAATGCATGAAATGCTTGATGAAATGCAAGACCATGAGTGATGATTTTTTTAATGCAAAAAGTTTTTTTGGTGTTTTTTTTTGTTTTTTTTGTTTTAAAAAACAGGTATTATACACACTACTTGTACCCATCCCCGATGTTAGATAAAAACGATTAAAGTACGAGCTATGGATAAAGTAGATAAAATAGATACAAACATCCCCTATACTTAGCTTGTGCTATGTCCTCATAGCACAAAGTAAAATGTAGACATAGCTCGTACGAAGTATAGATGGGTCAAAAAGAAGAGAAGCGATGTATAAACAATGGTAGCGGTCCCCCTATACTTAGGTTCAGGTCAACCTAAGTATAATTGGATAATTACATATGAGGAACCGGGTAGATTTGCGGATGTACAAGATCAAGGAGGTTTGCGACGGACCTTCTTGCGGGAGTGTGGAGGGAGATAGTATGGAGATGTGGAGTGTGATGAAGAGGGAGACGATGAAGAAGACCAGCCATCGTCGGAGTCGTCCTCAGGAGAATAGTAGTCGTCTACAGAGGATCTCCAACTTTTGTCAATCAGAGGTAAGTGCCCATGGATCAGATCTGTACCTATTGCACTTATCTGATGAACCACATCAGGACCGGATGAGGACTCTTCAAAAATCACTTGGTGTCTAAGGTCAAAGATGACTTTCTTGGTCGGTTTGTTTCATTGAGAAGTATTGGGAGGAAGTTGGACAATCTTCATCTCCCTGTCTTGAGTAACCGTTGTGACATTAGTGAGTTCCTCATCAGATGAATCCCCGTAAAAGTCGACCAATTCTTGAAGGGTCATACGCTACTTCAGTCGAGGGAGATTGTTCCTGGTGATTTTGTGTTTTATGGCTAGTGTTTTTGATGTCACTTCCGGATGGTCGTGAATTTTGGTGACATCGGACGTTTCCGGAGTTGGTTCCTTAAATGGTTCAATTATCTCATGAATTATTGCCGACTCAAAGATTGGACCACTCAAATAATCGTGTTGATCTTCAATAATATGGTCCAATTCCTCATAAGCTCCAAAATCATGATTTTTCCTAGGAGCAGTGATAGGGTGGTGAGAATTCGAAGTTTGTCCAACTGTCTGTCTTTTAGGTGACTCTCCTCGGGTTTGTCTCAGTGTATCATGCGGTGATGTCTGATAATGTGAAATATAACTGTCGGTTTCAAGTTGGTTTTCCTCAGAGCAGGTTGTGTCATTGGGGGTTTGTTCATCGTGGTCCGAGTTCAGGAACTTGATTTCTAGAGTCTCACAATCGACGATCGCCTTAGCGGAGGCTAAGAACGGCTTTCCTAAAATGATAGGAGACTCATACATCCTTCTGGGGTGCTCAATGTCAAGGACCGTAAAGTCCACCTTATGTTCTTTACCTCGAAAATTCACGACGACAGAAACGATCCCCCGCAGTCTTTTGGTAGATCGATCGGGTAATTGAACGCTCATTCTAGTCTTTTTCAGTTGTTCAAGTTTGAGTTGGTCAAAGACGGACTTGGGGAGGATGTTTAATGTGGAGTCGTCGTCTAACCGAACATGAGTGAATGTTGAATCCTCAATTTCACATGTGATCCGAGTCAACCGCTTGACTTTGCGACTTTTGATTTTATGATTCATCACCAAAGAACTAGCCATATATATGATATGATATTCAGTTCTTGATCGTTTCTTGCCCGTCTTTTTAGGGTTCAGTCGACTCTTCACAAATCTCTTAAGATCGGGCACATATTCTATGGCTTTGATCAATGGAAACTCTAAGATCAGACTCTTGCAAAATGCTTCCATTTCAAAATTGTCCAATTTTTTTGAATTTTCAAAATTTTCAATTTTTTGGTATTTTCTGTAATATGGTTAGTGGGGGGGTCAGAGGTCAGTGGTGGTTGTGCTTGATTGTGATGATCCAATGGTTCGCATGATGGTGGCCTTACTTCTTCTGAATTCTGCATGTACTGGATGAGATCATATATTCTCTCAGTTAAAGTGTCTGCTCTATGATTAATCCAAGCAATCTCATCCTCAAACATCTTATGACTAGTGATTGAATAATCATTCTCCATGTGTTGTGATTTTGGCATGTAACCTCGAGTAGAGTATTGATTGTTCATAAACATTGTAGTCTGGTCATGAGTTGTATTTCCTTGACTTTGGTTTTCTCGTGGATTGTCGAAGGAAAATTGATTATACTCAAGAGGATAGTCATCCTGAGTAGAGGATGGTTCAAGAGGCGGAAATCGTGTTCTGTTGTCAATATCGGTCACTCTACTGTTCATCCTCGATTCAGGTCTCTCTCTCGTGTCCATAAGATTGTCAGAATATGAGAGAGTGCTAATCCAAGAAGAAGTGTGGTCATAGGGTGGGATGTATGGGCGGGAAGAGAATGATGACTGATGGGAACTTGATTGGAAGATCAGGTTCTCCTGAGGAGCGTGAGAAGAAGGATATCGGGACAAGGTCGTGGAGATCGGAAAAGAAGACCACTGTGCCGACATCTTCTAAAGAGAGATGGAATGATCAGCAAACCACAATTTGCTTGCGATTGCAAGATCTTTGACGCACACAAATCAAACACCAAACAAACACGTAGATTCACCCACTCAACACTGGTGAAGGCACGTTAGGGTTCGGCCGCTTAACTTTTCAATTTTAATTTAATGACAAAACAATCTTAAAAATTAAGTGGAGCTGTTAGGTGCGGAAATATTTCACAAAAACTGTCCCGAGTTCATACAACTAGTTGCACCTACTTTCAGCCAGTACAGTTGTAAGTACAGACCGTTTAAACGGCTACCCGTATTACTTGAGGACGGAGCCTTTCGCGGTGTCCTCTAAACCACCTACTCTGCTAAGGGAAGTCGGACCATAAACGACTACCCGAGACCCTCACTGAAAAGTAGCTAATTGTTTTGAAAATCAGTAGTCTGAATGACGCACTTCAGTTTTGGGCTCTTTCCTAAGTGTGCGTTCTGATCCTTACAAACAATGAGTGGGTTTCTCTCCACCAAACACAGGTTAATTTTAGGTCAATTTTATTTACAGTAGCCTTGAGTAGCAGTCCCGATTTTAGATTGAGGTTGTCACTGAAGTTTATGTGAGCACAAAAATTCACGCCTAACGAGCAGACCCAATTCCGTTAAATCCTAAGTTGTAAAACTTTGAGGAAGGAGGATCGGAAAAGCCGATGCAACATAAATCAATGATGCATGCTTAAGAGAATGAATTACAGTGAATCCTTGCGTTCTTCATGCGGGATGCAAGAAAAGGAATTTAAATTACACTAAATGATATGCACAAATGGAAAACACCCTAAACAGATAGTTCTATTAGCGGAAAGAACTGATTTAAAAATTTGGCTAATGTTGAACGATCTATAGTGCGTATAGTTAGTGAATGTGTGGCCTAAGAATTACGAGCACAATCAAATAATTCTAATCTAGCGTATGTGCTCCTAAATTCTACGTCAAGCCACAGAGAGTTCAGTCCTGAATATTACAAATTAACAGGGTACAAGGAGAGAGGGACCCTGTGAATAATGTAGAAAAGTAAACCTAGTCTAAGCTCTCTCTCACAGAAATTAATTCAAATTTTCGTCCTTGCAGATCCTTGATCAAATCTCAAAATTCCGCTCCCAGTAGTCTGCAAAGAGAGAAGTTGCGGTTAGTATCTGGAGTAAGAGAGAAATGCAGAATAAAATACAGAGAAATAATACACAAAAATTAATTTGACAAAAATCAATTACAAAAATGATTTAAAACCCTAAAAATTCGTTGTTCCCCGGCAACGGTGCCATTTGATGAACGTCAAATTCGCCTCTTTAAGAATGGATAATTAGTCGTAGTATAGGAGACGAATTTGGTTCGATCAAAAATCACAAACTTTGAATGTTGTGGAATATTTTTACTTGGCAAGTCTACCAAGGTCGAACACAGGGAACGGAGATTTTTAGTTGCGTGGTCTTAAATCAAATTAAATAATTAATTAATGCTCGATTAATTTCTGCGTTGATAAAATGTACAATGCAATGAGATGCAAATGTGAAGAAATATACAGGGAAAATGAAGCACTGGATCTGTGATTTAGTGATGTTTAATCCAAATAAGATTAATCAATAACCACGAAATGAAATCACAGATCAAATAATATCAAATCCAGTGAGATATTTCAAATTAATCCTTGATGCAAGTATAGGATATCAGATTAATCCTGCAATGATTTTATCTCCAAAATTCTTCAAATTTTATTCTCAAGAAATGTTTGCAGTCCACAAGTCAATAAACCTAATAAATCTCCTTGATTTAACCCCTGCAAAATTTAAGTCCTCCGATATGGTTCCATCATTTACTAATTCAAAACCCTGCAAAATAACACGTGAATCTCTTAATAGGGTACAAATATGTCACAATTCAGCCTGCAAGAGTCAACAGATGTCTTCAATAATAATAATAATCTATAAACAGCCTCAAATCTGTTCACAAGATATGCTAAGTTGAAGAGCATGAAAGCTTCAAAATGACATATTATACGCGAAAATCGGAGTCCGTATGAAAAAGATATGCTAAAATGAAATTCCAGGGACTAAAATGTAAATAAACATAAAGGTTTTCATGCAAAGAGGTCCCCGGAGGGGCTTATCTATAATTTCAAAAAATCGGCGGGGCCTTTTTGTAATTTACCCACAGTAGGGGTATTTTTGCAATTTTAGAAACTTTTGGGGGCTTGAGTGCAATTTTCCCATGCGTACGTGCGTAGCACGTGCGCTAGGAGGCTCGGAGGCGGACCCGGGAGGCTCGGAGGTGGGCCATGGCTCGGGCGAGGCTCGGAGATCCCGAGCCTGTGGTTCGGGCCCGGCCTGAGGCTCGGAGATGGTTGGTGGCTCGGAGATCCCGAACCTCAGGCGTGGAGGGGCGGCTTGGGGAGGCCTCCACATGGCAGCACAACAGCCGTTGGATCAAGGGCTTCGCCTGATCCAATGGCGACTGTAAGTCGTGATGGAAGGCGGAGGGGTGATGGCGAGGCCGCACGGCAAAGGCGGTGGGCGCGAGGCGGAGCCGTCGCGGGCGGCCCACGAGCGCGGTGAGGTCGGGGAGTAGTGGCCGGAGGGCGAGGATGCCGCCCCTCGGCCGACACACGGCGCGAGGGCAGAGGCGGCCGGAAGCGCGAAGCGAGGCAGTCGGAGGCGGCTTTGGCGTCGACCTGCAAGTATCAGAGGAATCCCAAAATGGAAGAGAAAGGGTGCGAGGTGGGAGGCTGATTTCCAGTTGTGGTGAAGAGCGGAGCTCCGACCTTTGCAAGGTCGGAGAAGATGAGTCTAATGATCGGGGAAGGCTATGTTCTTTGCCTCATGCTACAGGCGGACGCAACGACGCTCTGTCACTCACGGGAAGCGGAGCTGTGGCATGGGAGACGGTCCCACGGATCTCGCCGAAGTAAGAATGGCTCGTCGTGGCTCGACTCCTCTTCGTGCCTCTGTCACCGGTCAAAGAGGAGGAGCAGGACCTTACTTCCTTGAAATGGCGGATGAATTGTGAAGGTGGGGGGATGCGACACTTTATAGGGGGGTTGATCGGAGGGCGTTACGCGGAGGGTGTGTTGGGTGGACTCGTAACGGCCGGCGGAGGTGGAAGGGGAAGGGAGGTAACGACGGAGGCGGGGTATTGAGGGTTGAGGAAGAAACGGCTGAGGAAGAAGATGGTCGGGTCACGTGCTGGGCACGTGACCTGGGCGGGCTGGAGAGAGAGTGGGGGTGCCACATGGCACACCCAGGAGCTGCCACGTGGCGCCCCAAAAAAATTTCAAAATTTAAAATAAAGAAAAATAGAAAAGACATAGAGAATGACCTCGGATTGAGAACTTCCTTTATGAAAGTTGTTCGTCTTATCGTGATCTACAACTTTCATGAAGGACCTGGGAGTAAAAAAAGTCATCTGTGAGAAGTGGTATTTTTGGTGGTTCTCCATGTGTATAGAAAAACGGATTTTTGGGATTTTGTATTTTTTTGGTAGTTTTAAAGGAGATAAAAGTATAAAAAATACGATAAAATACATGAAAATTAATTACTCATTAATCTATTTTTTGGGATTTTTAATAAATAAGAAATTAGTAAAATAAAATAGAAGTCAAAAACACTCAACTTATGTACAGACCGACAACAGACACTTGGACTTGGTCAGTTTCTTTGATTTCAGTTTTAATCTGGATTTGGATTTTTACGTCGCTTAATAAAACTTTCATCAAAGAACAAAATGAAGAAGAAATAAAATTAAAAGGGTTAATTATGCACATAAAAACTCAGGTCAAAATAGCAAAAAGTTAAAATGCGCAAAAGAGGCCCAAAACCCAACTTTCACAAATGAGCTCTGAATTTTACGAAATTGGTCTTGTTTTGAAGGTATTTGAAAATGGAGTACTTTAAAAGTGAGTAGACCAAAATCGGACACTGTATGTGTTAGATATGCTCATTTTAGTCCGTCAGATGTGAAATTAGACTTTGGGATTATTTGACACTTATTAGAGTTAGTATTTTTTTTGTATTTTTTATTTAATAAGGTTAGTAATATCTACACAATGGAGGTAGTTTTGGGTCAATCGGAGTTAGGATGAATTATTTACAAAAGTAAGAAGTTAGCGGCTTTTTGGGCTAATTTACACTTGGGATTTTAAATGCAATAATGCATGATGAAATGCAGATATTATTTACACATGTATTAATGCTAATAATGCTCTATTAATGATTAATTACAAGTGAATGATGGGGGACAGAGCCTAAATGACCAATTTTAGCATGATGAATACGAGATTCATCACATATCCACTTAAATGGTCTGGTGGTAGTGCAGTATGTCTACCACCCGAAAGACCATGGTTCAAATCCCCCTTGTGGGGTTGCGTTAGGTAGTCGACAACCAATATAAAAAATAGTCGAATCTTTAAACATGGATTTGAGCAAGAATCCATGTAGCCGACCCTACTTATAGTGGGATAAGGCTTCATCATATCATACCATCTTACCGATCATACCAAATGGAGTGATCGATCAGTTCAAGGTGTTCTTCAATAAGTTGTATATGATTGATCAGGTCAAGGATAATGAGCGATCATACAATAATTGATCAACAGAATTTGCAATGAGCGATCAGTTGAAGGTTGACTTAAAGGTCACTTGCATAAGCTTGCCTTGACCAGTAACAATACCGACTCTTAAGTAAACCATAAGAAATATAATAATCAAATACTATTTGATGTAAAATTGATTATTACACAATAAATACAAATCTTAAAACTTATGAATAAAACATAATGCGAGAGAACTTCTAAAGAGCTTCAGTTGAGGTCTTGACAAAATCAGTACACCAATGAAAGTAGATCTAATGTATATGTCAGATTTAAAACAAGAGTAAATAAGATTCTAACAATCTCCACCTTTTTAAAGATGACAAAACAACACACTTTAACTTGATAATCTTTTTTGCAGTTAAACATTGCAGACTTCACTTGAATAAAACTTTTAAATAAAACTGTTGATTAAACTTTAATAAACTTTTCCCATGAAGCTAAGATCCCAAAAACGTAGACTTCTTTTCAGTCTTCTTTTTAGTCTTTTCTCAAGTTAATTCTCCCCCTTTTATCATAAAAGAACACATGCAAGCCCAAGGAGAAAACCTTTAAAGAAACTCATAAATTTCATTAAGAGAAAGAGTAGCATTACATAAAGCAAGATAGTTGAAAATAGAAACGCATTACATAATTGCACTAACTCATACATATGAAAGGAAAGATAGATAAACTAAGCATCTGAGTCACACTCAAAGTCCACCATATCTTCATCATTTGATTCAGACTCAGTCTCATCATCTTCTTCGTCTTCTTCAAGAACGTCTTCGATGTGGATTTTCTTTCCACTACGAGAAGATAAAGCAGGAGCAGAGGTCCTAGTTTGGAGAGGAGGAGATTCTCTTCCACGGGGAGGAGGAGTAGAAACAACCCTAGAGGTTCTAAAGGAGGAGGGCCTCTGTGAAACACCGAGCTTCTCCATTCTATTATTCAAGCTATATAGAAGCCCGGTCTACTCATTAACTCTCCACAAAATATCTAGTAGGACTGAATCATAAGCCTTCTTCAAATCAAAATAAATCATATGGAGATTCTTCCTTGTAGCTCTATAAATCTCCATTGTCCTCAACAAGTGGATAACTTCAATAGTTTGAGCGACTTGGCATGAATCCAGATAGGTTTTTTGTTACTTCGAAAACTTGCACCAACCTTCTTTGATCACATGTTCTCAAATGTTCAAAGTGTGACTCATCAGTTTGATACATCTGTAACTCGAATACTTTTAAATGTCTCCTTTATTCTTATAAACAGGAGCCACGAAGCTTCTCCTCCATTCTTCAGGTCTTTTCTTGCTTCGTCAAATAACATTGAAAGTCAAATCACATTCATGTAGAACTCTCCATACTTTTATAGAAATATCATCAAGTCCTATACCTTTCACAAGTTCCATAGCCTTCAACGAAGCATCCTCTAATTCCTTCCTATGCATCTATCTATAGATTGCATGATTCGGGTACCTTTAACTCTAGCTAGATCCCCAAAGGATCTTTTTATTCCCCGCTCAAATGAAAAGCTTATGGAAATACTACTTCCATCTAGTCTCTATATCCTTCTGAGTAGCAAGCACATGTCCTTCCTCATCTTTAATTCATCTCACTTGAGAAAGATCTTTGGCCTTCCTTTCTCTTGCTTTGGTCAATCTGAATATATCCTTTTAGCCATCAATAGAGTTCGGCTTTTGTACAAAACTTCACAAGCTTTTGACTTAGCTTCACTTATAGTTGTGGAGAAGAGAATTGAATCAGATATTTATTCCATAGGGTCTCTTATATAAAGAGAAAATCCTAGAGAGTACAAAAGAAAAATAGATAAATACCCCCGAAGGGTTACGGAACCCGAAGGGTTACGGAACCCGAAGGGTTATGAACATAAATGTAAATATAATAACTCTCAAGGTTGCAAAAGCAGTATGCGGTATTCAGTCGGTAGGGTCACTGATTATTGATTAAACGATATGCGAGAGTTTAAAAGAAAATTAATGGGTTATGTGGTTTTGCATTTTTTTATTAATAAAAATTATTATATATTTATATTTAATAAAAAAGAATAAATAAATTATAAAAAGGCCTTTATATTCCTTTAAACAATAATTATGTACAACAATACTTACTATTATATAATTGTGTGTGTTCACATATGAATCAACATTTAGTAACATATAAATTTTTATATTCCTTTAAACAATAATTTTGTACAAGTTACAAAGGATCATCTTTGTCTTTCATTGAACAACAAATTGAAGCTATTGTATTTCATTAAACATCAAACTTGGATAATGATGTCTAAAAGCTGAAATCGATGTAAAAGGACAACTATGAACATGATAATCATAGTTGATTTCACCACAATAGGAAAACAAACACGAATGATAAACTATGATTGTGTAAATACTAAGGTTATATATATACACATGCATAAAGTCTGAATAACTATGAATATTAATCAAGTTGTGAAATAACTATGATAACCAATTTCGATAACGAAGATTTGGGGCAATAGAAATAGCCGAAATCAATGCCAAAACAATAGCTATGAACACCTGAAGTGGCGGTGGACGCTTCGCGCGAAGGAGGTTCAACAACAACGACAGCGGGGCTTCGCGCGAGTGGTGGTTGTTGCCGCCGTGAGGGTTGCTGCGAGAGGGGGGAAGAGGAGACGAGGGTTAGGGTTTGGTGTGTGAGGGGTGAGTAGAGTCGAATGGAGTGAGGGTCGTGGGGGGTCTGCATAGGTCGGGTTTGGATTTTGTTTTTTTAAAACCCGATGCAGTTTAGACGACGTTTAAATGACCATTTCATGCTGAAAGCGGCTCAACCGCATATGTACCCGACTTTGAGTAGTCGGAGCGGTCGAGGACTGGCTACGTGTAAACCATTCTAGGTCAGATTTCTCCTAAGACGAGCCGTACATAACGCAAGTGTAGTCACTCTACCTTCTTCAGTTTGCTTGATATTGGGAACCCCAGTTGGGGGTGGTACCAATGATTTATCTAACTATTTCATCAAATTCTCTCTAGTGAACCCTACGGAACCCCCCTTCCAACTAGATCCTATAAGCCCTCTTTCTTGATTGTCGAAGTTGATAAAGACCCACCCCTTGTTTCAGTTAAAATGAGTCCCTGGGACCCCAGGACATTGTCATTGAATCAAGATTTTGAGATAAATAGGATACCTGAATGCCAAGTATGGCTCGTAATAATCTATCCTCTAGAAATGTTGTAATAAAGGGTTTCGTCTCATCGCTTTTGCTGATCAGGACCCTCTGGTATCCGGAAAACAAGGCATAGCCCCAGAGCTAATATAATACCCAGCTTTTATTCCTTTTAGGATATCATAGATGCGATGCGTGCGTATTCATGGTAAGGAGATGAATTACTATCTTCATTAGAACAAAGTATATGATTGGGCATATTCATCAACTTCTTAAATATCTTAATAGGTATTATAAACTCCTCATTGGAAGAAATACTAAAAGAATGAACGCCTACAAAATGAGAAAGAAAGAGACTGACTCTGTCAAATAATATCTAACAAGCAGGTCAAGGTGAAAGCATACTAGAAGCTAAGAAAGTTGGTGCTTCAGTGGAATAGGGCCTTTAGGAGGAGGGGGAGCAGGACTACTATGATCTGATCTTTGTGGTTCTCGGGGAATCGAGACCGGAGGAGCCACGTCTATTTGACCTTGGCCTTTCCATATTACCTATGGTTGTAGTTGTCTAATCTGTCTACTGGCATGCACCCTACGACCCCCTACCCTTGCTTGCGGGACGTGATTGCTTAGTTCGAGGGAAGCCCAAGTCGGATCAGGCTTATGTTGACTCGACTCGAGACGGTCCTCGCCCCATCTCTCGTTTGGTCCTATTTTTGACGACAGATAAAACAACTGCTAACTATAGCAGGTGGAACTCTCGTGAACAGCCACGTAAACCCACTTCAGCCTCTCTATCTCTGTCCTGTACCTTGCCTACTGATTTTCTTTACCGAGCTCCTAAGATTTCTAGAATATATTAAGCTGGGGAATTCGACAATAGATCATTTTTTACATCCTTGATAACTCTAACACTCCCCCTCAAGTTGGAGCATATCTGTCGATCATGCCGATCTGATACAAATATATCCCTATCCATTTGCATCGCTAGTTTCTTATCTCAACGAAAGGTCCGTAAATATATCATATATGGTTAATTCATCAAAATGTAATCATTACTAAATTTAAAACGGATGAAAGAAAAAGTCAATAAATAACCCGTGTTATATGGTACGTTACCAAGATATACACTATAATAAAATTGACAAAAGGTAAGGAATAATTTAATACTCATTGTCGTATTTTTCATAGTTAAAATATATCAACAAATATTATACGTTGCTTCATTAATTCTTTAAATTTAGGGTTTTTATCAGTTGTTCCCCTCCGAGATATTCCAATATCAGTAATGCCCTTCCCTTTTTGAGAATATCAGTTGCGCCATCAGCTTCTTGTCATTCTATCACTTGTGCCCCTCCGTTAGTTTAACCGTCAACGAGTTGAACGTAACCATAGTTTTTTTTCAAACTATGGTCAAGTTAAGAGGGGCATAATTATCCAGACTTTTTTATCTTCTTCTTCCTCCATGTGTTTTTCTTCCTTTCTCTTCATAATTTCTCTCTCTTAAGTACACCTTCTTGCATCCATTAAATCATTGAAATTTTTGCATTTTCACCGATATATCGCTCATTGTGGATCAAATGGTAAATTTTATTGAATTTTTTGTTAAATTTTTATGAATCGATTAATAAGAAATTTATGTTAACTAAATAAATGCTGAGGGTGGGTTGGCAGGCACAAATCATGAACCTGGCATAGCCGAGGTCGACGAGCTTGGTGGAGGGGAGATGCGGGGGCGGAACGGAGGTGCTGGAGGCGGAGGGGAGGAGCGGGTGAGAAGGAGAGGTACCAGGGGAAGGTGCGGGGCGGAGAGGGAGGTGCTGGGGCGGAGATAGAGGTGCGGGGGCAAGACGGAGGTGCTGGGGGCGGAGGAAAGGAGCCAGGGGGAGGAGAGGCGCTGAGGTTCGAGAGGGAGGTGTGGGGTGGAGATTGAGGGGCAGAGGGAAGGTCTGATGGCTATGGGAGGAGCTCGGGGACGGAGGATCAGGGGACGGAGGGGAGGGCAGAGGAGGTTTGGGCGATGGAGGAAGGGGCTCGAGGGGGAGGGGTCGGGTTGGGGAGGAGGTGATGGAAGGAGGGGCTGGAGGGCTGGGGCTCGGGAGGAGGTGGGGGAGAGGGTTGGGGAGGAGAAGGCGATCGGTGGAGGAAGCGGTAGGGGGTGGTGGGAGTGAGGGCGTGGAGCTCGGGGCGGAGCCGGAGGTGCGTGGATAGGGGGAGCTAGGGGCTGAAGGGAGGAGCTGGGGGCGAGGGGAGGCGGCGTCAGCGGAGGAGGCTGGAGAGAAGGAAAAGAAGGGGAGGAAGAGGAAAATGATGGGGGGAAGGGGGGGGGAGAAGATTGAATGACTTTCCAGCCCTCTGATTCAAATTAAATTCCCTTTATATTCCCAAAGTTAACGTCCGTTTACGTTGTGTATGGACGACCACTAACTCGAGGGGCACAAGTGATAGAACGACAAAAAGTTGGGTTACTATTGATATTCTCAAAAAGGGAGGGGCATAACTGAAATTGCAATATCTCAGAGGGACACAACTGATAGAAATCCTTAAATTTATAACGAATACCATATTATTTGCTATATTCTTTACAACAAATCATATAATTCTTTACAACAAATCATATAACAACAATTATCGTTGACTTTATCTTTGAATGTTTTTAAATTAGCACCGATTACTATATATTTTAACTGATATGCCAATAGATAAATGACCGTTATTGGAACCTTTAGCAACGAGCATACCATTCGTTACTAATTACAAGTACAATAGATAATTTTAACACAAATAACATTCCTTCTTATGCCTTTAGCATCGAAGATATAACAATGAGTATTCAAAGTATTCATTATCTTACGTCAGTTATGTTGTTGTGATAGGAATGGATGCGATATTCATTGCGAATTTAAAAAATCAAGTAGCAAATAATATTTGTTGTTATATATTTAACAATGGAAGAAATGGCAACGATCATTACAGCAAAATGGGTCTGTAATCATATGTTTGTTAAATATACAATGATGATACTATCCGTTGCGAAATTATTTTTATTCTTGAAATTAACGATGAATAATATATCCATTGTTATATTGTTAGCGACAGTGTATATACCAATGATTCTTTTGTTCAAATTTTTTTGTTAATCGGCGCTTATTTTTTAGTTCAATATTTAATAACAATTAGTATAAAATTTTGAATGGCAATGAATGAAAGAAGTTAAAGGTTATCGCAGTACTAGATCTGCAAAAATAAGGTCTGCCAAGGAAAGAAGTTAAAATTATGTGATTTTTATATCACAAACTCTAAAAACTTTGTAAATTAGACTTTCAACCATATATTATTCTTAAGTACCACAGGTGGGGGCAAGTCGAGCCTGGTCCAATCCCATGGGCCTTGGGTCGGACCCGGATTTTAAGTTCGGCAAAAAAAATCATACCTCAACTCGACTGAAGATCCAGGTAAAATTTACGGCTGAGTCAAGTTTTCTTGGGCCAAATCTTGCCAATTGCTCCGATCACATTCAAATGAAAAAGTTCAATGTGAGCTTCTATGTAAATAACCCCTTTTCTCTTTAATAGAACAGAAGCTTAAACAAGAGCAATACAAAATTTCTCTCAGGGATACAACAAAAAAGAAATACAAAATTATTTATTTCTTCCGAATCTCCGCGAATCAAATTTAAAGAACAACTAACTGTTAAAACATTACTAAAAGAATATAGATATGGAAAATAAAGTCAATGACCAACACCGATGCTTGGACCGGAATCCTTGATTCCTCCCAGTGTGTCCTTCACGTTTGAGAATCCATGCCCAATGCCCAGGTTAGGATTGGAATCCTTGATCCCTCCAAGAACGTGCACGTCGATGATCCCATGTCCAACGTCACGGCTAGGACCGGAATCCTTGATTCCTCCCAACACCCCCTTCAAGTCGGGCAATCCGTGCCCCACACCGGGGCTCGGTCCCGCCGGCTTGATCCCACCAAGCATTTGGACCTGAGTGGTTATTCCGCATCCATCCTCAGGCTTGCTCCTGAAGGTGATCTTCGCTCCTCGAAATGCCTCCAGCGGTCGAGCCGCAACCGCCCGCCGGACCGACAGGACCAAAATGAAACCTAGAACAACGCTAGCTCTCGCAATCGCCATCGCCTCCGTGCCTCTCTCTATGGATTGTGTTTTGTCGATGTGAATTGAATGAGAAGTGCTCCCTATGGGGGTCCTTATATATATACGCCACATTTAGATGAGATCATAAAAATATTCTTGATGTTCTATGGTTTTGAGAGGAAAAATCTCAGATGGTTCGTATGATGTGATGAGATTTGGGGAAAATGTTCAAAGATAGAACGCCATATGGTTCGTATAATGAATGGGAAGAGTTGAAGTCCAAGCTGATGTCACCATTTGGTCCATTTGAAGTCCTTCGAATCCGATTCCGCCATACGTATCGAGCCGTCATTGATATGCGTCCATGCACATACGACTATATTTATTTACATGCAGCCAATGGATTTTGCATCTAACCCCCCCTGAAAATTTACGTGCTTTGATTAAAACCCCTCTTTAAACTTTGTAATAATATAATTACATATATGATCCTTTATTTATATATAGTTTATAGTTTATATCCTTTTCTTCCGAGTCTTGGCTGACATGACATTAATTTCTGTGAGCGAAGTATCAAATGTGAGATTATATTGATATGACACGATTAATAGTTTACCTCAAGTCATACATTTAATAATCCAAAAATTATATAAAACGGAAGATTATATACCATTTAAAAAATCGGACAAATAACTCTGAGAAAAAAGGGTCCCAAAATATGTAGGTTATTTTTTAAGGCCCCTGAAGTAAGTAGATATAGCTTGTCCAACCATTGTGCAACTCTTTGATTACAAAAGCATAACATATTGGATATAGTATAATAAATTGGCTATGTGTTGACATTTAATTTAATCTCGTCACTTTATTATTTGTTGTTAAATATTTATTGATGAATATTATTTGTTGCGAAATGATTTTTTTCTGCTAAATTCTAGCAATGAATATCAAGATATCCACTGATGTATTATTAGCAACGTTTATTTTAACAGCAATTAGCTTAAATTTTGAAAAAAAAACAACACCTAGATAGCGTTGCTAATGGTATAGCAAAGGAAATAACTTGTGTTGCTAGTTTCTAATGTAAAAAAACATTTAGCAACAAATGATATTAGTCATTATATATTAACAATGTATGATATAGTGATGGATTTAAAATAAACATAAGTATACACCCAATTATTGTAGTGATGAAAGTAAAATCTTGGGTTTTCTCGCACTTGTAAATTAAAATCGAGAACTTTTTCAATTAAAGTTTCAGTAAAATTAAAAAATAATTTACACTTTTACCCTATCAAAATAATACAATTACATTTATACCTTTATTTTTGTTATTATTACTATATGATCCTTATAAAGTTTTTAAATGTATACATTTATCCCTGTCTTCTACGTTAGGGATAGGCATGGATATGGATCTTCAAATCCGATCTAGTGCATATTTGTGGTTCATATAATTTTTGACACCAGTGTCAATATCCATATACATCTTAATAAAGTTATGTATTGGATATCATTTTTTATTTGCAAAATTCTGGATTAATACATTTTGTTAATTGATTAAAAAACAGAGATTCATTTGTAATCGTATGTAGTAAAATGTTGTACCGTATTTTTGATAGAATTTTTACAAAATAAATACAATTAAAGTATTTGTTTCATGAGTAAACGCCCAATATATGTACATTTCGTTTAATATATTAGGCAGTTTTGTTGTTATCCACATCATCCATGAATCACTATAACAAAATGAATTTTTGTGATTTTTTTAATCCGTTATTATATTTTCCATTGTTGAATAAATAACAACGACATTATTGATTACAAAAATATTTTGTATACTTGAATTTATCAATAAATGCCATATCTTTTGCTATGTCATTAGTGAAGATCAATAAATTGATGCTTATATGATACCATTTTTAAAAATTTTAGCTGATTTGCTGAATTTTGAACTAAAAAACTAACGATGATTAGCAAAATTTTTGAAAAACAATAGCAATGGGTAGGTGTCTCTATATGCATCGTCTCTAATGTTATAACAAAGGACATGATATTCACCATTAATCTCAAGTACAAAAAATAAATTTCTCAACATATCGTTCTATATTTAACAATGAATGATATAGAAGGATTTCAAAAACATCGATACATTTTTTGTAGTGTTTGTTTTATATCCATGTATTTTTTAAGAACATATTATTATATTTTTTATATAATTAAATGCATATATTGTGAGATTCTTATTTTAAAATTGATTGGGAAATATCACCTATATTTTTATTTTTATCCAACCAATTAAGATAACTGATTTCATAAAGATGTTTCCTTTTCTTTTACTTTTTTAATTCATTTTTTATATAAATGAGCAATGCCTAAATATATGGATTTGAAATTCCTTTGAAAAATAGTTTGAATACTTTTTGAAATGAGATATTTAATTAGGATCAGGATTTACATTAGGATTAGAAATCCTAAAAGAATTACACATTAATCCTAATAATAATTATGTTGTATTACTAACAGTTATTTTGTATTCTATAGAGTCCTTATGAGATTGGGGTTTGTACTTGGGCGATATATGGAGGGGGTCAGAGCACGACCTCCACAGCTACAAAAGAGAGAGAGGGAGGGAGGGAGGGAGAAAGGGAGGAGAGACAGAGATGAAAAGAGCAAGGGAACATAGTTGTACTCATTCTTCTTTTATTAAATTTTCTTCTTCAGTGCTCATCACAAGTGATTAGCCAACATTATATCCTATGTCTTATTCTTCACGTGCTTCCATTATAGTGGTTCACTAACGCATATTGTATGTTTCTATCCGCAGTAATTGGTATCAAATCCAAGGTTATACCAATCCGTCCCTAACAACTGATGTCAAAGCGAGGTTTGAGAGGATGATATAGATGCACATTCTTTAGAAGCTGTAAAGAATCAATGATTATAGCGAATCGCTGAGATCAAGAGCATCTAGAGTTTGCTCAAGGAGATACATGAGTCTAGATATGGATTTTTGCATGCTCTAGATGAGCTAGATGGTTCAGATCAAGAGGATCTGACCTTGATTTCTATAGATATTGGAAGGTGGAAGTAATTTATCATTATCAAGAGTGGTCAATGGAGATCCAATTGAGAAGTCGAGAGATTCATGGTATATGAAGACTATATTACATCATGCAAATCTGAGTGCATAATAATTTTGGTGTAACCTTTCAACATAAAGAACGACTTCACCTTATGATAGTAGAAGGTGAAGAAAATGCTCACATGAGAAGGGCTTGTGAAAGCTCTCCAAGTGGGACATATAGAGTTAAGAAGTTGGAAGAGGAAGAGTGGAGGGAGATGGAGGATCTCGTGAAAAGTACAATATAGTTGTTTTTTATGGACAACGCTCGCATAAAGTTATCACCCAAGATGATCCAATCAAGGTATGGAAGAATCTCAAGGAATTATGCAAGTCCAAATATCTGATAAATACCTTACTATTGAATACGAGCATATATGGTCAAAAGATGATCAAGAAGACAAAGCTAGGGGTGCATTTAGATGAATTCAACAAGATTCACACTTGAGGACAAGAACAAGAAATGAGAGTCTGTCTTCACAACGAATAATGAAGTATTGATCTTGTTGAGTTCTCTTCCATCTCCCAATGATCACATTGTGATGATATCACTCTATGGTATGTCATAGTAGACCAGAAAGTTGCTTCATTTCTTATGAATGAGTCTCCACAAAGGTTGACAACTGAGTTAACAGATGGTGAAGGCTATGTACTAGCAATCGAGATCATGCATTCTAAATCAAAAGGAGATGAGATCCAGAGGTTGATCTAAGTCACAAGGTTTAATCAGATGCTTTTACGTCACAATATTACTTATTATCTGATACATGAGAAGGATAAAGAGAAGAAAAAGGATCTATGATTTGGACTCAAACCAAGAGGATTCCATCACACTCTATAAGAGAGACTTGCGAGCATGAGCAAAATAGATGAAGGCAACTTCATGACGACTTCTGGACTTGACATGTTTAGATCGCATGTGCTCATCCACGGAGTAACTAAATCCACACTAAGAATGTAATAATGAATGGTCAAGATGACAGCTGGAAAGGTTCATCATGTCAAGAGAGTTGGATAAGTGCAATTTCGTATGTTTGAGTTGGTAGAACGCTTTCTAAGAGGTGTCAGATACATGCCAAAAAAAAAAAGAAACTAATTTTACTAGCAATGATTGAGTCAAGAGGACATCGGGTCACCATTGGAGGGTAAGTTCGTAGAGTGAGTACGTGTACAAGCTCTAGCGAAGGATTACGATAGATGATGGAGCCCTAGTTATTCTCAAGGCGAGCAATACAAGAAGAGAGCAAAATGTTATCAACATCTTTGCCGCGGAAGTGTGAAACAAGAAAAAACAAGTGCGGAAGGATTTGCCAGAGGACAATGGCATAATCTCTAACCATGTGAGATATGTGGTACTATGTTAGAAGGCATAACATTGAGTTGTGAGGATGTGCTGAGAAGAGGGTACAACTCTCTTTGTTCCCTTGCTCTATTTCTATGTTCTCTTCCTTTTTCTCTATCGTCCTCTCTGTTATGGTGTTGTGGAGACAATACCTCGTTTTTTTTTATAAATGACCATATTCGATTCATCAAAATAAAGTTCATGCATGTGACGAGTTGCCCACCATAGAAGCACCATCAAAAAGAGAAAAACAGAAATGGAGTGTAGGGGCCTTGGTATTTATTACAACCGAAAGTTAGCACCCCAGGCTGATGGAGGATAAATTCATAAATCAACAAGAATAAAACGGCCCATATCCAAGTTCAAAAAAATGTGATACAAATAACTGGAGTATGCACGGCAGGCATATCAGATGGCATGAGAGGGGGCTATTTCTTCGCTGTGAATTGACGACGGATGCGTGGATGCAGTTACTTTTTTGGTTGTAAAATATAAGTTACTAAATATTTATTACCAACGAAGAGCGGGTTTTTTTTTCCATAGATGCTTGTAGGATGTAGTTGTATAATGATAAGAATCATGCCAAATGATCGAATAAGAATATGGCATCCTTTGCAATTTGCGTGGGAGGGTAAGAAGTACCCTCGAACATCTCAAACGTCGCTCTCTCCAAGGTCAACCACTAGACTGATACTAGTTTGGCAGATATCTACTAGTGGGATGAGGAATATGGGTGTGAATTATGTAGCTTAAAAAAACATCCTTCAAGCTCCCACCATAAATCACAATATTAAAAATGGTAAGTATTTTAATAGTAAAAGGGTAATTAAGAAATAGGTTAGAGATAGTTTCAACATCATCTACACAAAATGGACACGCATTTGTGGTTGAGATGTTTGTGGAGGTTGGTTCGTCCATAGTTCAAAGTTTCTTGTGACCAAGCAACCATATGAACATGGAGACTTTGAGATGATAGGGTTTACTCTAAAATTTAGCATGTAGCTTAGATCCTAAACCCCCATTTGAGAGAATAAGATAAAATTCAATAGTGAGTCTAGGAAAAACCAATCTAACATGCACGAGGATAGAGTTAGTAAAGGTTGGATAAGGGGAGTCGCTGGTCAAATGGAGCTTGAGTTCAATTATCTCAATTAACTGGTTTGACCTTCGGGTGAGGGTTTTGAGCCAGTTTTGTTTGGCGCAAAGAGATAAACATGCTTTTGATAGAGTTATATATGTATTTATTCAGGACAATCTTCCAAATAGAGGCAAATATATTGCATACTGGGGGATTCATGTTGATGTTGTCTAACATATGCGAGGCGACAGAACTTCTCGAAGAGCAAGGATATTATTCCTGCTTCTTCTGGAAGAAGCCACAATTTGCAAGAATTTGATATCATGATCACCCTCACGCAACCAACGAACCTTCCCTCTTTGGTTCAGTCCAAAAAATTCATATTTGTTGATGCACAACAATTCCTTATGGACACGATCGAGCTTCATAGAAGAAGATTGATACATAGGGACGACAGAAAGAGATTTTTCAAGTTCACATATTTCTAAAATAAGTTTCTCCGAGGATGTGGCAAACGGGGAGATATTTTCACGCTTCCATGCAATAATATCAAATTTTAGACGTTTAGTTTTGAATGCCATTCATTAACTCAACCATATAAGCGAGTTAATTTAACCGAGCCACGATCTAACGACGAGGATTAATAAAAAAAAGAAACTTGATGGCATTGCAGGCTATGGATGCTGGCTTCCAGGCAGGAGGCAGTGGGTCAGCTTCCACCACCACTGCAGGCAGGAGGCCGTGGCCAACGGGCTGAGGCTTGCAGGCGCAGGGTGGCCCATTCCAGGCAGGCGGGGAAGGCAGGGGAATTGCAAGCGGAAAGGGAGAAATAGGTGTAGTCGATGGGAGGAGGTGGTCAGGAGGAAGGGATTGGAAGTAGGGAGGAGTCGGGGAGGGTGCTTCTGGGCTAGGGACTTTGACGGTTGTTCCGAGAGGAGGAGGTGGTCAAGAGGAAGGGGTTGGAGGCTAGGAGGGGTCGGGGGGGAGGGGGGCGTTTCCAGGCCATGGAGGTTCCTAGAGGAGGAGGTGGTCAGGAGGAAGGAGAGATCGGCAGAGGACATCGACAGGGGGGGCGGAGGGGTTCCCTGCCTAGAGGAGGAGGAGGTCGACGGGGGTTGCTGGTTGGAGGAAGAAGACTGACCATTCGTAAATAATAGAAACTTAGGGGTATAAAATGCAATTTACTCTATGAATACGGTCCCGGTTAACGAAAATGTAGATGGAAGTTAACACATGGGTATGAATGTAAGAGTTAATCACTATTCAGGATCTTGAGTGTAATTCATGATTATGGAGGATTTCTGGGGTAATTACAAAATTACTCAGAGTTATGGGTGTAAATATCCCTTATGGTGAAGTAGTTAAATAAAGGGTTCCACCCAGTTAGAATACCCCATGATTTACATATAGGATTAGAGTGCCAACTTAATAAATCAATATTGAAGGAGATCGACTCTTGGGATTTATTTCTCTAATCCAAGTTGAGCTTGAATTTAACCATCAATTTGTTTATCCTTGTTACTTTCCAAGGACCACCTAGTCCTCCAATATTCCAAGATATCATGTTTCTATCCATGTCTTAGAGAGTACAAAATTGGGAGGTGTTGGGTGGATAGGGTGAGTAGTGTACCTCAAGGGGGGATTTGTCTAGGGAGGATAATGTACAGTTTTGATCGATAACGAATTAGTGGTCCTCGCCTTCTTTATGAAGTAGTTTTTAAGAGTGGAGTCATGAATGATAATATGATGTTTGTTGAAGTCTCCCTGGAAATTTTTAGAGTGGTAGGAGTGATGTGTGAGGGAGTTACATGCGAGGTGTCCAAAAAAATGGGGTGTGTGAAGAATAATGTATCATTGCAATAATCCGCAAAATCTTTAGTAGGGATACCTAGGATGGAAGCTCAGGATCTTTCTGTGGCACTAGAACTTGAAGCAAAAGTATCCATGGGTATAACGTGAGTAGTCTTCGATGCGGGAGTTGTAGAAGGTGGGATGATGACCAGAACATGATATATGGCCAATGTGGACCTCATTTCTCCTTACATTTCTTCGATGGGAGCCAAGTAACATGCTTGATGATGTTGTCATCGATGGTAGTTCCCATGCTTTTGAGCCATACGATAGTGTTCGTCGATGATTTCCGATCTAAATCCTTGGTGAATCGAAGATCTGCCTCTGATGAAAATACGTGATGAGTGGCGAAGGACAAAGAGTCTATGCGTGTCTTCTACCATGAGGAGTCAGGACATATACCAAAAGGGCCAGGTGCTAGTTCAACTATGGGGGTAGCTAGCGTGTGGTCATGGTTCCAATTAAAGGGAGAATATTGGGCAGGGTCAACGAGCCTATATTTGGCAATCAGGGTACTGAAGATTGTATTTTGTGATGAAGGGTGATGAATCTCATATTTAGCATCATTATATTGATTAATTGATCCTTTATCTTAAACTATTCATTTAACTTAACAAAATAAATAATTAGAATTAATATTTTATACCTTATAATTAATAAATGCTAATTATTGTATATTAATAAAGTATATAATCATTGTATATATGTGTCAAATTTTTCTCTTATTTTTCTGTATTTTTTATTATTAAAATCTCATAAAAATTAGTCTAATATTATTCATCATATATATTGTATACTATTTATTATTCAAAAAAACTTAAAAAATTAATTAACAAACTAATTAAAAGAAGTATTTTTATTCCTTAAAAATGCTTACAAAAAATATAAGTATGTGTATATTATGGATTTTTATTTTGAGTTCTACATAAAAGTTATAGATTCTAAAAGGATATACAACATTCATATTGAATATTTTAAATTTGACTTCATTTTACATTTTATTTTTTATTTATACTTATTTATTCATTTATCTATTTTTTATTGGGCCACGTGGCTCAATCAAAGCCCTCCATGTGTCTGGTTCTTTATTAAGCGTCGCCCTTTATCTGGATCATATGATATTTTGATCAGACGACCTTGATCCATTCAAGCTCGCCTCATCCAGAGCCGCTTGATCTTATGATCAAGCGGATCTCAATGTCTCACATGTGTCTCCATCTAGGTCGCTGGATCCCCTCATTGAAAGGCCACATGTCATATTCCTCCCCACGCCCCTTCAACCCACACTCTGCCAGTTGTTTAACCATTTATCTTCTATGGTTTATGTTTGTCTCCACACATGGCTTCAAGCCATGAGACTGGTACCTTCGTGTTCGCCTCACATTTCTCTCTCTCACACCCTAACCTCCATGTCCACCATCTCCTTCATGTGAGGTTGTTGTTGATAGATAAACTACCCCTTCAACTGCTCCTCCTTCGAACAAATCCTCAAACCAACCCTCGTTTAAACCCATCCGCCTTCATGAGAGGCTCAACCTTAGCGTCTCCTCCCTTCTAGTGAAAGTTAAAGAGCAAGTAGAGAAGCCACGACAGCGTGCCCCCTCCAGCAAGATCCGCAGCCTTCAGACCATGTCACAGCACCTTCAGACATTATTTGAGCTTCAAGATCTAGCCCAACTTGTCAAGCAAGGACTACAGAGACCTCGAGCTTCGATTTCAGACCCATATTCATCTCCAATTTTCTTATCATCGTCTAGGTCTGATCCCCATTCTACACCTACCTTGTTTCTCTGAATTAATCACGCACGCACACTCACCATTTCATTTATTTGATCACCCTACTCCCTTCAAAATGTATCCCTAATCTTCATGCACTACTCTATTTCCATCCTTCTCCTCTTCGTAATCTTCTCCGCCTTAATATAGTTCATCTCCTTAAATAGGAGTTGAACCCATTTAGGGCTCTGCCTCTCCACCTCTGTCTGCATTTTTTTCTTCCCATTTTTTCGACATACATATCCTCATGCTTCGACTATTCTTTCAAACAAATGTAAGCCTTCTAACCAATTCAATGGTTGGAGTTCTAAAGGAGCTCCATTATCTCCTTAGCCTCTAATGTATAGACATCGAGTACTATATACATACGTCTCCAGTCCTTCTCTGATCGACCTTCATCTTCACTAGGTAGTTCACAGTCTCCTCGACTTTCACGGAAGTTAGAGGAACAAGGAGGAGGGAGTATACCCTTGTCGGAGCATATCCAGGTTCGTCGCAACTGGAGGAGGAGAAGGTCCTTAGCGAGTTACAGTTGTTGTTGAATCTGACCATATCGATTTGATCATACGGCCCAAATTGATATCAAGTTGCTTCTCCACAACTCCAACCTCAGGTGGGACCGAAGCAACCCTGAGGCATCTTCTGCTTTCATGTGGCCCAAGCCTGTTACGTGCTCCAAGCCTTGCATCAAAACTAACATGGCACGTGTCTCCCTTGTGTCGATTGGTTTTTTTGTAGGCGTGCCCCATCATCTTCCTGGAATTGCAAATAAGCTATGTGTGCTTGAATATTTTACATAAAACCCCTGCCAACTTTGTTTATTTGTGATTCAATACAAAATGGACTTGAATGTGATATTTTGTTAGATTTTATTTATGTTTTATTTGCACTCATGTCCCTAGATTGCATCATTAATAATTTAAGCATATGTTCTAGAAATTAAATAAATCTGATCTTGTTGGAAAGCTCTGAAATGCTCTTTAATATGATATAATCAATTCTTTGATATGATATGTGTTGCTTAATAATCAATGTTTTATGTGCTCTCAGTTTATATTAACTCAATTCAATGCATGAATTGAACGTTGAGTTTCTTAATGAATTTTGAAATCAAATACGTTATAAATAATTAATCTCTTATTATTAAAAACCTAATTGAATGATGAATGTCCATTAAGTAATATAGAGCTCTATTAAATAAGTGCATTGATTAATTTCAATTGAAATGGTAGCTTATATGACTTTGGAGCTTTAAATAATTGGATTTCATCATTAATAACTAATTGAGGAGCTTATATGTTTGTTTGACTTGCATTCTCATTTTGTGGTATATTATTCTACTTAACTTGCATATAAAAGCCAATAAAAATCTGTGCATCTATATATTTTGTGCATAGTGAACTAGATAGCATTTGAGTTACTTAATCTAGTAATTACACTCTAGTTAATAGACCTAATTGCTCAAATCATTTTGTTCGATCCTGGACCTATCCAGGATAAATTTAAGCATCGATCTCTTCACTGAGACATTCTTATCGAGGTTATGATTAATCATCTTTAGCATGCATTACAACGAGATGAACTTAACATAGCTGAAAGACGAATCATCATAAAGCGTCATTTCTGAAGAAACTACATTACTAGACTATCTACTTAGGATTATATATTTAGTTAAAGTATTTTTGGTGTTATTTAGGTTAACTATTTTTACATTGACTTTAATATGTTTTTTTGACTTGTTTTATGACATGTTTTGGTTAGCTTGATATCTCTCTTGATATAGCTATTCATAAGTTTTTTTGTCAGGAAGCATGGAACCGAGCATGATCGAGGTGGCATGGAGGCAACAAACTTGGAGCTCGAGTTAAGAGGAGTCCAAGACAACTGAATCGAGTTGAAAAGATTTATATATAGCTAATTTAGTTAACTTAGAATCATTTGTTGTATATTATTTGTTGCAAGTAATGTGTAGTGATTATTCATTTATAGCATCTCTTGATTGAGAGCTTGCGAGTGTAAACAAGAGAATCTTAAATCCTTATTTTTGGTGTGTTAAGACATGTTTCATCATTTCCCAAGGGTGGGGTTCGACTTGAGTGTTCGATTAAAGGACATGCACCCATGCTATTAGAGCTACTAGGTTTCTATGTGTGCCCAATTAAATTAGGATACACATAGGTATAGATTCACATAACAAGATGCACTTTAGACTATTCTATCTAGCTCTAACTCAATTTCTTCTCCGCTAATAGAATTTCTGTTTAGGTGCGGTTTGTCGACTTGCATGCATCTAGTATAATATTTAAATATAGTGTTGCATAACACATGAAGAGTTCTGGGAATCGTTGTAAGTATTCCTAACTTGAGCATTCATCATTGATTTTTTGCTTGCATTCAACTTTTCTCGATTCCTTCCTTTTAAGTTTATATCTTAGGATTGAAAAGAAAACAAGACTAAATGTTAGGCGATATTGTATTGAGCTCACATTATATCAAGTGATAACCAGCTTAAAATTGGGGCTTCAAAGCAAGTTGATCAAAATAACTTGGAATAAAATCAACCTTGTTCTAGGGGAGAATAATCCTCTCATTCCTCGTAGGTACTTACCTCTAGACAGAGTGGGTGGGGATGCATCCATAAGTATAGAGCTCAAATTGTTGGACTTGCATCCTAAGTCTTCATTTCTGACTCTCGCGGATTTGGGAGTTGCAAGTGCTTTCCTCTGACTTTAGGTAGACATTTTGGTTATGTAAGCATGGTAGTCTCGTTAAGGGTGTGATATTGAACCTGGCAGCCCAAGAAGATCATCCATCTACTTAAGAACTAGTAGGAGCACCGTGGGCATCATGTGACTCACTATGAGTAGCACATTACAAGATTGTACTATCACCAATTAAAATTGATAAGATAATTAGGCCGAACTCTTACGGCTTTCATGTGTTAAGTTGGTGAAATAAGGGGTTTGTATTACGTTTGTTGTGTGTGAATTCAATTCTTCACATTCAAGTACATTCTCGCAGAACAATCATCTCCTTGATTCTACTCATGCTTTAAATGTATTCTTCTGAAATCGAAGATGAGTACTTGGATGAATATTTATTCGGACTTTACGAACCTCTCCCTAAACCATCCAAATACTATGTCTTCAAAGGTGTATGATACCTCACTTCTGGGACCTCCTTGGACTCACGATGACCCTCTTCTTGAGTCCATGTTCATTCACATAGGGGATGGTCACACACTGACCAATCCATTCCTCTCTTCCCTTCTCACCATGGATGACCTTCACCTTGGTGAGCTTGATTTGATTTCAAATCCCTCCTCAGCTAAACTTGTTTTTTGATGAAGGTGACATAGAAGATTTATACACAATGTATCCTAAGAAGCAACTGGAGGATGAGGATCGAGATGACCCAACTAGCTAGGTTGGCCACCTCGGAGTAAACGAATGCTCTATTCAAATCTCAGATGGGCCAACATGGTGTGGGAACTGATCCACTGATGGATACGATATACAACCTTGGGTAGTATCAGAATCTGAATTGGTTAAGTCCTGCCCAACCAGACATAGAATATGAGTTGAAGCTGCATTTTGTCACTTTGCTGCCAAAGTTTAATGGGAACATGAGGAAACATACGCATTCCTTAGTGACTTTGAGTTAGTCTGCGATAACCTTAGGCATCTTAGGGTTAGCCAAGACTACATAAGGCTCAAAGCACTTCCTTTGCCTTGGGAGATAAGGCAGACTACTCTCTGAAGAACCTAGGGGGAGTTGTAACTATATATGCATATTGAAAGACTTGTTTTTGAAGAAGTTCTACCCTTTGAGTAGGACTAACCTGATGCGAACACATATCAAGAGCTTCTCCCAACTTCCCAATGAACCGTTCAGTGACATATGGGAGAGGTTCAAGGATATTACAATAGTGTCCTTGTCATGGTATGGAAAATACCATATTGAGTCAGTCATTATATATTGGTCTCAACCATGAGATTTTGGGTTTAGTGAGCACTGCCTGTGGAGACAATTACACATCACGAGGAGCTGATATCGTCTAGAAGGTATTAGAGCAGATGGTTGAGACAAGTCGCTCACAGATCGCTAGCATCCCTATTTCACTCTTATCCAAAGGGGCAAGAAAACTATAGTTGATATCATTAAGGACTTGATTCCTAACATGTAAACCATTGCAGATAAGTTGACACTTGTCGAGTGAATTGATAAGAGAGTTTCAAAGTTGGAGAGCTTGTCCAGGCTACCAAAGCATATGGAGGAGCTTGCTGAGAGGGTATCCAAGATGAAGATACATGTCATGTATGTATCTTATGCTCTAATCTACCATGTAAACCATGTATAGGAGAAGTCAATGTTAGGGCCGCAGTCATTGTGGGTGGAGGACCACTCCTTTTCCCAACCTTGCCAACATGATCTGTCTATCAAGACCACTTTAGAGGATCCTCCTTAAGTGTGGGAAGTGAACGGTGTGTGGTATTCACATGATCCTACCACCAGACATGCATGATGGGGGACCATCAACAGTATCTGCATCCCCCTACTTTCCACAACGCCAGCTTCACCCCTACACCTCTTCCTACATAGCCAATCTCTAGAGCCTAACACACCCAACTACAAAGGCAACAATATGTGTGCCTGCAACATTCATATCAGTCATGCCAGTAGGGCCCGATATTTCAGAGTTACCTACAAGAACAATAGTATCAGGGCCATCAGGGCCAGTTTTCACGATCTTTTACCTTCCAACATGGACGACCTAGGCAAAACCTAAGTTAGCATAATTCTTCTCCTTCAGGTCCTATATACATACAACAACAGATACTTGAGGAGATCCATTTATTGGACATGCGAGCCCACGACGAGCCATTATGCAATAAATGTTATTGTGAATATCATTCCCTGATCTGAAATGAAGAATAACCAATTTGCATGATACATCCCTTAATACAATTAGGGTTATGTACCATGGCCATCTTGATGATCATACAGCTGTTGATTCAAGTATTGAATCATAGAGGATGGTGCTTGGATGGATATCTAAAGAGTTGGATTAAGGACTCATCAAGCACCGTCAAATGATTATTGAGAGATGATCTCCAGCCTGAGTAGGAGATGGCAATCCTTTCTCATTTAGGCTGATATCTGACCGACCTCTTGATGCAGGTCCTCTGCATGGGAATAGAGATTCGGAGGTGTCAGATTAGTTAGGTCAAAGAGTTAACTTAACGAGATCAAGATAACCAAAGTCCTATATCGTATGTTGTCATGATATAGGCACGCATCCTCTGACCGGAGATAGATATGTTACTATATTTCTAAGTATGTACATTTGGCAGACCAATAGGTTGATGACCTAATCAAGGTCTATACACCGACGCACTGGTGTGCATATAAGGGCATATGAGTAATACGATCTCTCAAAGGGATCATACATGTTTATTATTGAACCGGAAGACATGAGCTCACTCAAGAGATATTGGAAAGAATCAAATTTCGTGCATGGTCATCTTGCTTTGGAAGCTTGACTGAATTTATAGGTTTGATATATGCTTTTGGAAAGTATATGATCAACACTTGGGTATGATATATGCTTTTGGAAAGTATATGATCGATACCAACTCCCAATGATCGAATGAGAAACTTAATGATAAATCCCTAAAGTAGATAGTGTAAAATTGATCTTATACTTCGGGATTATTCTAGGTCTTCCAGTGTGCAGGATGTACAGGTATTGGGAATACCTGAGGGTGATGTGATCATAAACGATTGTATAAACATGATGCTTCCATTACTAGGGAGTGATGAAACGGGTCTGGATTTTAGTGACTCCTCTCAGTAGAGAAGTAATCTGATCTTAGTCCAAATATTGGACATTGATCTAAATGTGATTCAGATTCAATGAGAAGATTAGATTTGCGGTCTTGATTTAATCAAGCATCTATGGGAGGCTCGAGATCTGGATTTGAGATGTGATCTCAATATACAAGTCACTATACATGGAACAATACAATCGCCATGTCCTTATCTCCAAGTATTCGCGGAAAAATCGCATTATCCTTGAAAGAGTTCAGGATAATTTCATTGTTGATATAAGTATCCGAGCATTGAGAAAATGGATAATTGAATGTGATTTAATTATAATGATTAATATGAATTCGATTCATATTATAAAGAAAGTTATCTTAGATAATTAAATGTGATTTGATTATCAAAGATTGAAATAATGTGAATGTGATTCATATTATTTGAGCACAAGATAAAAGAGATCCAAGATGATTAAACGTGATTTAATTATCATAGATATGAATAATGTGGATAGAAATATCCATATTAATCATATATGAATGTGATTTATAATATATAAGAGAGAGCTATTTGTAATTTACATTTGTTGATTAAATGATGCGAACTGGATTCACATTGGATATTAAATTGAAAATGTAATTTACATTTTATTTTGGATTGTGAATGTGATTTACAATTTTCCAATGGCAAGATTGCAATATTCACAAAATAATTATGAATTGTTTTTGTTGAATAATTTACAACAAGTGTTGTTGTAAATCTTGGAGATTTCCATGGAATAATGTAATCTCATGAGATATCATGAGATTACAAGAGATTGCCACCAAATCCCATATTATGGAAGGAGGCAATCTTCATTCCAATAATCTCCATGATTGCTTGATTTAATTTGGGATTGATTTATATTGATTTATCAATATAGATTAAATCTAAATTAAATTAATTGTTGTTGGTTTTTACCAATACAAATCTTAGCCATTAAAAGAAATATAATCAATGAGATCCATTAGATTTGTGTTGCCCATGGATTGAGATCCATGAATCCCAAGTTATTATAAAAAGAGAGGCACTCCTTTGCTCTTCTATACACACATGAGAACATAAGTCTCTCTCTCTTTCTCTCTACACGCCTACTCTCTCTCTCTCTCCCTCTTATATGGCCGTCCACCATATTGCCCTAGAGGGAGTCTCCATCGCTGTAGCGTCGTCGTTATGTTGCCCGATCATTTGCTCGTGAATCTCCGTCTCCTTCGGTGCGCCTCGCTCGTGAAGAAGACGTCAGATCTCGTGTGTCAAGATCAGGAGATCCGCCACTTGGATCATAAACATGGATTGCGAGAAGAACACGATTCATCCCCGTGCTCGCAAGTGTCTCCTCCGTCGGATCGGACTTGAGACAGGAGGTCTCTTAGTTTAGAGACTCGATCGCAACCACACTTCAAGAGGTAATCCTATTACTTGTTTTTGGTTTAGACGAAACGATTCGAGAAGTGTTCTTGGATCATGTGGTTTCGTCACATGACAAAAATTTAATTTCCGTTGCATAGAACAACTAGTGCGACTAGTCATTCCTTGTCGTATTTGATACAACGCTCACGCTTCTGTGATGCACTTGAGGACTATAACATATCCTTCAAGTGGTATCAGAGCTTAGGTTGAAGGTTTTGGATACGATCCACAAACCTAGGATGACTTGGGTTTGTAGAGGTCGCGAAAGTTTTATCGCATTTCATTTTCGCAACTCTGTTTAATGATTATTTTCGGACCTATTTAAATTGTTTAAACATGAAAATAAAACTTGTATTTTGTTCCCCTTTAAATAAGGAAATTATGGAATCTGAGTTTACGTAATGTGGATTCCGTTTGCTCGAGATATGGTTGTTTTAATGAACATGTATTTACTATTGCGGGAACTGCGAATCTTAACATGATTAATGAGTTAATTACTGTTTTGATCCGACTCGAAATACATGAAATATCACTTAGATTCTGTCCTAAATCAAATTAGCAATCTTTGAAAATTTATTTTGTCTAATTTGGATTTAAATTGATTGAGATATGTTAATTTTAGTAAGTAGGGGTCACTGTTGAAATTACAGTCCTAATCAAGAACCATGTGATTGTCAATTAGTGAAATTAATTGTTAATTTCATGAAATAATTATGGAAAATATTTGAGAAATATTGAATAATGATTATTTCCTTAATTGACTTGGCCTCAACCAATAAATTTATTAGTTTTGATATAGATCATAGTTGGAAACACAATCATCAAAGTCCTTGCTTGAATAGGATTGGGAATTTGTCTAGCAAATTTCCTTATAATCAAAAATGTTTTGATTATTACTATATGATATAATTTCGGTTGAAGAACCGATGATCATCTCAAGTACAAAATGATTGACTCGGTATTATTTTTTCCCGAGGTGGATATGGTGTCTAGTCGGGGATCGCTAAGGTAGTGGGTCGCACCGATTGCGGTCCGTCCTACTCTTGTCGGTACTGGCCATGACAGCGGGTAGGGAACGAATGATGCCTGAGAGATCATGATGTATTTTTCTAATCATTAAAATTCAAATTAATACGTACTTTGAGATAATACCATATATTCAAGTAAAAACAATCAAGTTTGTTGATTGAATTGGATTGATAATTAATTAAATATAATTAAATTAATTACATCCAATTGAAACACTCTATTATGAATAGAGTTATTATTTCCCTTGGAAGAATTAATTATATAAATATGATTCATAATAATTAATTAAAATTTGAATAAGAGATGGAGGATCATATAAGTGACATCCATGGTCTCACGTCAAGATGAAGGGTTCCGTCGCCAGATATTGTATGTAGGAGACGCCTGTCCGAAGTGACAGCTCCTGCATACGATCCATTTGGATTGGGCTCGTCGCTTCTCGAAAGAGTAAGGACGTATGCGTAGTGACCCCAATATCGGGTCCTCATATTATTGGGTCGATATTGGATTGCGCATAGTGAGTTGTATTCCTGTTGAAGGTTGGTTCAATTGATGACGGGTCAATATCACCTTAGGGATGGTGGACCCGGGTATTAAAGACTAAATTGGGAGATGCAAGTTGGACTTGCAAGGCGGAATGCGTTCCCGCTTCTTTTTATCCGAGTTACAGGTTCTCATATTATTGGGATGTAATAAAGATAAGGAAGGAGATCCCAGATCTTGCTTGAGATATAATGGTAAGTATATCTCTTACATTGAAAGTGATTAAGAGAATGAAATTTCATTGTTGACATGGCAAGACAACTTTGATATAAAAATCCCTAAATCAAAGCAAATTATATATTTATATATGTTTATGCAAATTTCTTATTTCAAATAATCCTTCTTTAACCACACTCAATGTTATACTCAATAATAACCAGTAGAATATCATGGATTGGACCCATGATCCAGATATTGTACTTGCAATTGGACACATAATGTATGTGGTTGCAATGTGAAAGTTTCCTCATAATAATGAGGAATGATAATTAAATAGACAATAGGACTAAAACCCTAGGGTTTGTATGTCTCTATAAGTCTTGATCTCATCGAATGTACTTTTGAAGTGACATGTCGATAATGATCATAATTATCAAATAATCCTTATAAAATCTAAGAAGATGTTCTGGCATACATATGTGCTCTCAACATATAATCATGAATGATATGATTCTCTGCATTAGGCAGAATGGTGGCTCTATAGGAGATGATGTATTCAAATTGTTTGAGTACCTACCTGAACCTATGTTTTAAGAGTTTAAATGGATGTAGATATGATGAGTGTCATCATTCTACTATCTATACTCTAGTCATTCATGAAGCTTCATAATATTCATATTGTATGAATTGAATGAAGCATGTATAAATGTTGAAATACTCTTTATATTGAAATTTTTGATTTTAACATAAGGAATCCTTGGTCTTGAGCAATGGTTGCTTATAGATAAAGGGAGCACAGTGGAAGTATGGGTTGGACCTAAGTAAGAAGTAGAGTCAAAGAGTTGACTGTACTTCTGTGACTTCCATATGACATCCAAAGAGTTAGATGAATGCCAATACTGCAATAAGTTGATGTGTTGATAGTATGACTATCAAATCTATCTAGAATCCTTAGAGAAAGAATCAGATAGTACATCAGAATAATCTACATATAATCATCAAAATTGACTTACTTATTTGATAATATAAAGTCTAATAATTGTATCTCAATCTTCTAATGGCACTTGCAATTGGTTGCATCTATATTAGAATGTTAGAAATTTGATCTTAAAGTTTAATGGTCATCCATGTTGGAAGTAATGCAATTGTTGCAACAATTTCCATTAGATCAATAGACTTCATTTTTAGTGGGAGCCCTTAGTCTTAGAGAATATCTCTATGACCTAGATATTAGAATACACTCATTGTTTATTTATAAATGTTGGAAATAAACATGAATTCTGTAATAGACCTATCATAAAGAGTTATGATGGAGATATTTCAGATAGTAATCTAAAATTTTGTTGACTCTACTAAATTAGAAAATTAATGAATGGTTCATTGATATTTCTAATACTGAAAATTAAACCTTTAAAGATCAATAGGAGGATAAAGATCATTTGACAATGATCTGGCATCATGTTTTGAGCATATGTCTGTTGATGAGATCAATGGACAGGTAAGAGATGAAACTTTAGAATGTCTAAAATTTCAAAACTTGCATACTTATGAATATTGAATTCAAAGTAAAATGTCCAATACACCCTTCTTTGGAAAAGGTGTAAGATGTCAAGGTATTCAAGATCTCATACATATTAATGTATGTGAATGATCTATATCAGAATAAACATTATGGATATGTGATATCTATTAATGATTATTTGTGATATGAGATTTCTTTTCTTCACTTAGAAAACTTTGAAATGTTCAAAGATTTCACAATTTTGGTTTAGAACCAAAGTCTGAAGGAATGTGAAATGAATTTGATCTAACCTAGGTAGCTTGTACCTATTAGATGAATTCATGGAATACCTTATGGAGATATGAATATTATTTTTATCTCACTCCTCCTTATAAACCTAAACTCAAAAAGAGTTGTAGGGAGATACAATTGGATCATGTGTAACATGATATGATCAGTGATGAATATTAGCATAATTATCTATTAGTTTCCAAGGTATATATATGTGGTAGAGACTACATTATATATATCCTTAATAAGGTTCCATGTGATTAAGCTGGAATCTGGCACTGGAGAGTGCTACTTCATTAGGAAAATAAAGGATGGTATTGGATACCTACTTTATGACCTTGAGATTCTTAGAAAGATCTCATCTCTGAGAATGTGATTCTTAGATGATGAAACTCTCAAGAATCAAGATGAAAATGAAGTAAAGGAACTCATTTAATCTTGAGAAGATAATGAGGCTCTTGAAATCAAAAACTAAAAGAATAATTGAAGATGAAACACTAATACTTCTTTAAATAAGTTTGAGGATGTATTCCATGTGTCAGTTGGTCTGAAAATGATCGGACTTCATGAGATGAAACTCCTGAGGATTATGACATGGAAAGATGGATGTTAGTAATAAAAGTCTAATGTAGACTTCATATACAAGTGTTGTATATGGACCCTCGAGGATCCACCTATATGGGTAAGACCCATTAAGGTGTAAATGGATCTTCAAAGAAAGAGGGAACCTGATGAGAAGGTAGAGACTTTCAAAGCATGGTTCGTAGCCATGAGCTACACACCAAAGAGAAGACATTGCTTGCGATGAGACTTGTTCTTCAGTGACCATGCTTAAACCCATCAAAATAATACTAACCATAGCTACACAACTTGACTATGACATCTTCATGATGTAAGTCAAGATTGCATTCCTCTATGAATACCTCTCTGAGGACATTCACATGAAGCAGTCATAGGGCTTCATGGTTGAGGAAGGCAAGATGTGCAAGTTAAAGAAACTCCATCTATGGACTCAAACAAGTTTCTTGTAGTTGATTTGATGAAATCATAAATGTTATGATTTCAGATAGAATCTTGATAAACCATATGAAGCTTAGTGGGAGTGCCATTGTGTTCATCGTGCTAAATGTAGATATCCTAATCATTTGGAATGATCTAAGGATGATAATAATAAGTGTTTTATAATCTGGTTGTTCAATACCTCAAGATATGATCTCAAGGATACCTCTTAGATCTTAGTTCTGAAGTTGTTCAGAAGTAAAAATAAGAGGATATTGGGACCGTTACATTTGTGGTACACCTTGGACATTTCCATTTTCTGGAAAATTCCAAGAAAGGCTTATTTCCTTCAAGATATGATACTAACCTATCTAAAGAGATAGCACCTCAAAGAGTTGAGGATGTGAATGCTAAAACTGCTAGCCCTTGGGCATCAGTTCTGAGAAGCCAGGTGTGTGCTAGATGTGTACAAAAGGCCAGATGGCTGCCATGTAGTGGGAGTAGTAAACTGTTACTAATCCTACTCTGGAAATAAAACACTTGATGCAGTAATAACAATATCTTCAAAGATGATGAAACTTAGAGATAGTGATCTCAAAGTATTATCTTCAAAGGTTTAAAACCATGTAGATAGTGATCTATAAGGATCTTAACTGTAGATACCTTAGGAGATAGAGATCTCCATGAATAAAGGCATTCTGATAAGGATTATGGGAATACTAGTTATAATAATTATAATAATTATTGAGGTGTAGTGTCAAGGACACTATGACTAATATGATTGAGTATTGGTTGCATAAAATGCAACATTCGCATTGGATGCGAACACTGCTACTATGAGATATGCAAGTGCCGTAAAAGGACTTGGTGTAGTCTCTTGGGAATAGAGTGACTGATCAGCTTACCTAGCTATTTTTCTAAATAGCCTATGATTGTCACATGAGTGTGGGTTTAAATGATTAGCCCACCAATGGCTCTTTGGGCTAATGGGAGATTGTTGGACATGCGAGCCCACGGTGAGCCTTTATGCAATAAATGTTATTGCGAATATCATTCCCTGATCTGAAATGAATAATAACCACTTTGCATGATAGGTCCCTTAATACAATTAGGGTTATGTACCATGGCCATCTTGATGATCATACAACTGTTGATTCAAGTATTGAATCATAGAGGCTGGTGCTTGGATGAATATCTAAAGAGTTAGATTGAGGACTCATCAAGCACCATCAAATGATTGTTGAGAGATGATCTCCAGCCTAAGTAGGAGATGGAAATCCTTTCTCATTTAAGCTGATATCTGACCGACCTCTTGATGTCGGTCCTCTGCATGGGAATAGAGATTCGGAGGTGTCAGATTAGTTAGGTCAAAGAGTTGACTTAACGAGATCGAGATAACCAAAGTCCTATGTCGTATGCAGTCATGATATAGGCACGCATCCTCTGACTGGAGACAGATGTGTTAATATATGTCTAAGTGTGTACATTTGACAGACCAATAGGTTGATGACCTAATCAAGGTCTATACACCGGCGTGCTGGTGTGCATATAAGGGCATATGAGTAATACGATCTCTCAAAGGGATCATACAGGTTCATTATTGAACCGGAAGACATGAGCTCACTCATGAGATATTGGGAAGAATCAAATTCCGTGCACGGTCGTCTTGCTTTAGAAGCTTGACTGAATTTGTAGGTTTGATATATGGTTTTGGAAAGTATATGCTCAACACTTGTGTATGATAAATGCTTTTGGAAAGTATATGATCGATACCAACTCTCAATGATTGAATGAGAAACTTAATGATAAATCTCTGAAGTAGATAGTGTAAAATTGATCTTATACTTCAGGATTATTCTGGGTCTTCCAGTGTGCAGGATGTACAGGTATTGGGAATACCTGAGGGTGATGTGATCATAAATGATTGTATAACCATGACGCTTCCATTCCTAGGGAGATGATAAAACGGGTTTAGATTTTAGTGACTATTCTCAGTAGAGAAGTAATCTGATCTTAGTCCAAATATTGGACATTGATCTGAATGTGATTCAGATTCAATGAGAAGATTAGATTTGCGGTCTTGATTTAATCAAGTATCTATGGGAGGCCCGAGATCTGGATTTGAGATGTGATCTCAATATCCAAGTCACTATACGTGGAACAATACAATCGTCATATCCTTATCTCCAAGTATTCGCGGAGAAAGTGCATTATCCTTGAAAGAGTTCAGTATAATTTCATTGTTGATATAAGTATATGAGCATTGAGAAAATGGATAATTAAATGTGATTTAATTATCATGATTAATATGAATTCGATTCATATTATAAAGAAAGTTATCTTAGATAATTAAATGTGATTTGATTATCAAAGATGTAAATAATGTGAATGTGATTCATATTATTTGGGCACAAGAGAAAAGAGATCCAAGATGATTAAATGTGATTTAATTATCATGGATATGAATAATGTGGATAGAAATATCCATATTAATCATATATATTATGAATGTGATTTATAATATATATATAAGAGAGAGAGTTATTTGTAATTTACATTTGTTAATTAAATGTTGATGTGAATTGGATTCACATTGGACATTAAATTGAAAATGTAATTTACATTTTATCTTGGATTGTGAATGTGATTCACAATTTTCCAATGGCAGGATTGCAATTTTCACAAAATAATTATGAATTATTTTTGTTGAATAATTTACAATAAGTGTTGTTGTAAATCTTGGAGGTTTCCATGGAATAATGTAATCTCATGAGATATCATGAGACTACAAGAGATTGACACCAAATCCCATATTATGGAAGGAGGCAATATTCATTCCAATAATCTCAATGATTGCTTGATTTAATTTGGGATTGATTTATATTATCAATAGAGATTTAATCTAAATTAAATTAATTGTTGTTGGTTTTTACCAACACAAATCTTAGCCATTAAAAGAAAAATAATCAATGAGAGCTATTAGATTTGTGTTGTCCATGGATTGAGATCCATGGATCCCAAAATATTATAAAAGGAGAGGCACTCCTTTGCTATTCTATATACACATGAGAACATAAGTCTCTCTCTCTCTCTCTTTCTCTCTACATGCCTACTCTCTCTCTCCCTCTCATATGGCCATCCACCATGATGCCCTAAAGGGAGTCTCCATCGCCGCAGCGTCGTCGTTATGCTATCCGATCGTTTGCTCATGGATCTCTGTCTCCTTCGGTGCGCCTCGCTCATGAAGAAGACGTTGGATCTCGTATGTCAAGATCAGGAGATCCGCCTCTTGGATCATAAACATGGATTGCGAGAAGCACACGATTCATCCCGCGCTCGCAAGCATCTCCTCCGTCGGATCAGACTTGAGACAGGAGGCCTCTTAGTTTAGAGACTTGATCGCAACCACGCTTCAAGAGTTAATCCTATTACTTGTTTATGGTTTAGATGAAATGATTCGAGAAGTGTTCTTGGATCATGTGATTTCGTCACATGAAAAAAAATTAATTTCCGCTGCATAGAACAACTAGTGCGATTAGTCGTTCCTCGTCGTATTTGATACGACGCTCATGCTTTCGTGATGCGCTTGAGGATTATACCATATACTTCACCATTCATACAAGAATGAGATTCATGATATGAGGGTTGGCATCAACTGCTTATCCCAATGGCAAGATGAGAGATATGCACCATCTACCTCCATTCTTATCCAGGTTCAAGATAACCCTAATAGCTTAAACAAGACACAACAACAACAAAATTTTGATTAGGTATACTACTCATATTCACATCAATCTGATCATGAGATCCTTTCCTTTGATAATGTTAATCATGTCACTCAAGAGTGGAAGGATCATAGTTTTACCTAATCGAGCACGAGATATGTAGGAGGACGTCTCTGAGGATCCACTTGAGGATACCTTATAGGATGAGGAGAACGGACGTTGTCAAACATAACAGCAAAACCTTCATCAACAGAGGAAGAGATCACCAGAGGATAGAGAGGACAAAGAGCACACAGACACAACACAATGGAGATGTCGAATCAAAGTCTGCGGAGGATTTTACACCTTCAATTGAGGAGGATATACCAGCAACAGATATTCCCTAGCTTATAGTAGATAATAGCATTTCTGATTCCAAGTTATGCAATAGATATTCATGTATGAAGCTCAGTTTCAAAGAATAAAATGAAACATGTTTCTGTTTATGAACTTGATTCGTCATCACCTTCTTCTTCTAAAGCTTCAATCACATTCCCTCATGCTCTTACGACAAGAAAAGCGAGTCACCAAAAGATTCAAAAAGAATATCCAGACATGTCACGGTTTTGTAGTGAAAACATCATGTTTAAGTGACATTTGACCGGTATGTGGCGAGTACTCCTACCTTTCATAAATACCTTAAGGTGAGATGCACACCTACTAGGGTTAGTGGGAAGAAGCCAAACAACCAGGCAAAGACAGCGTCTTAACAATCACCACTACTTATTGTATTGACAACCAGCATCTTCCACGAAAGAAGAAAGACATGGGTGCACTATGTGGTGAGTCACATCGATGACATTGCATTTGCATGCAATCTCCTAGATAATGGTTCATCCATTAACCTCCTACCTCTAGCCTTATATGAAAGACTAGATCTAGGGCCTCTTAGAAAATCAAGGGCCCTACTCTAATTTACTGATAAGTCCATAAAGAAGGCTAAGGCAGAGGTTAAAAACATTGTCATTTTAATTGATTGATAAGACTACATGGTAGGCTTCAATGTCCATGATATGGATATCCCTAGTCATTAGAGAGCATCCCCGATTATTTTAGGGACCTTTCCATATGACTGTTGGTGCTCCATTTGATTACCAAACTGGGTTGATGAAGTTCCTCTCTCCAAGCAGAGAAGTTGATCTTGAGATGCCACAAACCAGATGGCAGACACCTGATTCAGAATCCAGTACAAACTATTCTTTTTCTGATGTAGAATGTAGACTGATAGGCCAGTTGGGCCATGGAGACAGACCCCAACAGTACTTAATAACACTCTCTCATATGAAGAGGACAGTGTACACGATGCAGTTTGTCAGGTGTTGCGGAGTTTCTTGATTGATGCATCCTCCTACTCCTTTGATGACTTAGAGGTCTCTTTAGACTTATCAGTTCCATCTCTTACGGAACAATCAAAGGTTGATGTTTTTTGAGTTGGACACGGCTTTAGCTGACTTATCGAGGATTTTTGGCGATCCAACTCAGGACACAACACAATTGGGGCAAGCATAGCACAACCATAACCACCTTCATGCAGCATGAAACTAGATTCAGATATGATGAAACATGATCTATTAGATGATAGTTCATTGCCAGAGCTGAAACCATCACCTCCTCCACTGAAGTACATATTTCTTGCGATATCGGGAATATATATCATGTCGTTATTAGTTATAGGTTGGCTGTAGAACATGAGTCTAGGTTGCTTAAAGTCTTAGAGAAGAACTGAAAGTCTATATGTTGGAGAGTTGGATCTTGTTGGGACTAACCCCACTCTTTGTTCACACCACAAATATATTGAGGAAAATGCAAGACCTTCCTGTGAATTTCAGAGGAGATTGAATACAAATCTAAGGGAAGTGATTAAGAAAGAAATTGAAAAGTGGTGTGTTATGGAACCTAAAGAATTAAGTCAAGGTGACCAGAAGTATATCAATCCCAGTCCTTCATGGGTTCCTCTGAAATTAAGTGGATTAAGGTCTAGACCAAGCTCCAATCTTCACACTATCTTTCAAACATGTTCAATTGTCTCGATCATTCTGAAAAATGCAAATCATATATACAATGCAAGAGGAATATTTTTGTGAAGCAATTTTCTATTTGGAACTTATGGATTTTTGAAAAAGATTTGCAAAATTTTATGCAAAATTTTGAAAATATTTTGCAAATTTTTATGGGTTTTGAAAATTTTGTAATTTTTATGGATTTTTTAGAAATATATGCAGATATTTACATGGGAGTGCTTTTGTATTTACAATAATTAACTAAAGAATTTACATTAGGCATGTATACATGAATATTCACAAGTCTCATGGACAAGGAATATAAATTTTTATTTGATGAAACGATCTACAAGGTTCCCAAAACAGTTGAAAATAATTTTATGAACCTTTTGAAAACTTATTTTTGCAAATAATTTTAACAAACAATTTTACAAACATTTACAAAAAAAATGAAAATCATTTTGCAAAGATTTCTTAAATAGTATAGATAGATTTTTCAAAATATTTTTACAACCATTTTTCAAATCATTTGCAAACTGAATTTTCAAAAATTTTATTCAAGTAAATGAAAAAGACTTTTGCAAACAAAAAGTTTTATAAATGTTTGAAAACATTTTGCAAAAGTTTTCCAAATAGTTTTACCATACTTTTCAAAGTAGTTTTACAACCATTTTCAAATCATTTTGCAAAACACTTTTAAACCGATTTATTAAATAATTTTTGAAAAATTTATACAAGTATATTATTTACAGTTGATTAATTATACATTTTAATTCATAGTATTTTAGCTATATTATTCAAAAATACGAAAGGAGTTATGGCTAAAATATATACAACGTATATATAGCCCCCTATACTTAGCTTGAGCTATGTCCTCATAGGTCATAGAGAAAAAGGAAGACGTGACTTGTGCTAATTATAGGAAAGCAAGTACCGCAACGACTAAATAAAGAATGAGAAGTCAGTCATCCCTCCTACACTTAGGATCAACTAATCCTAAGTATAGCAGACTGTATACAAAATAGGGATGCACGAGGATCCGGAATTTACGAAATTATTGGGCTCGGCTTATCCCCCCTATACTTAGGATAAGATATCCCTAAGTATATAAAGAGTATCAAAATTGAGGGACAAGCAAGAGAATGAATAATGAATAACCCGAAGGTAGTCATCTCCCTATACTTATGATGAAACATATCCTAAGTATTGCATAGATGAATGGGATGAGTGTTATATGAAAGAATAAACAAATTGAACAATAAAAAAAGAAGAAGAAGAAAAGAAAACTAATCAAAGATATTTTGGGAAGCATTGTCCAGCTCCACTGAAGTTGTTGAAGCAGTAAATTCATAATAAAAAATTACTTGTACAGATTCGACGGCGGCCAGGAACGTATCATACTATAGATACGGCTTCAGAAACTGACAGTTGACAATGAAAGGTTGTAAGTCAGATGATAATTCTGATATTAGCACACTTCCATTGTCACGCACAATTCTGACTCTGTATGGCCCTGTCCATTTGCTTATCAATTTTCTAGGGAAAATCTTCAACTTCGCATCGAACAACCATATTTTCTGTCTAGGTTCGAAGGTCTTTCTTCTGATATGCTTGTCATGCTACCATCTGACCTTCTCTTTGTACATCAAGTTGTTGTCATAGGCATAGTCTCAAAATTCCAAGAGCTTGTTCAGATCCAATTTTCTCCGGGGAACACCTTTCTGTGAGTCCAGGTTGCAAATATTCACTGCCCAGAGTAACTTGTGAATCAATTACACGAGCAAGTGGCATGGCTTTCCATATACAAGATGATAGGGAAACATGTCCAAGGGAGACTTGTAGGTGGTTTTGTATGCCTAGAGAACCGAGTCCATGAATTGTGACTAGTTCTTTCTACCCGACATTACAAGTTTTTGTAGGTTCATCTTGATTTCACGATTGGATAATTCTGCCTGACTATTTAACTGAGGATGATAAGGAGATGCGACTCAGTGATCAATGTCATACTCCTTCGTTAATTTCTTGACCTCTTCATTGATGAAGTGTCTACCTCCGTCTGACATCAAAATCTTCGATATCCCGAACTGCAAAATGATGTTGTCTTTCAAGAATTTACATATTGTTCTGTTGTCTACAACTCGAGCAGGGACACCTTCCACACAACGACTCACATAGTCCATGGCAATCAGGATGTATTCATAGCCATGACTGTTAGGAAATGTACCCTTGAAATCAATGCCCCATGCATCGAGCATATAAGATATCTAAATGAATTTGAGGGGCATAGAATCTTTGATACCAATGGGTTTTCCCATCTTCTGACAGTCGGTACATGCTTTCACATAGTCACTTGCATCCTTGGATAGTGTTGGCCACTAGAGGCCACACTGCACTATCTTTGTTGTCGTCTGCTTCCAGAATAGTGTTCACCAGATTCGAGCTTATGATAGTGCTTGAGGTACTTGTGTACTCTTTCTGAGGGATACAATGATACCATATACAATACGTTCCTTCCATGAACAAGTGTGGATCCTCCCACTAGTAAAAATGAATATCGAACACGAACTTGTCCTTTATTTTCATCCAATCTTGTGAGAATATCCAAGAGATGAGGTAGTTCACAATATTGGTATACTAAGGGAGAGATCCAATGCTGGGATGGATTCATTAGGGAAGGTTTCTGTGATCGGTGCATGGCTTAGCTGAGTATCTTGACACTTAATTTTGGATAGATGATCTGCTACCACATTCTGAACTCCATATTTATCTCTAATTTCTAGGTCATATTCGTGGAGGAGAAGGACCCATCTAAGCAGATGAGATTTGGCATCCTTCTTCTGTTGCATGTATCGGATAATGTAGTGGTCAGTGAAAACAATAACTTAATACCAAGAAAGTAGGATCTGAACTTCTCTAATGCAAAATCAACCGTCATCAATTCTTTCTTTGTAACTATATAGGTTCATTGTGCTTCATCTAATGTTTTGTTGGCATAATGGATGGAATATGACATCTTGTCTCTTCTTTGTCCTAATACAACTCCAACTGCAAAATCAGATGCATCCGTCATGATCTTAAAAGGAAGAGACCAATGGGTGCCTATAGGACTAGAGCCTGAGTGACAAGCTCTTTTAACTAATGAAATGATTGGAGAACCTGTTGATCTTCAATGAACTCGGTCTCCTTGCAAAGAAGCTCGATTAGAAGTCAGGCAAGCTTTCCAAAGTCCTTGATGAATCGATGATAGAAGCCGACATGCCCAAGAAATGATCTCACATTCTTCACATTCTGAGGTGGCTTGAGTTTAACAATCACATCCACTTTTGTGAGGTTGGCCTCCATGCCACGCTTGAAGACGGCATGGCCCGACACAATTCCTTCTGTGATCGTGTAGTGGCTCTTTTCCCATGATAGAATAATATTAACTTCACGACATTTCTATGATACTCTGCCTAGGTCCATGAGGCATGAATAAAAATTTTCACCATAGACAGAGAAATCATCCCTGAAGACTTCAAGAAAACTCCCGACCATGTCGGCAAGACGGCAAGCATGTACCTTTGGAAAGTAGCTGGAGCATTACATAGTCCAAAGGGAATTCTTTGAAATGCATATGTTTCAAATGTGCAAGTGAAAAATATCTTCTTTTGGTCTTTAGAAGCGATCACCACTTGGTTGTACCCGGAATACCCATCTAAGAAGCAGAAGTATTCTTTCCCTACAAGTTGCTCAAGAACTTGATCAATGAATGGCAGAGGAAAATGGTCCTTCTTCCTCGCTGAGTTCAGGCGACGGTAGTAAACACACACTCCAGAATGTCGGTACTCGGGTAGAGATATCTTCTCCTTAGTCATTCTTAACCACACCGAGCTCTAATTTTTAGGATCAACATGCATGGTGCTCACCCATTTTGAGTCGGAGATTGGGTTAGTAAAGCATGCTTCACACCATTTCGTAATTTCCTTCATCACTACGTCCCGAAGTTTCAGATTAATCTTCTTTGGAATTCTCAAGACAACTTGCAGTCTTCTTCAAGAAAGATATGGTGTGAACACAAGGATGGATTTATCCCTTCAGATACTTTCCAACCAAGTACCTTACAGTTCTTTTCTAGAACCTCGAGAAGTCGAGATTCTTGATCCAGGGTCAGCCTGCTGTTGACGATAACTGGATACATGTGTTATTTACCCACAAGGAATGCATACTTCATACCTATTGGGAGTTATTTGAGTTTAGGTATTTGTAGAGTCTACTCCACTGTCACTTAAGATATTGTGTTGGTAGGTGGTTGGTCTGCTTGAATTAATGAGGTGTTGTACACCTCAATCACTCCTAGCTCGAATATAAAGGTACCGAATATGTCTGCAATGAATTTTTCATGTTCAATTTGACTTGAATCTTATTTAAACATATTGATCAATGACTTGGGTTCTGACTCGGTCTCTTGGTCTGCAAGAAAGCATGGACTGATTGTGTTATCCAGGTCCTCCTCAGAAAACAGGATTTCATGTGTGACAATGTCATTCAGAGAAATTGTTGGATCTTTGATATCCACAACCTCACAAACTTCAGTTGATTTTGCTTTCCTTGTATCAGATGCGGCTTTCAGCTCGCTGACCATATTCATGTGACTTTATCAATGCTGGAGCGGAAGGTGATATTCCTAGACTCGTAGTCAACAACCACCTTGACTGTATGAAGGAACAACTACAATAATGGGAGTTTGGAGTAATGGTGCAGGAGAGTTCATATCTAGGACAGAAAAATCTACTGGGAATCGTATGTCCTTCACGGTCACGATAATATCGTCCAATAGACCTCTGGGCCACTTAATTGGATCGATCTGCAAATTGCAAGATCATTCTTGTAGGCTTAAGCGGTCCAAGCTCAAATTCTTGCAGTAGTGAGGAGGGCTTGAGGTTTATAGAATACATGCTATCAAGCATAATGTGCTTAAAAACCTAGTCAAAAATCTAACATTTGATGTTGGGTGCTCTCTTATCTTTCCTTTTCTGCAGGAGATCACTGATAATATTCACAGTGGTTATAGTTCATATGTGCTTCTCTCCTCTACTGCGTTTGTTTTTACGGATCTGACGTTTCGAGGTACAAGCATGTTTTAATCATTTATTCAACTAGCATGTATTCCATGGCCTTCATCAATGACATTTTCAAAACATGGTTTTCAATGATCTCAGCAACATCAGGGTCGGACAATGTATTTTTCAAGTTTATAATTTTTTTTGTGTTTTTCATTGCTTAAGGAAATGGAATATTCATAGAAGAAAATGTATTGTTCTTAATTATAGAACTATTTACATATGGTTGTCCAGAAGATGGACCGCCATGCAAAACAAGCAAAAATATATTCGCATGATCTCGAGTTTTATCGGATGGCTCAAGAACTGTTGCTGGTGACGGCACATCCTGGGTTGGTCAATCTGAGCTTCGGTTCTTATTTTCTTTTTGAGAATTTTTATTTTGATGGTTTTTTTGTAATTTTTCCTCTTGGTGGTAGTGGATGGCAGTTGTTGCTTCTCCTACATCATCATCTTCCTCACCCGATTCTGCTGCTGGACCGGTTGATGGAGAAGATGACTCTTGAAAAGTTGCTTATTCTTCCCCTTGGTTGATGCAGACGGCTATAATGTCCTTCTGCTTCTAAGAGTCACTGCATGGGATAAAACATAATCTGAAATTCTGTCTCTGTTAGACCGGACTGGATATCACAAACTACATCTTCTTTCCTCTTAAAATTATTGGTTTTTGCCTCGACCTATGCAAGAATAAGAGTTTTGATGGCAGTGAGGTCATGAAGTTTCTGAGACATCTCTGTTAGGCCTTTGACGAGTTGGGCCAAGCAGTCTAGAGCCAGGTTCACTAGGGCAGACTCGGATGATTCGATGTGCTAACCATGATGAGAGTGATACTGCGGAGGCTAAGAAAAATGAGAGTTGTGGTGAGGAGGGAGTTGTTGCTGATGAAATTGAGGAGGAGGAGATATTGATTTTGAGAAGCAGCAACATAATTGTAGTACGACTAGTGTTAGAGGTACCCGGAATGTTGGTACGGGTGATTCTGCCTCTAGTTGTTATGATAGGATGGAGGTTGATGCTGTAGAGGCTGGTGTGATCTTTGGACAAACCTCCCACCGGAGGGTTGGTGATACAACTTGAGTGCAGAGGATCGGCCTTGATGTTGTCCTCCTGGATGGGTCAATTGGGGATCATTGTTCCAGATGTTGTTTACCTCTTGAATTTGAGACGGTGGTGGGAACAATGGATCTGCATAAGATGGGGGTTGAGGCTTTGGCTATTAGAGTACAATCTGCTGAGACGACTTCGGAGGTGACTGGTCAGGTGCTTGCACGTAGTATACGTGTTGAACCTGAGGTTGACATGAACTCGGCTGAGGTTGATATGGAGTTGTGGCATCCAGGCTCCTTCTTCTTAGTAGGAGTTGTGGTATCCAGGCTCGCAGACTGTACAACATTGATGGTGCTCATAAGCAACTCCAAGATCTTTGAAATCCGATCCAGCTTGTCCAAGTATTGGGTCCTTTGTTCGATCACGGATAGTTTCTCAAGGTCCTTTGATCGCTTTTTAATAACATCCAACAACTTACTTACTTAGCAAATCAAAGTCTAGAGGGTTGACTATTGAAAAGGAGTCACCACCTGGAAATCTATCTGATTATGTTTGATTCCCTTATCACTAGTCTCAACCCATCCTGTGTCAACTAATTGCACACCCTCTTTCCAAGATATATTCCATTTCATTTTCTTCCTTAATACCCTTAGCTCCATCGTGGCCATTGCTACTTGCTACTAGACTTGATACCCCCCTTTGATCGCCTCCTATAGCGAGACATCTCAAACCTAGAACCGGAGTCCTTGGCCCCTACCTCTGATCTATCTACTGCACATCAACTTGTTTTTCCGATCTCAACTTTCCTGTGTGGAGTGACTGTGGCTCCCTATGATGCTGATGTTGGAGCTCTCATCCCTATCCACTTCACTGGATCTCGTCATATTGACATGCTTGTGGTGGATTTACGACTGTCTCTGATAAGCACAAGATGAGGATAGAGCAGCCTTTCCTTCAACCATCTCTACAAAGAACTTCCAGACGACACCCTCATCCATATTGAAATGAGAGACACCACATGCATCATCCACTAGACTCTAGCAATCTAGAGTGATGCCCCAAAGAAGTGTTGGACCAGATTGGTCCGAGGAATATCATGGTGGGACACTTTTTCTATAAATCTCTATATCTCTCCAAGCTTCATGGATAGGCTCGTGCGGTCCCTGGGAGAAGTTGCTTATTCCAGCTCGCTTCTGATTGAGATGACCCAATGGATAGTATTTATGGAGAAACGCAGATTTCAGTTCCTCCCAGGTCATCACGACCTTCCCCAAGTGATTGATCCAATAAAGAGCCTTGTTCTGAAGGTTGAAGGGGAATGTTGTCATCTTGACTACTTCTAAATGGATGTTAGGGTAGTGGGTGGTGTGGCATATGCAAGAAATTTGTTGAAGATGGATATAAGACTCTTCATTTGTGTTCCTGTTGAAGGAGGGGAGAAGAGCCAGAAAATGCAGCTTTATTTCAAAAAGTCTATGGACTACAGGGATCTGTATCCACCCTATCATCTGGCTAGTGCTAGGATTATAGGTTTCTTTGAGAGTAGGCTTGGGAGCCTCTCACTCCTTGGCTCATCAGTGGGTCCTCCACGGTGTCTATCTTCTTCTTATTATTCACCTTCTATTCCTCCTCCTCTGCTCTCTCTCTCTCCCCCTCAGGTTATTCAACATTTCTTACAAAGAGACCTGGGCAAGTGCTTGATCTGTAAGCTGTTGTTGGATGGCATAAAATGGATGCCGGTAGTTACGCATTGACGGTGTTCTGATCTGATTGTCTTTGATCTGGTTAGTTCAGTCCCTTCCCCTTTCCCTGAGAAGCCATCTCTGATTCAGACTCAGAGGAATTGATCTGGATGGGATCCAGGGTTATCTCTGGATCTACGCATGAAAATGTACCCCGATCAGTCTGACAGATTATGGAACCAAATGGAACGGATGATCTGGAATTAGGGTCAATTCCAGATGTGTGTGAATGGAGCATTTGATGTGAACTGAAATTGATCTCATCCAAAAGGGGTGATTGGAGGGACAAGAGTGATCCCAATTTATTGAAGAATGAGAAGAAGTTCAGGAGTATGGAGATTGGTTCGCAAGATCCGAACTGAGTACTCAGGAATCGCCATGAATTATGGAAAATGTTGAGGTCATGGAATCAATTTGGGTGTCTACGGGTCCCGACTAAGTCATCCATGAGATGACATCTTAGATAGAAGCGGAGTAGATGAGGAATCAAATACTGTGATAAACAATAGATGAAATGAAGAGGGAAACAATGGAAGGGTAAAAAATGAGCGGGGAAAGAAGAAATGAAAATAGATAAAATGAAAATAGTGCAAGTGTGCAGGATTGGATCTTTGACCTAAATTCTAATTCAAACACACACAATACATAATGGATTCATTAACCCAACACAAGTGAAAACGTAAGAGTTTGGCTATTTTTATCTTTTTAATTTTATTATTATTTAATGAAATATTATAGCAAGTTCTTAGATGCTAATCTTATAAGAGAGTGAGTATTGTCGGAAAAGAATCATGTACTGTTCACTTCCTTAACCTGTAACCTGCACTTTTTCAAGAGAATCCATGATATTCGGTCTGGTTCCACTACTCAACCAAAGAATAGAGGAGGAAGCTGATAGGTGAAACAACTACTTCTCCTAAAAATGAGATACTTGGATGCAAGACGATGAGACAGACACACCTGTGAGGGCGTGACCTAAGCTCAATACTTCGGATCAGGTCGGATGTTCTACACAAGGCAATAGCACCATCGACCGTCAAGTCCCTACCCACCTACGTATAATAGAAGCGCCAATACTTCATGAATCCAATCAATAACTAGGTAGTATTCAGGCTTGATTTTGGGTTCTGATCCTTATGGGTCATGCCTCATTCAGTCTGGATAGCACCTGAAAATAATGTGGGCTTTATTAGCTTCAAACAATGATGGTTCGTTATGAATTTTAATTTAGGTCAAAATTTATTAAACAATCCCCTTGTTTTAATTTTTTGTTTCCACTTTTTTTTAATATTTTTCGAATAATTCGCATAACTATTTTTTCTTTAAAATCCTAGGTGGTACAAAACCAGGGTAGAAAATGAAAAAATCATGCAAGTGGATACTAGGATGGAAATCTCACCCTAGTATCGAATGATGCATGCAAAGTAAGAGGACTTACAATGCTTCCTAGCTCTCTCCATGCAGTATGCAAAATAGGAATTTAAATTCTACATTACATGAGATGCAAGCTGGTGAAATTGCCCTAAGCAAGAATTGTTATTAATCATGAAGAACCAATTTAATTTGAGCTAACACCAAATGTAGAATCTATATGTGCATGCAGATATTTTGTGTTTGGACCTAATTTACTCGGTCATGCAATCCCTAAAAATCTAAGGGCTCAATTACAGAAAACAAAGAAACAAAAGGTGGAAAACTCAAAACTCAGAAAACAAAGAAAAACAAGTGGGAAAATAGGGAGAATAAAAAGTGAGAAGGCGAGAAAATGCGGAAAAATTCGACGAGGCCCCAGGTAAATAATCACCTAAGCAATGGACCTCGAAGAGTGGTAATGTTCAAAATTTCCTAGAGTACATGCATTTTTAAAATTAATAATGAAAAAAAGTCTCTCTCTCTCTCACATACACAAAAATAAAAATAAAAAGCTACACTAAGAACTATGCTTCTTTCTCTGTCTCTCTTTTTTGATCTCTCCAATCAGCCTATAGAGAAAAGGTTGATCTCCTCGTGACTCGGTTGCACTAACTTCCTAAGAAGTTGCCTTCGACACATGGTCCCTAGCAAGAAATTCAACAAAGTAGATGGTCCGACACAGATAAGCAGTTATTTATAAAAAGAAATAGAAGACAGAAAATTGTACAGATGAATATGTACGTTGAACAACTATCCTAATTGTTACTCCCCGACAACGGCATCATTTTGTTATGAGGATCGAGCAAAGATTCCTAATACCTGGTCTTGGAGGGTCTACAATGCTTGAAAAGTTGGGTCCGACAATCGTTGTATCAACCGCTCTCGTAGTACTAGGAACATGGACAATCACTCAAACAAACAATCAACCCAGGATATGTGAATAATCAATGCAAATGTGTGAGTCAAAATTTATTTTTATTTTAACTATACAAAATGTGTGTACTATAGTGAATAAGTATAGAGTGTCAAACCACCAGAGCTATGGGGATAGGGTATTATTGTCTAAAAATAAATAACAAATGTTTTTTACTTTTTCTGCTTTTTGATTTTTTGTGGGGTTTTAATGATATTTAGTTTTTTTATAGATTTTTATGGTTTATTTTTTATTTTATAATTTTTATTTTCTTTTTATATTTTTTGACCTTTAATTTCTCTTTGTTTTTAGGGTATAATAAATAAATATATATCTATATAATATAATATATATAATATAAGTACTATATATGATATATATAATAAATATGTAAAAGTCTAGGAAATACAATTAAGTATAGTCCTTTTAATTTTTTAAAGGCTTTAAAATATATAAGGTATTTATAACAATAATAATTATACTAATAAGTATATAATTATTTGTATATATATTATACGTCTTTATATTTATAATTATGTCTATATGTAATCAAAAAGTATGAAATAAATTGTTTTATATTCTTTTATTTTTTTCTCTATTTTTACAATTTATTGACGATTTTTGCTATTTTTTATGTATTTTTAAAGTTTGAAATACTCGAAAATATGGAGTTAATAAATAGGTCGGGCTGTTTTAAGGTTTCAAAATAGATAATGAGTTCAAAAATCACTCAAACTAATTTTAAAGTATGTTATATGATGTATAGAAAAATATACATAAGAAAACTATTTTGTTGGAATTTTTGAGAATTTTTGATAATTTTTTAGGGTTAGGAGGGTTTTTTAATTTTTAAAGTTTTTCTTTGTTTTTTGTGATTTTTGGTCTGGGGTTATATTATATAGTAATATATAATAGATATTTTTTTGGAAAAATCAGGTTTATATATTTTTTGTATTTTTATAGCTAAATATGGGATAAATAAGCTCCTTTTGATTTTTATTAAATAGAAAATACAAGTAAATGGTAATTAAAATTCATGGCATGAATAAGCACAATATCAGACATTTATTTTGTTTTTTTCCAAATTTTTACACGCACAAGGGCTATTTAATCACAAATGAAAGGCAATAATTTAATGTACAACCTAGCAGAGGTATATTTGCAATAAAAATGAGGGTTTACATGCAAAATACCCAAAACTTTAACACTTTAGTATAACTTTTAAATATTAAACAAAAATAACGGAACCCAGATGGGATCCCTTACAAATTGCCCAACTCACGGGGGGGGACCACGTGAGCTGAACAAACATTAGACCTGCATGTAATATACAATAAGGTGTGAGGGGTCCATACAATTTTCCCTCAAAAGTTGAAGTGTATTTAGATATTTACAGGACCTTCTAATAATTACAAAAAATCACGAGGGGGACTATGTAATTTTCTCCTTTAAAGGTGCTTCATAGGATGGTGGGGAAGCTTCCACGTGGCGTGATGGACGGCTCTTAGACACATCGCTTCACTTAGATTCAATGGCCCATATTAGATCTGGGTTGAAGGCTTGATCTGAAAGTCCTCGAGTGTTCACGAAGAACACCTCAAGAACAAAGTTCTGGCGAGTTTTGATCGATGGTATCTCCTCCGTCTGGCCTCCTCCTTCGTAGTTGAGAGGCTCCTCGGCTTCCTGGAAGTCCTATGCACCTACAAAATCCTTCAAAATGATCCATGGTCCATTTGACAGAACCTGGAGCTTGGACCACTTGGAGCTTCTGTTTGAGGCTTGTAGTGTTTCTCTAAGTGTTCTCCTTGATCACACTTATGCACAAAAAAGATGATGGGCTAGAGATGAAGATGCTTGACCTAGCATTAAAGTTGTATAGCAAGGGAATGTGCGAGATGGAAAGGTCCGGCTAGAGGAGGTGGAACTCGGTCGAACTTGATCCGTGAAGGATCAATGTGGAAACAAGGGGGATTCGATGGAGTTGGAGACGTGGAAGGAAAATGAGGTGAAAGATGGATCGATCACAATCGAAGAACATGGAATTTGGTGCTGGAGCTCAAGGCCCAGTGGATATGATTCCTAAAGCTAAAATAAATTGCACGCTAATTAATTAAACTAATATTACATCCTAACTACTAGAATGAAAATAATTGAAATAAGATTACATAGCAACTCGACTTAATCGGAGTCAAGGAGAAGATGAGGCGTCATCCAAGGAGCTCCGATAGCACCTGGATCACCACTTCCACCGCTTTATCCGCACCATTAAGGTCTCGAGCAACGCCTACTATCACCAGGGGCAGAATAGAGTGTACCTAATGGGGTTACAGTAGCGGAAGAAGGATCAAAATGGAAAAAGGGGGACGGAAGTCAAAATTTATAGGCGCGGGTTTCAGCCAAAAAGGCGTGGGTTTCAGCCAAAAAGGTGAGGAGATGACGTGCAAGGAGGAAGAGGTAGGTGGGGATTCTGGAGTGGGTAAAGATGAAGGATGATATTGCTGCAAGATGGTAGTGGTCTCGAGGGAGATGAAGGAGAGGGAAAGGTGTGCAAAATTAGGGAAGAGGGGGTAATCATGGGTTCTGACACATGGGCGGCTGAGGAGAGGAGAGTTGACCTGGGGCAACGGTCCTCAGCTCATGGTTGGTCCACGTGGACCAACCATGAAAAAGAATGAAGAAAATGTTCTGTAAATTCGTTTAAAAATAGAATCTGATTTTAGTAAATTAAGGTTAAAACATGAAATATGTTTGTATTTAATGTAGTATTTTATTCTGATTTTTATTTATTTATACAAGTTAATTTATTAGATACTAATATTTACATGTATATATATATATGTATATATACCTGTATATTGCATATTTTATTTTTATTTTGTATTACATATTTTATTATTATATATATAATTTATATATTTACTCTTTTAAATATTTTATTGTATTTTTTGAGTTTATTTATGTACTTAAATAATTAAGTATATATATAATATAGGTAAATTATGGGTATACCTTACCTATGTATTAAAGTACATTATTTATTTTAATGGATTTTTTATGGTTTTATTATTCACATGTGTTTTGATTAATATTACAAATATATAAAATTATAAGAAACTTAAAAGATTTATAGAATAACATAATGAATATTATATACTAGTAAGCTTCACATTGAGGGCCCAAAAGCTAGCTTTTGCATCTTAACTCCAAATTGAATGAATCTGCCTTTAATAAATAGATAATTTAATTTTATGGACAATAAATTGAGTTTGGTGAATTTTGAGTTTGTATAGAGAAGTTACAAGTCTGTAAAGCTCTGTTTATGGTTTTTTATTTTGTGTTTCCCGATCACACTGCGAATATTTTTGAATGAAATAAATTTTGTATTTTTATGTGAAATATTCACGTTAAGTGTTTATTTATTTAAGGTATAATAATAAGAAAATAAAATAGGTCCTAAATGTAATTTTTGGGCTACAAATTTAGTGATTCCGTGTTGTGTATTCTGTACAATTGGCTGCCCTATATCCCCCTACTTTATTCCTTATCGACAAAGTCATCATGATGACTGGATCTCAGGGTGTAGGGTCACTCAATGTCTTTGACACTTCATTCTTTTTCTTTTCTTTCCTTTATTCTTTTATTTTGAAATTATATACATAATCTTATATAAGATTTTATACAATATTTTATGGGAATTTTGAGTATTATTTTGTATAAATTAATGTTATATATATGCATTTAGCTAGGGATTTAAGGTCAAAATGAAAGAATAAAGGTGACAAAATAGAGATTCATAAGTGTGGAGTAGGTTTCATATATCCCATCTCAGACTCCAAATGGGTGATCTCATTGCATGTTTTTCTGAAGAAGTTGAGAATTCAGATGGTCACTAATGATGAGGGAGAAGATATTGCAATACGAGTACCCATGTAGTGGCGTGTCTGTGTCTACTACAGATGCATGAATGCCACGTCCAAGAAAAATCAATTTCCCTTACCCTTTATTGATCAAAATTTGGAGAGATTGACAAGGAAAGAGTTCTACAATTTTCTTGATGGGTACTCTGGCTACAATCAAGTAGCCATAACTCATGAAGACCAAAAAAGGGTATATTTACATGTCCATTCGACACATATGCATTCAAGAGTATGTCTTTTGGGCTTTGTAATGTCCTTGGCACTTTTCATTGATGCATGATTGTTGCGTTTGCTAAGATGGTGGGAGATTTCCTGGATGTATTCATTTATGATTTCTCGGTCCATGGGGATCCCTTTGATACATGTTGTGCACATTTGGACCAAGTTCTTCATGTATAGAGGTCTGGTGATCTCTTGGGAAAAGAGTCATTTTATGATTCAAGAAGGTATCGTGTCGGGCATGTAATCTCCAAGAGGGGAATGGAGGTTGTTCCTGCCAAGGTAGATGTGATCAAGAAGCTTGGTCCACCAACCAACATGAAGTCAATGCGTTCATTCTTAGGGCATGTTGGATCTTATAGGAGATTTATTAAAGACTTTTCAAAGATTGCCCGACCAATGACTGAGCTCTTAGGGAAAGACATAGAATTCATTGCATACTATGTGTCTTGAGGCCTTCGACCTCTTGAAAAGGAAGATTATTGATTATCTTGTCTTGCAAGCTCCTAACTGGTTTCTTTCCTTTGAGATCATGTTTGATGCACCATATTTTGCTATAGGAGATATGTTAATATAGAGACGAGATGGGATTCTATTTGTACTTCACTATAAGAGTAAATCATTAGATGTAGTGCATAAAAAATATACAATAACTGAAAAGGAAATTCTCGCAATAGTCTGGACCTTAAATAAGTCCAGGTCTTACATTTTAGGGTCCAAGGTGACTATTTAAACTAATCACATAATAATCCAATACTTAATGGAAAAGAAGGGAATGAAGGTGCATCTTCTTAAGTGGCTTTTATTGCTCCGAAAGTTTGATTGAGAGATATAGGATAAACCTAGAGTTAAGAATGTTGTGGCTGGTCATCTATCTCGTATTGAGTTGAAGGATTCCCCTGATTCAACACCTATAAGAGAGACTTTTCTGGACAAGTCAATTTGTGTTTGACTCCCTCCCTTGGTATGCCAACATCGTGAAATACCATGTCTCCAAGCAAGTTCCCTAAGGTTGGAATAGAAACAGTATTGACCGACTGAAGTCAGAATCAAGGAAGTACCATTGGGAGGATCCATTCTGTTTCTTTGAAGGACAGGATTGTATCTGAACAAGGTGTATTCCTCAGAATGAATACCAGAGTGTCCTCACAATTATCATACTTTAGAAGTAGGAGGATACCATTTGAGAAAGAGATTTACTCATAAAGTGCTCCAATGCGGATTTTACTGGACGACCTTGTTTCATGATGCATATGATTTTGTCAGTTCATGCCCGATTTGACAAAGAATGGGAGGGATAGTTGGATCTAGAGATGAGATGCCCATGCAACTAGTGATTTTCCGTGATATTTTTGATGCATGGGGTATTGGTTTTATGTGTTCCTTTCCCAACAATAATGGACATGAGCATATTTTGCTAGTCGTTGATTAATTATATAGATGGGTGGAGGATATCCCAATCCGAACTGTAGACAGTAAGACTATTTGTAAGTTTGTGAAATATCAAATTATTTCCAGGTTCGGAGTTCCAAAGGTTCTTATTCTAAATGGGGGTAGCCACTTTGTGAATCGTGAGATGAAAAGGTTGAGTAAGGACCAGGGAATTGATCACATGGTTACTAGGCCTTACCACCACAATCTAATGGTATGACAGAGGTTTTCAACAGGGAAGTTAAGAGTATACTTCAGAAGCTAGTTCGTCTATATATGAAGAACTGGTCCTGGTTGTTAGACCAAGTTCTGTGAGCTTATAAGATACCACTCGATACTTCTTCACAAGGAATGATTTATGGCAAGCCATGCCATTTATATTTTGAGTTAATTCACAAATTTGAATGAGTAATCAAAAAGATAAATCGGAACTGTCACCTTGGGAAACTGTGTAGAGTTCCGCAACAGAGCATATGACAACATTATGGTCTACAAGGAAAAAGTCAAGAAATGACATGATCAACACATCTCGTACAAGAACTTTGTCCCAAGATAAAAAGTATGATTATTCAATGTAAGTTAAAGATCTTTCATGGCAAACTTAAGTCTAAGTGGATGGGTCCTTACATAGTGAGAGAAGTTCACAGTAATGGAAGTATAGAGATATGTGATCTCACAAATGGTGTGCAATCTTTCTTCGTGAATGGACAGTGTTTAAGCACTTCGTCGAATCAAATGAATAGTTATTCCAGATTGAACATATATACTTCATGCAGAGTAATGATTCTGATGTCACTCATACTTATTCTGCATGAAGATTGCAACAGAAGATTAAGTTCAGAACATACTCAACAGCTAAAGATTCAACCATCCATGGTCTTCTAACTTTACTTCATTAACCCGATTCTTTATGTACTTCTCGGTTCCCTCTTTATTAGGTTCTTACTCTCTACCTAGGTTATTTAAATCCTAATTATATGGGGGTCGAGCCCATGTTCTGTTTATCCATTTGTTCCTTCTAAATATTCTTCTCGGTCACTTTTTCTTTACTTTCTTTCTTTACACTTATGTTATTTCAAGCCTAAGTATAGGAGGGGGGGACCAAGCCCTAGTTTGTATACTCTTCTTGTTCTTCGATTCTTTTAGTCTTAATTCTTATGTATTTTCTTCCTACACTTAGGTTAGTTGAACCCTAAGTCTAGGGGGAGAGTACGTTTCAACTCTTGTACAGTTTTCTTTTCTATACTTAGCATGAGCTATGTTCTTCATTCCACTTTGTGCCATGAGGACATAACACACATTAAGTATAGGGGGGTTTATGTATATATTTCATATACACTTTATCTATAGCTCATACTTTAAAATATTTTGATATTATATTATGTGCTAAGAATATGAGAATTTTAAACTAATTTAGAAATGATTTGTAAAATATTTTGAAATTCTTTATACATATCTGACATAATTTTGTAAAAATGTTGACATATTATTTGATGTTTGACACATTATTTTTATGTACTCATAAATTGTTTGAAAAAGTTGAAAAAATAAAAAAATATTAACTAATAAGGGGTTTTATCCCTGACCCTTCACATCACGCATGACTTGTGCAGTTCATGATACTTTATTTAGAGTGACACTTAACTTAAGGTTTGATCAATCTGTTCATTAGGGTCTTAGGACTTAATAAATCAAACTCCCATATTTGAAAGGTATAAATGCTATATTGCATGTAGAATCTCTAGTTTTTAAAGAATATGACTAATGCTACACATGTACGATTGCATAATCATGGTTATGAGTCGAGGTTTCACCTGAGGAAGTAGGATGAGAGGTTTGAGTTGGGACCTGATTTTATGATGCTTGAGAATGGGATAAGATTAAGGATTACTTCATGAAACCCAAGTGTCAGCTCGTTAGCCAGTATGAGAACAAAGTTCTTGTACTATCTTGATTAAAATCTAAGACGCCAATGTATGTAAAATAATAAAATTGTTGATCATTATGCACCAACTTGATAAAAGCAGTGGATCTAACCAAAAAGAAAATAATGAAATATGTATCAAAAAGGAAAAAAGCTCAAAACATTCCAAACAAAAAGAGCTTATATTACTTGCAAGCGCTCCCATTCTTTTTAAAGTGTCCACTTGGACCAAAGCTGCTAAGTCTTATGAGCCGGGCGAGCAAGATAAAAGGGCTCTACATCGTAGTGTAGAAGGTATAATAGATACTCAAAAGAAACATACCTCGGTATATCCCAGAAAAACAAGTGTAGACAGCTCAGAGTTCTTTACTTACATACTGATCAACACCAAAAAATACAAGCGTGTGTTAGTAAGGCAATCGAGTGACTCTTGTCCCTATGTGAGGAGAAAAGAAATGAAACAGACATAAATTCTCCATACTTGAGCATTCCGTCTCACATTTTTTCTAGACTGACAACTAAAGAGATAGAGGAATGAAGTGAGACTTTATTTAATCTCTAGAGTTGAAGAGTGGGTTCTAAGGATGATCTTTTAAACTGGAACCTCATGCAAAGCTTGGACTCTACACTTGTATATGTAATTCGCATTAAATGGCATTATCTTTATATGTATATGTACACAGAGAGTTTGATATCTAGGGAAGTTGAGTTCCATTGGAGTGAGACTTGGTTAAACTTATAGTTTAAGAGTCACATGAAACTCGTATCCTGAATGTCAAGTCTTGTATCTCATAGGCACAGTCAGGGTTCAACTTACTTATTCATTCTTTATTTGCTCTAGGATGAGCAAAGTTTAAGTATAAGGAGGTGATGAATCTCATTCATCATCATTACATTCATTAATTAGCCCTCTATCTTAAGTTATTCATTTAACTTACCAAATAACTAATTAGAATTAGTATTTTATACATTGTAAATAATTAAGATTAATTATTGTATAGTAATAAAGTACATAATCATTTTATATATGTACCTAATGTTTCCCTTATTTTCCTATATTTTTCATTTTTAAAAGTCTAATATTGATGGGAAAAGGGAGTATGCACCGGCGGGTGCAGCTAACTAGCTACACCCGACCATTTTTCTTATTGGTTTTTTATTTTTTTCAAAAAAAACTGATGGAGATTTACTTAGTTTATTGACAAGAATACGTGTTTCAAATTTCATGAAAAACAAACACTCCTAGAATGCCCATCTAGATATGGTCAATTTCAATAATTCTAAAACCGTTAAAATGTCATAGCCTTGATGTAGATGATAGAAATGTCGAATTTAGTTGAAATTGGTATGATATCATGGTGATATATGGTGATTTATATCCCCCTAGGTTTCATTTCAAAACGTGAAAAATCAATGAAAAAAGGGCCGGGTGCAGCTAGTTAGCTACACCCTCGGGTGCAGCCTCCCCAGCCCCATATATAATATATATTAACTATTATTAAAAATACCAAAAAATAATTAACAAACAATTAAAATAAGTATTTTTATTCCTTAAAAATACTTACATAAAAATATAAGTATGTGTGTATATATTGTATTTTAGTTTTAAGTTTTACATGAAAGTTGTTGATTTCAAAAAACGATATACAACTTTCATGTCGAGCCTTTTTAATTCACATAACATTTTATTTTATATTTGTATTGATTTATTCATTTATTGGGCCACATGGCTCAATCAAAGCCCTCCACGTGTCTGGTTCTTTATTAAGAGCCTTCGGACGACCCTTATCCATTCAAACCCACCTCAACCATAGCCGCTTGATCTTATGATCAAGTGGATCTACGCTGCACACATGCCTCCATTTAGGTTGTTGGATCCCCTTATCCAACGTCCACCAGTCATCTTCCTCCTCACTCCCCTTCGACCCACGCTCCGCTAGTTGTGTAACTGATCATCTTCTGCAGTTTATGCTGGTCTCCACATGTGGCTTTAAGCTACAAGACCATACCTTTCTGTTCACCTCACATCTCTCTCTCTCTCCCATGCCTTAACCTCCATGTCCACCATCATTTTCATGTGAGATTGCAATTGACAGATGAAACTACCCCCTTCAACAGCTCCTCCTTCGAACAAAATCCTCCTCTCAACCTCCATTTACAACCATCCACCTTTATGAGAGGTTCCACTTAGCATCTCCTCCCTTCTAGTGACAGTGAGAGCGAGTAGAGAAGCCACGACAGCGTGCCACCTGAAGGATATGGTTAGATCCTCAAGCGCATCACGGAAGCGTGAGCGTCGTATCGAATACGACGAGGAGCGACTAGTCGTACTAGTCGCTCGATGCAGCGGAATTAAAATTTTTTTCTTACGACGAAACCACATGATCCAAGAACACTTCTCGGATCGTTTCGTCTAAACCACAAACAAGTAATTGGATTACCTCTTGAAGCATGGTTGCGATCGAGTCTCTAAACGAAGAGACCTCCTGTCTTAAGTCCAATCCGACGGAGGACACGCTTGCGAGCGCGGGGATGAACCGCGTGCTTCTCGCAATCCATGTTGATGATCCAAGCGGCGGATCTTCTGATCTCGACACACGAGATCCGACGTCTTCTTCACGAGCGAGGCGCACCGAAGGAGACGGAGATCCACGAGCAGAAGAACGGCAGCATAACGACGATGCCGCGGCGATGGAGAACCTCTCTTAGGTCATCCATGGTGGACGGCCACATGAGAGGGAGAGAGAGGGCTGTCGAGTAGAGAGAAGAGAGAGAGAGAGATGCTTCTCAAGCATTGTGTGTAAAATAGAGAGCATGGTATGCCTCTCTATTTATAGGGTTTTGGGATCCATGGATCTCAATCCATGTGACATATAAAATCAATGGATGAGATAGATTTATGTCAATCCAATAGCCAAGATTGTTGTTGGTAAAACCAACAAATTTAGATTAAAATATATTTGACAAAATCAAATATAAATTAGTCCTAAATCAACCCAATAAATAAGGAGAGAATGTGCATGGAGATTTCATCTCCATGCACCTTCCATGTGGACGGCCACCCTTTCTTAATTGGAATAGGGTGCCGCCCACTCATTTCCATGGGGAGAGCAATCTCATGGAAATCCATGAGATTGCATATCTCCTTGAAAATCTCCTTTATTTATTTTCAACAACTTTTGTTGGCTTTTTATTCTTCAAAAATAATTCACAATTATATCTGAGAATATTGCAATCTTGCCATGGAAAAATTGTGAATCAAATTCACAACCCAAAACAACATATAATTTACATTGTCAATTAATTACACAATGTGTATCCAATACACATAATAATTAATCAACACATATAAATTATAATTAACTCTCTCTAATACATTATAAATCACATTTATAATATATTATGAATAATTGGATATTACTATCCACATTATTCTTATCCATAATAATTAAATCTCATTTAATTATATTGGATAACTTATTCTCATGTGCTCAACTAATATGAGTCACATTCACATTATTTACATCTTTGATAATCAAATCACATTTAATTATCTAAAATAACTCTCCTTATAATATGAATCAAATTCATATTATTCATGATAATTAAATCACATTTAATTATCCATTTTCTCAATGCTCGGATACATATATCAACAACGGAATTATCCATGAACTCTTTCAAGGATAATGTGCTTTCTCCGCGAATACTTGGAGATAAGGACATGGCGATTGTATTGTTCCACGTATAGTGACATGGATATTGAGATCATATCTCAAATCCAGATCGCGGGCCTCCCATAGATGCTTGATTAAATCAAGACCGCAAATCTAATCTTCTCATTGCATCTGAATCACATTCAGATCAATGTCCAACATTTGGACTAAGATCAGATTACTTCTCTACTGAGAGGAGTCACTAATATCCAGACCCGTTTCATCACTCCCTAAGAATGGAAGCGTCATGGTTATACAATCGTTTATGATCACATCAACCTTAGGTATTCCTAATACCTGTACATCCTGCATACTGGAAGACTCAGATTAAACCCGAAGTATTAGATCAACTTTACACTATCTACTTCGTGGTTTTATCAGTAAGTTTCTCATTCGATCATTGGGAGTCAGTATTGATCATATACTTTCCAAAGGCATATATCATACCTAGGTCTTGATCATATACTTTCCAAAAGTATATATCAATCCTACAAATTCAGTCAAGCTTCCAAAGCGAGACGACCATGCGCATGGAATTTGATTCTTCCCAATATCTCATGAGTGAGCTCATGTCTTCCGGTTCAGTAACTGAACTTGTATAATCCCTTTGAGAGATCATATTACTCATATGCCCTTATATGCACACCAGTGCGCCGGTGTATAGACCTTGATTAGGTCATCAACCTATTGGTCTTCCAAATGTACATACTTAGACATATAGTAACACATCTGTCTCCGATCAGAGGATGTGTGCCTGTATCGTGACAGCATACGATATAGGACTTTGGTTATCTCAATCTCGTTAAGTCAACTCTTTGACCTAACTAATCTGACACCTCTGAATCTCTATTCCTATGCAGAGGACCTGCATCAAGAGGTCGGTCAGATATCAGCCCAACTGAGATAGGATTGCCATCTCCTACTCTGGCTGGAGATCATCTCTTAATAATCATTTGACGGTGCTTGACGAGTCCTCAATCTAACTCATTAGATATTCATCTAAGCACCAGCCTCTATGATTCAATAATTGAATCAACAACTGTATGATCATTAAGATGGCCATGGTACATAACCATAATTGTACTAAGGGATCTATTATGCAAATTATGTATTCTTCATTTCAGATCAGGGAATGATATTCGCAATAACATTTATTGCATAATGGCTCGCCGTGGGCTCGCATGTCCAACAATCTCCCACTTGCCCAAAGAGCCATTAATGGGCTAATCATTTGAACCCACACTCTAGGCTATTTAGAAAATAGCTAGGTAAGCTGATCAGTCACTCTGTTCCCAAGAGACTATGCCAAGTCTTTTTACGTCACTTGCATATCTCCTAGTAACAGTGCTCGCATCCAATGTGAATGTTGCATCTTATGCAACCAATACTCAATTTTGTCGGTTATAGTGTCCTTGACACTATATCTTATTAATTATCATAACCAGTATTCCCATAATCCTTATTAGAATACCTTCATTCCTGGAGATCTCTATCTCCTAAGATATCTATAGTTAAGACCCTTATAGATCAATATCTACAAGGTTTTAAACTTTTGAAGATAAGACTTTGAGATCACTATCTCTAAGTTTCATCATCTTTGAAGATATTGTTATTACTGCAACCAAGTGTTTTATTTCCAGAGTAGGATCAGTAACAGTTTACTACTCCCACTGCATGACAGACATATGGCTTTTGTACACATCTAGCATACACTTCAACTTCTCGTAACTGATGCACAAGGTGTAGGCGATAGCGTAGAGGGGAGGATAGATTGTGCAAGCAGTTCTAGCATTCACTTCCTCAACTCTTTGAGGTGCTATCCCTTTAGACAGGTCACTACAACATCTTAAGGGAAGGGAGCCTTTCTTGGAATTTTCCAGAAAATGGAATTAGTCCAAGGTGTATTACTAATGTGACGGTCCCAATATCCTCTTCTCTTTACTTCTGAACGACTTCAGAACTAAGATCTAAGAGGTATCCTTGAGATCATATCTCGAGGTATGGGATTACCGGATTGTAAAACACTTATTATTATCATTCTTAGATCATTCCAAATGATTAGGATATTATCTACATTTAGCACGATGAACACAATGGCACTCCCACTAAGCTTCACATGGTTCATCAAGATTTTATCTGAAATCATAACATTTATAATTTCATCAAATCTTATGTTCCAACTAGGAAGCTTATTTGAGTCCAAAGATGGAGTCTTATACCTTGCTTTCCTCAACCATGAAGCTTCGGGGCTACTTCATATGAATATCCTCAGAGAGGTATTCATAGAGGAATGCAATCTTGACTCACATCTTGAAGATGTCATAGTCAAGTTGTGAAGCTATAGTTAGCAATATTCTGATGGGTTAAAGCAAGGTTACTGGAGAGGAAGTCTCATCGCAAGCGATGTCTTCTCTTTGGTGTGTAGCTCATGGCTACGAACCGTGCTTTGAAGGTCTCTACCTTCTCATCAGATTCCCTCTTTTTCTTGAAGATCCATTTACACCTTAATGGGTCTTACCCATATAGGTGGATCCTCGAGGGTCCATATACAACACTTGTATATGAAGTCTACATTAGACCTTTTATTGTTAACATCCATCTTTCCATGTCATGATCCTCAAGAACTTCATCACATGAAGTCCGATCATTTTCACATGGAATACATCCTCAAACGTGTTTCATCTTCAATTATTCTTTTAGTTTCTGATTTCAGGAGCCTCATTATCTTCTCAAGATTAAATGAGTTCCTTTACTTCATTTTATCTTGATTCTTAAGAGAGTCATCCTCTAAGAATCACATTCTCAGTTATGAGATCTTTTACGAATCTCAAGGTCATAAAGTAGGTATACAATACCATCCTTTATTTTCCTAATGAAGTAGCACTCTCTAGTGCTAGATTCCAGCTTACATGCATGGAACCTTATTAAGTATATAATGTAGTCTCTACTACATATATACCTTTGGAAACTAAGAGATAATTATGCTAGGATTAATCATTGATTAAATCATGTCAGACATGATCAATTGTATCTCCCTACAACTCCATTGAGTTCAGGTTCATTAGGAGGATTGAGATAGGAATGATATTTATATCTCCATAAGGTATTTCTTGAATTCATCTAATAGGTACATGCTACCTTGGTTAGATAAAATTCATTTCATCTTCCTTCAAACTTTGGTTCTAAATCAAAATTGTGAAACCTTTGAACATTTCAAAGTTTTCTAAGTGAAGAGAAGAAATCTCATATCACAAATAATCATTAATAGATATCACATATCCATAATTTTTATTGTGATATAGATGAATCACATACATCAATATGTATGAGATCTTGAATACCTTAACATCTTACACCATTCCAAAAGAAAGGGTGTATTGGACATTTTTAATTTGAATACAATATTCATAAGTATGTAAGTTTTGAAATTTTTAGACATTCTAAAGTTTCATCTCTTACTTGTCCATTGATCTCATCAATAGACATATGTCCAAAACATGATGCCAGATCATTGTCAAATGATCTTTATCCTCCTATCGATCTTTAAAGGTTTAATTTTCAGTATTAGAAATCTTAATGAACCATTCATTAATTTTCTAATTTAGTGGAGTCCACTAGATGTTAGATTACTATCTGAAATATCTCCATCATAACTCTTTATGATAGGTCTATTCCAGATTTCATGTTTATTCCCAACATTTCGAAATAAACAATGAGTGTATTCTAATATCTAGGTCATAGAGACATTCTCTAAGACTAAGGTCTCCCACTGAAAATATGAAGTATATTCATCCGATGGAAATTGTTGCAACAATTGCATCAATTCCAACATTTAAACCTTAAGATCAAATTTCTAATATTTTAATACATATGCAACCAATTGCAAGTGTTATTAGAAGATTGAGATACAATTATTAGACTTTACCTCATCAAATAAGTAAATCAATTTCAATGATTATATGTATGTTATTCTGATGTATTATCTGATTCCTTCTCTAAGGATTCTAGATAGATTTGATAGTCATATTATCAACACATCAACATATTGCAGTATTGGCATTCATCCAACTCTCTGGATGTTATATGGAAGTCACAGAAGTACAGTCAACTCTTTGATTATACTTCTTGCTTGGGTCCAACCCATGCTTCCACTACGCTCCCTTTATCTATAAACAACCATTGCTTAGGATTAAGGACCTCTTATGTTAAATTCAAAAGAATTTAATGTAAGAGTATTTCAACATTTATACATGCTTCACCCAATTCATACAATATGAATATTATGAAGCTTCATGAATGACTAGAGTATAGACAGTAGAATGATAACCCTCATCATCTACATCCATCTAAACTCTTAAAACATTGGTTTGGGTGGGTACTCAAACAATTTGAATACATCATCTCTTATAGAGCCACCATTATGCATGATGCAGAGAACCACATCATTCATGATTAAATGTCAAGAGCACATATGTATGCCAGAACATCTTCTTAGATTTTATAAGGATTATTTGATGATTACGATCATTATCGACATGTCACTTCAAAAGTACATTCGATGAGATCAAGACTTATAGAGACATACAAACTCTAGGGTTTTAGTCCTATTGTCTTATTTAATCATCATTCCTCATTATTATGAGGAAACTTGCACATTGCAACCACATACATTATGTGTCCAACAGCAAGTACAATATCTGGATCATAGGTCCAATCCATGATATTCTACTGATTATTATTGAGTATAACATTGAGTGGGATTAATGAAGGATTATATGAAATAAGAAATTTTCATAAATATATATAAATATTTAATTTACTTTGATTTAGGAATTGTTATATCAAAGTTGTCTTGCCATGTCAACAATAAAAGTTCATTCCCTTAATCACTTTCAATGTAAGAGATATACTTACCATTATATCTCAAGCAAGATCTGGGATCTCCTTCCTTATCTTTGTTACATCCCAATAATATGAGAAACTGCAACTCAGATAAAAAGAAGCGGGAACACATTCCGCCTTGCAAGTCCAACTTGCATCTCCCAATTCGGTCTTTAACACCCAGGCCCACCACCCCTAAGGTGATGTTGACCCGTCATTAATTGAACCAACCGTCAATAGGAATAGAACTCGCTATGCGCAATCCAATATCGCCCCAATAATATGAGGATCCGATATTGGGGTCACTACGCATGCGGCCTTACTCTTTTGAGAAGCAAAGAGTCCGATCCATATGCGCTTGTATATAGGAGCTGTCACTTCGTACAGGCATCTCCTATATACAATCCCTGGCGACGGAAACCATTCACTTTGACGGGAGACCATGGATGTCACTTATGTGATCCTCCACCTCTTATTCAAATTTAATTAATTACTATGAATCAAATTCATATAATTAATTCTTCCAAGGGAATTATTAACTCTAATCATATTAGAGTATAATTGGACATAATCAATTCAATCATATTAAATTAATTATCAATCCAATTCAATCAATCAAACTTGATTGTTATGTTTGAATATATATGGTATTATTCTCAAAGTACGTATTAATTCATATTTTAATAATTAGAAAAATACAACTTAATCCCTCGGACATTATCCCGACCCTACCCGTTGTCATGGCCAGTACCGACGGGAGTAGGACGGACTGCATACGTTGCAACCCGCTACCCTAGCGATCCCTGACTAGGCACCATATCCGCCTCGGGAAAGGATAATGCTAAATTGATTAATTTGTAATTGAGATGATCATCGGTTCTTCAACCGAAATTATACCATATAGTAATCAAAACAATTTTGATTATAAGGAAATTTGCTATACAAATTCCTAATCCTATTCAAGCAAGGAGTTTGATGATTGTGTTTCCAATTATGATCTAATCAATTACATATATTTGACAAAATCAAATATAAATTAGTCCTAAATCGACCCAATAAATAAGGAGAGAATGTGCATGGAGATTTCATCTCCATGCACCTTCCATGTGGACGGCCACCCTATCCTAATTGGAATAGGGTGCCGCCCACTCATTTCCATGGGGAGAGCAATCTCAGGGAAATCCATGAGATTGCATATCTCCTTGAAAATCTCCTTTATTTATTTCCAACAACTTTTGTTGGCTTTTTATTCTTCAAAAATAATTCACAATTATATTTGAGAATATTGCAATCTTGCCATGGAAAAATTGCGAATCAAATTCACAACCCAAAATAACATATAATTTACATTGTTAATTAATTACACAATGTGTATCCAATACACATAATAATTAATCAACACATATAAATTATAATTAACTCTCTCTAATACATTATAAATCACATTTATAATATATTATGAATAATTGGATATTACTATCCACATTATTCTTATCCATAATAATTAAATCTCATTTAGTTATATTGGATAACTTATTCTCATGTGCTCAAATAATATGAATCACATTCACGTTGTTTACATCTTTGATAATCAAATCACATTTAATTATCTAAAATAACTCTCCTTATAATATGAATCAAATTCATATTATTCATGATAATTAAATCACATTTAATTATCCATTTTCTCAATGCTCGGATACATATATAACCAACGGAATTATCCATGAACTCTTTCAAGGATAATGCGCTTTCTCTGCGAATACTTGGAGATAAGGACAGGGCGATTGTATTGTTCCACGTATAGTAACATGGATATTGAGATCATATCTCAAATCCAGATCGCGGGCCTCCCATAGATGCTTGATTAAATCAAGACCGCAAATCTAATCTTCTCATTGCATCTGAATCACATTCAGATCAATGTCCAACATTTGGACTAAGATCAGATTACTTCTCTACTGAAAGGAGTCACTAAAATCCAGGCCCGTTTCATCACTCCCTAGGAATGGAAGCGTCATGGTGATACAATCGTTTATGATCACATCACCCTCAGGTATTCCTAATACCTGTACATCCTGCATACTGGAAGACTCAGATTAAACCCGGAGTATTAGATCAACTTTACACTGTCAACTTCGTGGTTTTATCAGTAAGTTTCTCATTCGATCATTGGGAGTCGGTATTGATCATATACTTTCCAAAAGCATATATCGTACCTAGGTCTTGATCATATACTTTCCAAAAGTATATATCAATCCTACAAATTCAGTCAAGCTTCCAAAGCGAGACGACCATGTGCATGGAATTTGATTCTTCCCAATATCTTATGAGTGAGCTCACGTCTTCCGGTTCAGTAACTGAACATGTATGATCCCTTTGAGAGATCGTATTACTCATATGCCCTTATATGCACACCAGCGCGCCGGTGTATAGATCTTGATTAGGTCATCAACCTATTGGTCTGCCAAATGCACATACTTAGACATATAGTAACACATCTGTCTCCGGTCAGAGGATGTGTGCCTGTATCGTGACAGCATACGATATAGGACTTTGGTTATCTCGATCTCGTTAAGTCAACTCTTTGACCTAACTAATCTGACACCTCCGAATCTCTATTCCTATGCAGAGGACCTGCATCAAGAGGTCGGTCAGATATCAGCCTAACTGAGATAGGATTGCCATCTCCTACTCTGGCTGGAGATCATCTCTTAATAATCATTTGACGGTGCTTGACGAGACCTCAATCTAACTCATTAGATATTCATCTAAGCACCAGCCTCTATGATTCAATAATTGAATCAACAGCTGTATGATCATTAAGATGGCCATGGTACATAACCCTAATTGTACTAAGGGACCTATTATGCAAATTATGTATTCTTCATTTCAGATCAGGGAATGATATTTGCAATAACATTTATTGCATAATGGCTCGCCGTGGGATCGCATGTCCAACACCACCCTTGACGAGATCCATGACCTTCAGACCGTGTTGCAACACCTTCAAACGCTGCTTGAGCTTCAAGCTCTAGCTTTGTCAAACTAGGACAATGAAGCCCTCGAGCTTCGATTTAAGGCCCAGTTCCATCTTCGATTTTCTTTACCATGTTATAGGTTTAATCCCCATTCCACAACTTCCTTATTTCTCTGAATTAATCACATATGCACACTCACCATTTCATTTATTTGATCACTACTATCTTTATAATGTCACCCAAATCTTCATGATCACTCTATTTCCATCCTTTTCTTCTTCATAATCTTCTTTTCCTCGATCTAGTTCAACTCCTTGAAAAGGAGTTGAACCCATTAGGGCTCCGCCTCTCCACCTTCATCTACCTTTCATTCATCTCATTTTTTCCCCGGACATATCCTCATGTGTTGGCTATTCTTTCTAACAAGTGCAAGCCTTCTAACCAATTCAATGGTCAGAGATACGAAGGAGATCCATTCATCTCCTTGGCCCCCAATGTGCTGACATCGAGTAGCATATCCAGGAGTCTCCAGTCCTTCTCTGAGCGACCTTCATCTTCGCCAACTAGCTTCACAGCCTCCTCAACCTTCACTGGAGTTAGAGAAGCAATGAGGAGGGAGTATACTCTTGAGGGAGCATAGCCAGGTTCACCGCAAGAGGATGAGGAGGTCCTTAGCGAGTTACAATTGTCGTTGGATATGACCATCTCGATTTGATCATATGACCTTTATTGATCCCAAGCCGCATCTCTACACCTCCAGCCTCAGGTGAGACCGAACCAGACCGATGCACTTTTCACCTCAATGTGGCCCAAGCCTGCTGTGTGCTCCGAGCCTCGTGCCGAAGCTACACCACACGTGCCTCATGTACATCAAATTGAATTTTTGTAGGCCAGCCCCACCGTCTTCCTAGAATTGTAGATAATCCCTGCACACCTGAATATTTTATATAAAACCCTATCAGCTTTGTATATTTGCGATTCAGTACAAATTAGACATGAATGTTATGTTTTGCTATATTTTAATTATGTTTTATTTGCACTTATGCCCCTAGATTGTATCATTAATAATTTAAGCATACATTGATCTTGTTGGAAAGCTTTGAAAATGCTCTTTAATATGGCATAGTTAATCCTCTGATGTGATCTATGAGTACTTACTTAAAAATTAGAGAATATCTTTGCTTAATAATCAATGTTTTATGTGCTTTCAATTTATTTAATTTAATGAATGAATTGAACCTTGAGTTGTTTAATAATTTTCGAATTTAATTAAGTTATAAATAATTGATCTTCTATTATTAAAAACCTAATTGAATGATGAATGTTCATTGAGTAATATTAGAGCCTTATTAAATAAATGCATTTATAACTGAAGCTTATATAGATCTCTTAGATCTAATTCAGTTATTTGGATTTCATCATTAATAATTAATTCATGAGCTTATATATATTTGACTTGCATTCTCATTTTGTAGCATATTGTTCTACTTAACTTGCATATAAAAATCAATAAAAATCCATGTATCCATATGTTTTTTGTATATTGACCTAGATAGCATATGAATCACTTAATCTAGTAATTAAACTCTAGTTAATAGCCCTAGTTGCTCGTGTCCTTGTGTATGACCCTGGACTTATCCAGGATAAATTTAAACCTCGATCTCTTCAGCGAGACATTCTTGTTGAGGTTTTGATTAATCGTCTTTAGCCCATATTATAACGAGATGAACTTAACATAGTTGAAAGATGAATCATCAAAGAGCTGTCATAATATGTGAAGGTGACCTCTCGATGTTGATTGAGGGGGTGGAATGTTACTTCAAAAATGATGTCGGTCGTTACGACCTCAATGCCTTTAGGTATAGCCGATATCTTTGGTATATCAACCGTGAGCCTCACCAGGGAGGCATCGTCACAATCCTTGAACATCGATGGGATTTCATGAGCAAGGAGCTTCCCAGAGTTCTTGACAAGTTTGTTGAGAGAATAGGGGTAATGGTGGTGTTGGGGTAGCCCTAAAACTACCAGCCAATATGGGTTTGTTTTTTCGATGTGATTTGCTCCAAAGGATGGAGACCATCAGTAAAATCATATGGTTACTTCATCGATGGAGCTTATTTAGGTCCCCAATAGCGATTTGTACCTTTGCTCCATCATGAATTCAACCACGAGCTATCGCTTAGAGATTTTTCGAAGGACATGGGACCTTCGGAAAGAGGGGTTGTTTTTAGAAAACTCAGTGATAAAACACCTTAAGAGTTGATGTTTTACAATCAAGGTTTTGGTGCAAATGTCAGCGTGCCAGATGGGGGCAATGACAGTGCTGACTTTCGAGTTCAAATCTCGTGAAGCAGGTGGAGGTGGTCGACGCTTCGACGTAGATGCCCTACGGACGGGGTTCCTTGGTATGAAGGTTTGATGCATCATCATCGGGGAGGAACTATGCTTTCTCTTTTGTGTTTGATTAGGGTTTTGCTTTTGGTTGGAAGACGACATGGGTTTTGGCTTTAAGCAAGACTTAGTCGTGTGCCCTAACACTTAGCACGGGAAGCAAACTATTGGAAATGGGCAAAGACGCTTAGTGTGCCCAAGTCGGAGGCATTTAAAATGTGCCATGGGATTGAAGGGGCAGTGAATCTTGTGGTGGTGGTGGGGGGGGGGGGGTGTTGCGGGGGATATTGGATGTACTATTTCGGTGTTGCATAGATGGGAAGTTCAATCGATTTTTGGGAACCTCGATCCATGATAAGTGTAAGATATGATTTTTGGGGGCATGTTTTTGATTTTATGGAGATGGCTTATCCCATGGTAGTTGGGTTAGAGAGTTACTTGTTTGGTCATGCATTAAGTGTCCTGAAGGTGCAGATAAAGATTCCTGAAGGGTGTATTTTCAGTATTTCAGTCACACATGGCATCGAGTTCAGATTAGGATGGGTCATTAGTGGAGAAGGTTAAATATTCAGTTGATAGGAAAATTGATGGGGAGACGTCGAGTCTTTGTACCTTCTCGACGTCATGGGAAAGTATTCACGTTGCGTAGGGGTTATGGGTGGGGAGGGTTGGGTGGAATGAGGTCTGTTGGGGCTAAAGCTGGATATGGGTTTGAATTTACGTTGGGTATGATTAACCCAGCATGATAGGATTCTGGAGTTGCTCACGTTGTGGATTAGTTCGACCTAAAGAGCTTTGCTTCTATCACAATGCTTGACGGTAGGAAATGATGAGTTAATAGAGGAATCCAGACCACCCATGATCAGGAGTGAATTTTAACAATTCCTGAAGGTGGGGCTCAAGGATGAGCTGTTTGTTTGGAGAGCATGGTTTATTACGTATAAGGGGTGCAATGGCTAAGATTATCAACCCTAACTTCTCCGCTTGGTGGCCATAGCCGGAGAAGGATGGTCAGGTGAAGATACATAACTTCCATTAAGGGGTAGGTATTTGGAAGACTTGTGTTGGCTTTCAGAGGGAGGTTACTATGGTTTAGAAGAAGGGTAGATCAGTTGTGAGATAGATGCCTTACGAAGGACTTGCTTTCTGTAGCCCTTACAAACCTTGGTGGGAGGAAGTAAGCCTAAGGCTGATGAGGAACGAGGAGTGAGGGAGAGGAGTGTACCTGTGAGGGGGAAGAAACCCCGCTTAATCACTGACGGGAAGTTAGTAGTTGAACTCCATATCCATCGAGCTCGGAGCGTGTTTCTATCCTCGAGGCAATGCCTCGCGTATGTAGTCCAAGTACAAATCATTAATCTTATTCCCATAAGAACTCTACATAGAATACAATGCAATTGTTTTGAGGATCAGGACTCCAATTCCTAGGAATTCTTAATCCTAATGTCACTTCTAATCCTGACAATCTCTTTCTTGAGTTGAATTCCATCATGAGCTCTATGTCATCTTGAGACTGCACTGATCTATCATTGTCATCTATGAGTCTTCCTATCACGAATTCGTCATTTGTGTGTGGTCGTTAGCGCATGACCTTCATCATTTGTTACCTCATATTTCAACCTCTATTGAGACTCATAACCGTTGCTCTTATTCAACCAAAGGCATTACTTTTCTCTTATAAATACATAATTTTGAAGTTTAATCAAATTTATATAAATAAATGCATTTTTAACTATTTTCACATTTCTTATTATTTTATCCACGTATTTGATTTTATAATTACGTAAATACACATACATATGTACTCTATTTTTATCTTTACTTTTATTTGTTATTTTCTTAGTTTTTAATGACATTGTTAGCAATGTTTTTAAGACCAGACTGGACGGACCAGTTCAATTGGTTCTAGCAGTGAACCAGGCATGGATCAGTCAGGTTAAACAGTTCTTACCGATTTGGTTCAAAAGCTCAAATTTTAATGAATCTGTCAGTTCAACCTATTATTTTTAACACTGTTTAGCCATGTTCAACCAAAAATATACCGCATTTAATTTTCAATTTATTCAAAATAATTCTGGCGATGGAATTGGAACCATGACTTTTGGTAATCTATCTCAAACTCCTAAACAACTACTCTAACACAACTTTTTACTTGTAATAGGTTTTAAATATTATTAAACTACTATTATTATATAGAGCATCCGGTTTAAATAATACATATGTGATACATATGACATTTAATGGTGCATACAAAAAAAATATTTTATGTATACTGTGAGATATATACATTGTCTATCTATTTTATTTCTATTTCAAGTATATTTAGGTGTATATTTTATATCCATATTATTTCATTTCAACTTTTTAGGTAGTTAAATCACTTCTTCTCACTGGTTCGGTTTAATCCAGTTTTAAATATTGATGACATTATCATCGAGTTAAACTAGTTTGATTACATGGTTGAGCCCGATCCAACTATTTCAGTAAGATTTTTAGTTCGGTCTCTGGTTCGATTTCAAAAGCATTGATTGTTACTAAATAAATCATGATTTTGGAATATTTTAAAGAAATTTAATTTAGACCATTCAAACATCAATATCAAATAGCATAGGTTTCAATATGTTCGGGAGAAGAATTCTTGATTTCTTAGAATATTTTTCATAGTTCGAAGATGGAGGGTTTGAATTGATGTAGTTTCATCGATTCCGATTTCATCGATCCCTCTAAAAATTTCATTTCAATTGGAATTTGATTATTTCACAATGTACGATGATCCCTGTTAAACATCCATGCCTAAATAGTTAAACATCCAACTCATAAGTGGCAAATTCATAGGTTCAAAACATGCTAGATGCACATCAATGGGAATGTTCAAACATTCTATTTGAACTGGCTCTATATAAATGGAGTCTTAATATCCATAAATAACAAACTGGTATAATATATTCAAAATCAATATCCCTTGACTCTGATACCGGTTGTTAGGGATAAAAGTATATTAGATACACAATCAACCACCACAAAAGAAACACATGAAGAAGAAGATACAAGATATGACAGTTGTAGTCACATCTTACGATCATCGAAGAAGGAAATTCACTAAAAAGAAGAACAACAAAATAGTATTATAGCTTGTAACAAATAGTTGAAGATTCATTGCTATATCTTACAACGTTAAATTTGTGACAAAAATATCATGCATTGCAAAATTATCTTTGAATTTTTTATTTTACAAAAATTTTATATTCATTTCATTCAACATTGCTTGTTACAAATCACATAACAATTAACAACTTCTATCCATGGCTTTCATGTTTCTTCTAATTGTTGTTACTAAATAAGCGATTATTAATGCAAATTTTAACGGAAAATCCTTAGATTATTGTCATTATATAAACCGTTGCCAACATATTTCATAATGCAATTTTAGACTCAAAGAAAGTTCCGCAATGAATATATTTTTTATTACGTACTTAAGATTAAAATGATGTAAAAACAAATATTCAAATTATTCATTATTATTATTGTTAAGTAAATTATGTTATTGTGGAATATACATGTTTTGATGCAACACAACAAAGGCACGGGACAACGGTCTCCTTTATCTGATATTGTTGAATTAATGTCAAAATCTAATTACTTATTTTTATTCACGATATACTATATGATCATATTATGTTTGATTTTGAAAGACACATCGAAGGGAACATTCAGATGATACCTAGATCGACTATATCAACAAGGGGTTATAATATGTTAAAATTGAGATTTACATCCATCCGACCAAGATCTCGCAGTAATTACTGTTTTCTATAATTGGAAACAACTGGATATATGTTACTAGTTGTTTTGGATATTGATTGTTAGTTTGGATCATATCTAGGAAGGAAAAATATAACAGGCAGCATCGATTATCTAGGAAGGACAAATACAGGAATTGATAAGACAATTTGTAAAACTTCTAGGGTTCTTATTGTAAAAATCTCTAATCTATTAAAAGTATCTGTCATTTCTTTGTCCCTGGCAGCAGCGGAACACAAGTCTTGTTTCTTCGCAAAAGCGTCAAATCTTGACCGCTGTAACGAACCGCCCGTGAGGTCTTATTGGTCAAAATAAATGTGGATATTCAACCCGATGGTCTCTGTTCTTCGACTTCGATTTTGGACTTGGACCCAAGATGGTTCTTCTCCGCTGCCGCCGGTTGTCCACACAGGAGGCTGCACGTGTTTTATGCTGAGGTCCGTCAGCTCACAATGGATCGAAGGGCCAAAAAAAGTTCCGTTCTTGGCAACGATCCATTATTGGGGTGGTGGAGAGAGACCCATTCCGATGCAATGGAGAGGATGTAGGTCATCGGCGGATAGCTCCATGGCTTCTAATCTCGGGTGGTGATTTTTGCACGTCAGGTGTTCGATGGAATGCGCCTATGGAAGTTAGCCCGAGTTTTAGTTGTGTTCTATTTTTGTATGCTGCTGCTCTCTTCGAAAATCATGGAGATGGTTTGTTGGTATTAGGTAATTGGAGGTTGATGGGTAGATGGTTCTTTTTTCAGTTGGAGCAAATTGTAGATACGGAGTTTCTTTTAACATCTGGGTTGCGGCGTGGTCATGAAATTTCGGTGTTTATACTCCATTATGGTTTCTTTCATAAGAACTGATCTGCAGAGATAATCACGAGCGGTTGAGTTATTTTCCATGTCTGCGCGATTGCTCTTCTTTGGTCCTATCTTGTAATTCTAGAGTTTTTTTTATAGAAGCTTGTAATTCTAGAGTTGGACCAGAGATAGTGGAAAGTTGTGTTCTTTCCTGTAAATTTGATCTATGAACATATGGGTGGACAGAATTTGAGGACATGATACCGGAAGAATTGGGTTTATGAATGAACATCTCATGGGATTGGAGGTCTTGGTTCTTCGCTTCTATATCATCGCGAGCTTAGGTACCTGATTCATTATCTAGGAAAATTGTTCATGAGAACTTGTCGGATTTGGATCCGAATTTACCTGTTGACAACCACCCAAAATATTTAAGCTCAAGTTGTTAAGTAGTTATCCCCACCACTTGTAACCCACACCCATTCTTCGTAAGTTTTAGATGTAGGATTATATTTGGGAGTTGGGGTGTTATAACATCTCCCACTTATATTTGAAACGTATTTGTTGCGACATGCCCCATCACTTATTCCCAATGATAGTGGTGGTTGTGCGGTCCCCGCTTAGGTCCATTCGGGTAGAGCCCTTTCCACTATCAGAGGGAACCTAGTATGATACCATTTGTAACATTCCAGGTTTATGTCTCCAGTCCGTTATTGAGGAAAATTGACCATGACAACTTATTGGTTCGAGGTCCGATTGAATCTATTGACAACCACCCAAAATGCTTATCATCAAGTATCCGTACCACTTATAACCCATACCCACACTTCGTGAGTTTAAGATGTGGAACTATCTTTGAAGGGCAGGGTGTTACAACTTCAGCCTCACACACTTCAAACTTCCTCTTGCTAGTTCTAGTACCATGTAGTCTAACTTGTGAATAACACCAACAGTCACGAGCCTTTGTTGTCATGCCGTCATTCATAACCTGGAAAATTTTCTATAGTTATCTTATTGGAGTTACTGGTTATTACTTCAAAGAGTTCATCATGTAGAAGAGGATATAAGCTCTTGTCAATTATGGAAGTTCTGGTTGCATTATGTTAAAGGATGTTTTAGATTGGTAGTTAAATCTCTCTAGAATCCAATTACATTGCTCCTATGTTTAGTCTCGTATCGACTATTGACAGGAATTTGGTATGTTGGTGGGGCTATATATAGCCCCACAACTATCTCTTGATAAAAATGCATAAAAAATGCAACACTTAGTTACTTTCTCCTCTTGTATCATCTGCTCCTTCAAGAATAGAGTTTCATGTAAAATCATGTTTGTTCTGAGTTTCTAATTCCGTTTTCTATATTTTATATTTTCACATGGAATAAAAGCGGTTTGATTTTGGGATTCATTTTTTAGATTAAGTTTATTTCGATTGTTATATTAATATATAACTCAGCTATCTTCAATCCTAAGCCGGGGCAAATGAGGAGGGTTGCGTTGGATAGCTGATAGTCAACGTAAAACAGTCAGAGATGATTTTTTAAATAGTGTTTTCAATTGAGAACATATTGAGGAATCTACCTCAAGACAGTTGGATCCTTTCAACATGAATTTGTGTAAACATTTGGATTCCTTTTGGACGCTCCCTATTAGCGAAGCGCCGTAGCACCCGAATGCAATGAGATGTCGGCAAGGGACTTACATCGCTGCCTGGATGTAGTTCAAAATTTACGAGGGTTCTCACTTGAGGAATGTATGCGAGTAAATAAGCTAGTACTGATACATCATCACCTGGATGCAGTCCAAAATTTGTGTGGGGTCTCGCATGATGGATACATGCGAGTAAAGAAGTTAGTCCAAAAGAGGTCATAAAAAAAGTTACGAATATGTAGTTGAAATATTGGTACTTTGACTGGAAAATCGATGGAGATAGTAGATACGATGGAAAGAAAGAATATTCAAATACTATGTCTTAGGAAATAAAATGAGTTGGAGAGAAAGCAAGGGAGATTGGGAAGGCATGCTTTAAATTATGGTATTTAGTATGAGAAATGTAAAAATAGTATTGGAGTGATTGTTTCTAAGGATTCGAAGGATAGTGTGGTTGAGGTGCAGATATTTGGGGAGTGGATTATTTTGTTAAAATTGGTGCTTGAAGAAGAAATTTTGAATACCATCTCAGTTTATGTACCACAAATTGGTTTGGTTTAAATGATTAAACAAGATTTTTGAGTGGATTTGGATAAGATTATGCAAGGAATCTCATAAAGAGAGATGATTTGCCTAAGTGGAGATCTTAATTGACATGCAAGAAATGATGCTTCAGGGTGTGCTAGTGTTCATAGAGGCAATGGCTTTGGGGATAGGAATAAAGAGGGAAAACTCATTCTAGATTTTGTGACGGCTTCTTCATGAAGAGGGGAGAACATTTAGTTATTTATAAGAGTGGCCCGACTAAAATACAAGTAGATTACTTTGTGATGAGGATTTGTGTTGCAAAGACTGCAAAGTAATCTCCGGAGAGAGCTTGACATCTTAACATTGCTTGCTAGTCATGGATGCACAATTAGAAGGGTTGGTAAAGAAGAGGATGGTTCCCAGGATCTTTAGAACTAGATCGTGGAATCTTCAATTGAAGTAATTAAGATTCAAGGAGAATGTTTTAGAAGACTTATCTTGAGATTATAACGGAAGCGTGAATGAGATGTAGGAGGTGATATCATCTTGTATATGAAGGGTAGCCAAAAAGATGCTAAGTGAGTCTAAGGGAGGAGTCTCGTGTCAAAAGGAGGCTTGATGGTGGAGCGAAGGAGTGCAAGAGAAGCTTAAAATGAAAATAGCTTGCTTTAAAGCTATGTATAAGGATATAATAGATGTCACAAACTACAAGATATCGAACAAAGAAGCAATGAAGGCTATTGTTAGAGTTATTATATTTACACTTATGTTCGTAACCCTTCGGGTTCCGTAGCTCTTCGGGGGTATTTATATATATTTTCTCTTGTACTCTATATGATTTTCTCACTATATAAGAGACCCTAGCCCTATGGAATAAATATCTGATTCATTTCTCTTCTCCACATGGTATCAGAGCGACGATCCTAGACTGTAAAATCTGCCGCCACCACCAGCTCTCTCTCCTTGCTCGGACCCTTCTCTCATCAAGGGTCCCATACAAGGCAGTTAGAGCCTTTAGTGACACCGGCCATCACCTCCAGCAGCACCTAAAGCGCCACCCAATCAGTCACGCCTCCTGTGTTGTCGGCACCACTTGGAGCCCCCTCCAACAGCTCCTGCTGCACCTCCAGCATCGCCAATACTGCCCAACAGTCCTCCTGGACTTCTGACCTACTGCATACACTCCCCTGGATACCATCTTTGGTGTTGGAAGAGCCCCGAAAATCCCCTGATTTATTGTGAAAGTGTTTTTTCAGTCCACTATCATGTCCAAAAGTGATTTTTAGGGCACTTTTCAGCTCTTGTATGCATCTTTAAGTCAAGCACAAGATCTCCTTTCATTTCTAAGATCACCATGGTATCGTTTTCTTCCGAGACAAAGCCCTTGGCCTCGAATGTTATGGCACAATGTACTACTATCGAACTCAAGAGCATAGAAAATTATGTGCTCCGATCTCAATATTTTTTGGTGCTCATTGGTGGTCAAAGAAAACTCTACATTCTGACTAAAGATCCTTTAGATGAAAAGGACAAAGAGTACGACAACTGGCAGGCATACAACTACTTGATTTTCAACTGGATGACCAACATTGTTGATGCTCACATTGCCTCAACCAAGGAAATGTGACTAACTGGTTTACGAAAATATGACCAAGGAATGTGGAAGGATCTCGAGTAAACATACTCCCAGAAGAAGATGAAGTCACACCTTGCAAACATTTACAGACGAATCTGGTCGGCATCTCAGGGTGATTCCACCCCCATCGAGTACTACAGACATCTCTCCATCATGTATAAGGAGCTTGCAATATTCCAGCCCTCATGTTGCACCAGACAGATACAAGAGTGTTCTGATTGGAAGGTATACCACTTTCTTGATGGCCTGCATTCTAGATACCAGGCAACGAAGGAGCAATTTCTTATATCAGACATACTGCCAATGATAAAGGTCATCTTTGGCTAACTTGAGGAATTCGAGACAGGTGCTGCTCGGCCTCCTGTTTTACCTTCAGCAGAGAACTTTGCATACATCGCCTCATTTGGACGAGGAGGAAGATACAACTTTCGAGGAGGATGCAGTCATGATCCAAGTCTTGGCCGTGGACGAGAATCTGGATGAGGCTATGACTTTGTCCGTGGCCATGGACGAGACTCTACTGCCCCATGCACTCATTGTGGTTGGTGGAACCACCCATCTAAATGATGCTGGTACAAGTTTGGCGTACTTTCTTATCACGCTAATAATACCTCTGAGGTTTCCTATGATGTGGAAGAGGTGTCGCCTTCAACAACCTTCAGTGGAAAGACTGTTCATCTTAATGATGCAGATTACTCCCGCCTGATGCAGATCCTTCAGACTCCAGGGCCGACTACCACTAGTAACACTATTACTGCTGCTCTGACTACTCCTTCAGGAATAGTAGCCAACTTTGCTGTCACTCCTGCTCCTGCTTGGATTATTGATTTCGGTGCTTCTACTCAGCTAACTGAAGAAGGTAGTCTGCTCACCTCCTCCGTACCATCTACCTTCTTGAAGTCATTTCGAGTCGCTAATAGGACTCAATTACCGATTACTACTGTCAGAACTATGGAATTCTCTTCCAAGCTCCGACTTTCTGGGGTTCACCATTCTCTTGATTTTCCTCTTAGCTTGCTGATAGTTCATAATCTTTGTATTGAGCTTCATTGTCGTGTGATATTTGATGAGTCTTGTTGCTACTTTTAGGACATCCGGACGAGGCCGATTTCTAGCAGGTGTCATGAGAAGAACAACCTATATTATCTTGGCATACCCTCTGACTTCAAATTTGTTGGTGTTGCGTCCATCTCCAAAGACATGCTCCTATGTCATCTGCGTCGTGAGCATCCCTCTACCATAGGCATCTCCATGATGTATCATGAACTCTTTACTCTGAAGCCCTTTCAGTGCGAGGCATGTGAGTTCGGGAAACACCATCGAGCTTGATTTCCTGTTCGTATCGAGTCTCGTAGTACTACTGCTTTTCATCTTGTTCATTGTAATGTTTGGGAACCTTGTCCGGTCCGCACATTAAGTGATCATCACTATTTTATAGTTTTTATTGATGATTATAGTCGATCTTCTTGGGTATATCTAATAAAGGAGCGTTCAGAGATTAATAAAATTGTCAAAAATTTCTTTCAATATGTTTAAACTTTCTTGCATTATTAACATCATTTGTACTGACAATGCTCTTAAGTTAACACAACATGACTTTACCTCTTTCTTTGCATCCTAGGTAACTGTTCACCAAACATCATGTCCATATACCTCATAACAGAATGGTATAACTTAGTAGAAACTCCGACACTTGCTAGATGTTGCCAGATCTCTTATTAGTCAAATGGGTGTTCCTAAACACTATTGGGGGGATGCTATCCTTACTGCAATTTATCGCATCAACCGTGTTCCTTCCTCTGTTCTCGTATGGGGAACTCCATTTTCCTTACTTTACCCTATTAAGTTTTCTTTTTCCATACCTCTACGAATTTTTGGTTGTATTGCCTTTGTTCATAACTTTCATGCAAAATAGCAAATTATCCTCTTGTGCCATCAAATGTGTCTTTCGCGGGTACTCTCATACCCAGAAAAGCTATCGCTACTATGATCATGTTGGGCGTCGATATCTGATCTTTTGATGTCACCTTCTTTAAGCAGGCAAGTTATTTCACACAAACTATGAGTGACATTCCTCTGGACCTCCCTCATCCATTAATCGTCTATACTCTCCAGCGTACCTCTACCTTCTACACTAGTGTATGTACCTTTTCATGTCCCTTTTATGCATGATGATATGATCACTTTGAGTGCTCCCACCACTGTTGCCCCGGACGTACCTTAGGAGCTTCCTATAGCTCTACGCAAGCATAAAAATGCAATGTACGTGTCACCCAATGTCACATTTTACTTCTACTGATGGTTTATCTAGGTGTGACAAGAAATTTGCAGATGCTCCTAATGTCATTTCTGTTCGAAGAGATCATTTCAGCGCAATGCGGGTTCATGGTTGGCGATAGATCATGGATGAGGAGATGGATGCACTTACCTCCCAAGGCACGTGTGATCTTATACTGTGCCCCCGGGAGTTCTTCCTATGGCTTGTCGATGGGTTTTCACGACCAAACAATTGCCTTATGGTTCTATTGACAGGTTAAAAGCAATACTAGTTGCCAAAGGTTTCACACAAACCTTCAGAGTTGATTATTTTGAGACCTCACCTGTTGCCAGAATAGGGTCGATACGTACCATTCTCTCTATTGCTGCTAACAAGGCTTGACCCATTTACCAACTTGATGTGAAGAGCACCTTTCTTTATGGTGACCTTGAAGAGGTCTACATGATGCAAATGTTGGGGTATGTAGTCGAGGGGGAGCATGTATGTCGACTACGCAAGCCCTTTTATTGCTTGAAGCAGAGCCCTAAGGCATGGTTTGACATGCTCACTATGGATATCAATACACTTGATTTTCAGAGGACAACATCTGACTACTCTGTCTTTGTTAGACGACGGTCTACTGGCATGATCATTCTTGTTGTCTATGTTGATGATATGGTTGTTACAAGAGACGATGTACACGGTATTCAGGAGACCAAGACCTTCCTCCAAAAGATCTTTGTCACAAAAGACCTCGGCTAACTTTGTTATTTTCTTGGTATTGAGGTAATACACACTACAGTGGGGTTCCATTTTTCACAAAGGAAATATATTCTGACTGAAGCGGGACTACTTGGATGCAAGCATCCCTACAAATGAGAAAACATTCAGCATTTACTGATCTGGCTTTTGAGGATGCAACACATTATAGAAGCTTAGTGGAAAAATTGCTCTATCTCACTATTGCGAGGCCATATATATAATATGTTGTGAGCTAAGGCCCTAAATGTCGGTTTCGGTCACCATTTTGGTGACTGACCGGAATGGAATTTCGGTTGAAATTCGATCAAAATTTCGGTCGTTTCGGTCATTTTTTGTACTAGGCCCCCATATTTCGGTCATTTAGGCCATTTCGGTCGAATTTCGATTTCGACTGGATATCGATATTCGATAGAAATTCAATCGAATTTCGTTGAAATTTGAGACCATGTTGTGAGCAGAGCCATCCATCATATGGAGAAGCCTCTCTACAATCACTAACATGATGTTCTTTTGATCCTTCAATATTTGAAGGAATCTCCTGAATGTGGACTCTTCTATGGGGTGAATGGGCAACACTAATATCTCCACATATACAGATTTTGACTATGCTAGCTCTCCTAAGGATCGTCGATCCACTACAAGATATGTCATGTTTGTTGGGGACAACCTTGTCACTTGGCGAAGCAAGAAGCAAGCATTGATCTCTAGATCCAGCGCGAAAGCAGAATACAGAGCAATGGTTCAAGCTACTTGTGAGATCACATGGCTTGTCTCTTTCCTAACAGAACTTGGCATGTCAATCGCCACTCATGTACCCTTATACTATGACAAGTCTGGCACGTAATGTCACCACCAATCCAGTTTTCCATGAGCGGACAAAACACATTGAAGTTTATTGCCATTTCATTTGTGATGCGGTACGAGGAGGACAAATCATCACTCCACAAATCTTTACCGAAGTTTAACTTGCAGACATCCTCACAAAAGCTCTTCCAAGGAAGCGCCTGACATCCCTTTTAAAATGATTATGGATATTGCTTTGATATATGTAAATATCGGTATCTGTGTCCCTATATCCCTTTTGTTGAGAAATCAAGGGATTCCCTTAACCTGTCATGCAAAGGATGACTAATAGCGGAACGTTCTCCACATGAGAATCAATAATAATAATAACAGAACAATAATCAAGCAACCACAGAGAGACGAGAAATTTACATGGGAAAACCCTCCTCGATGTGAGAGAGGAGAAAAACCCACGAGGTACGACGACCCGCACAAAATCCACTAGGTCAGAAAAATAAGAGGGCACAATATCTTCTCAGTTTTATTGTCCAATAAAACTGAGGCTCATGTCATCAAACGCAAAGTAGTCTATCTTTGTTCTAGTCGAGCCACTCTTATAAGTAATTAAATGCTCCTCCCTCTTCTTGGAGAGAGTATTTGCAATGAAAGGATCATAAGATATTATAAAATTCAGAAAGACTTTTCCCTCTTCATTTCTATCTCCGAAGACATGTCCTCCATGAACAATAGCATACCCTGAAACTTCCTTTCCCACATGTCCATTAGGATCTCCACTTAGGCAAATCATCTTTCTTTGTGGGATTCCTTACATAATCTTATCGAAATCCTCCCAAAAAGCTTGTTTAATCCTATCATTTAAACTAATTTATGGTGAATAAACTGAGATGATATTTAGAATTTCTTATTTGAGCACCACTTTTAGCAATATAAACCGATCCCTATATCTTTGTACCCCAACCACACAATCCTTCAAATCGTTATGAAAAACTAATCCAACACCATTTCGGCCCTTATCTTTACCTGAATACCAAAGTTAAATATTGTCTTATCAATCTCCCTTGCTTTATCTCCAACCCATTTTGTTTCTTGTAGACATAAAATCTAAATCTTCCTTCTTTCCATCGCATCAACTATCTCAACCGATTTGCCAATCAAAGTGCTAATATTCCAACTATCTATCCACAAATTCCTTTGCAACCTCTTTTGGACTAACTTCTTTACCCGCATGCGTCTATCATGCGAGAACCTTTGCAAATTTTGGACTGTACCTGGACAACGATGCAATATAACTAGCTTATTTACTCGTATGTGTTCCTCATGTGAGAACCCTTGCAAATTTTGAACTACATCTGGGCAGCAATGTAGTGGCCTTTGCCAACTTCTCATTTCGTTCGGCCGATGCAATGTGTCGCAAGTAGGGAATGTCCTAATGAAATCTAGATGTTTGTTAAATCCATGATTAAAAGATCCAAATGAATTTGAGATAAATTCCTTAGGAATTTATCTCTCATGCACTGGTTGTCATCTACCTAATGCGTAACCCTCCTCAATTTACCCAGGCTCGGGACTGATCGTGGCTGAGTTAAAAATTAAAATAAATAAATAAATTATATATATACTTAAATAAATCCCACCTACGCATTGAATGAAATTGTGCATACATACTTATACACTTGCTTTGTTTATTCATCTAAATAATACATGTTATACCTCGTGCTTCTCTTGTTCGACCTCTACTTGCTTGCCATTATACGTATTTATTATATGATATAATAAATTTTGATTCACACACTTATTTTGCTTGCTTGATTTATTCCTATTGTGTGGGTTGATTGTTGCTTAGTCGTTCGATCTTGGTGAGTTGTCATCACAATGACTTAGTGGACCTGCTTTGTGTGGTCCACAAGACTGCTCCCCTAATTGCAGTGGTTAAACAGTTACACATATTACAAAGGAAGTATTTTTTTAGAAATATTTATGGAATCTGACCTACTTGGATGCAAACCATCTGACATCCATGTTGAACTATGGAACTCTACATCCGCTGATCTTGAGTTTGAGGATACCACACAATATAGAAGTCTAGTGGGCAAACTGCTTTTCTCACTATCACTAGGTCAGACAATATCATATGCTGTGAGCAGAGATATCCAGCATATGGAGAGATCTCTCTACAACCATTGGCCAGATGTGCTTATGATCCTTCTATACTTGAAGGAATCTCCATGTTGAGGTCTCTTCTATGAGGATTATGACCACACCATTATTGTTGCTTATGATGATGTTGATTATGCTAGTCCACTTGAGGACCGATGATCTACCACCAACTATGTTATATTATTGACGTCAATATAGTTACATGGCAGATTAAGACACATACAATAATTTCTAGATCTAGTGCAAAGGCAAAATACAAGATGATGGATCAAGCTACTTGTGAGATTAGCAGCTGGCTTTTCTCCATCCTATAAGAGCTTGGACTTCCTGCCACCACTCATGTACTCTTATATTGTGATAACAAGTCTACTACATATATTACCACCAATATTGTGTTTCGTGAGCGGACTAAGCACATTGAAGTCAACTGTCACTTCATTCAAGATGCAATACAAGGAAGATCACTACTCCTCATATCTCAACAGATCTTTAGTTTGCAGATATATTAATGAAGGTGCTACTTAAGAAATGCCTATCGTGAATGATATCTATGTTCGGCATGATCGATAGATTTGCTTCAACTTGAGGTGGAGTGTTAGACTTATCTATTATTTATTTCATTGAGTCCTATAACCCTTCAGGTTTCTTTTATATAATTTCTATTTTTGACTCTGTAGGATTTCGTGTTATATAAGAAACCTAAGCCTATTGAATAAGACAAGCATTTTCAATTCTCTTTTCCACGTCGAGGTTGTTAAGCGAGAAATTGTGCATTTTTTATTTTGGCTAACACTTCCAATGCAGGACGAAACGTCTAAAAATTAAAGGGTTTTTATTATTTGTGCTCCTCTGAGATATCGCAATTTCAGTTATGCCCCTATCTTTTTTGTAATATCAGTTGTGCCCCTTACTTCTTTCTCTGTTATCACTTGTGCCCTCCGTCAGATTGACCGTCAAAAAATTAAGATCATGATTTATTCAAACTATGGTGTGGTTAAGAAGGGTATTATGGTCAGAATAAAATCAGGGGTCGATCTGGGGAGGATGGGGCGGAGCATGGTGCTGGAGAGGTTGGGCCGGGGAAGAGGGGCGGAGGAGGAGCTCAGGGGAGGAGCTCGGGGCGGAGCTCGAGGCTGGTGGGGTCGGGCCAGGGAGGAGGGGCGGGTTGGGGAGGAGACGCGGGGAAGGAGGTGTGGGGGAGGAGCTCGGGGCGGAGCTCGAGGGAGGAGGTGTGAGCTGGGGAGGAGGTGCGGGGCTGAGAGGAGGTGCAGGATGGGGAGGAGGTGTGGGGAAGGAGGTGCGGGGGAGGAGCTTGGGGTGGAGCTCGAGGGAGGAGGTGGGGGGCTGGGAGGAGGTGTGGGCTGGGGAGGAGGTGCAGGGCTGGGAGGATGTGCGTGCTGGGGAGGAGTTGCGGGCTGGGGAGGCCTAGGGGGCGGGGGCGGCGGGGGCAGGCGCAGGAGGAGGGGCGGCGGGGGCAGGGGGAGGTGTAGGGGGCGGGTTGGCGGGGGAAGGGGGAGGCGTGGGGGGGGGGGGGTGGCAGGGGCAGGGGGAGGTGCAGCGGGAGGGGGGGCGCGAGGGCAATGGGGGAAGGGGCGGGGGGAGGAGGCAGGGGTGGAGGAGGCAGGGATCAGGGGGGCATGGAGGAGCCGGGGTGAAGGTGAGAGGGCCGGGGAGGAGCTCGGAGCGGAGGGACGAGTTCGTGCGCAGAGGGGGAGGCGCAGGTGCGGGGGGGAGAACTTGGGGCGGAGGGATGGGCTGAGGGCGGTCGGGATGAGCCGCTGGAGGAGCAGGTGGCTGAGAGAAGAAAGAGAAGGGGGAGGAAGAGGATGGGGGAGGAAGAAGAAGAAGAGTTGGACATTTCAGTCCATTTTTTTCATTTAATTCCACTTGTGTTCTTGAAGTTAACATCCATTTGTATTATGGATTGACGGAAACTAACCCGAGGGGCACAAATGATAGAATGGGAAGAAGTTGAGGGTACAACCGATTTCCCGAAAAGAGAGGGGCATAACTGATGTTGCAATATCTCGGAGGGGCACAACTGATGAAAATCTAAAATTAAAATACTAAAAAAGCATATGTAGATATTCAAAAAACGAGTGCCTTAACTAAAAATAGCAATTTTTATTACAATATGTTGATATTGCATAGTGCTTCAACTTGTAAATCACGGACGGTACTAAGATCAGTGTATCTAAAAATATAGTAAACTGAACTTTCTTCTTGTATTTGAGAAGAATAGATACACTCTCGCAAATTAAAAAAGAAAATGATGATAACAATAGTGACGAAATTGCCTAATGATTTAGCAAACTAAAAAGGGGAGAATTAATTTTATATGTACGTGAGAAATAAACTTGATATATTATGTACTCATCTATGATTTTCTTGAATATGCTCTTTTGGGAATCAGCCCCATTGAATTTTTCGTATCAAAGGAATATTGGCATTGTTGACGAGCAACGGTTGTAGAATGCCTTTGGATGATCAGGGAGGTGATAGAAGATGTTTGAACGAAACAAGTTGGGATAATTTCGGTTTCGAAAAATAAAAATTCCAATTTTCACTTTGAGATTATCGGTTGGGCAGGGTCACTTCAATTGGTTGAACCGATCCAATCCAACCCGATCTGACCACGGTTCTATTTTAAAAATATAAATTCGAATTTAAATTGAAAATCCATTTGAACCGGACGGAACTTGACCGGTTCACAGTGAACTGATCCAACCATCCATTCTGGTCCGATTTTTCAAACCTTGGATTGTTTTTTTGCGAGGGAAGATTTTATGATCAAAATACGATCAAGCATGCAAAATTCTTGGCCGATTGTCGGTCCTTGTAGAATTCTTGACTGCTTAGCCCTGTACCTAATTTTTGTGATTAATGGTGTTTTTTCCTTTAAAAATCACTGCATAATTTAAGGTTTTGTGTAATTTACTCTCACAGATATTATAAATGTTATATATTAAACAATAATAAACGTCATCAAATTCAGCATCCAACTCTCCCAGCCATCCACACATCGACCATTGACCAAAAAAAGGTTGCCTCTGAAGTTTACTGTTTCGATGTTCTCCAGCCCACGGATTCTTTGCTGTTACAGCCCCTACTGTAACGCATGAATCCTTTGGATGGGAATTGGATGGCCCGGAGATACATGCCGAATATCTCCGAGATGTGTGTCAACCATCCTCGATCCCCTATAAGAACTTTCTAGTCTCCATCCAATAGATCCCCTGTGTTACTGCAGTGACTGATACAGGAGGATTAGTTCCCTATCCAGCCACGCCCACCTCCATTTTCTCCGAAGAGAAGAATCTCAATCATATAACCGAAGGAGCTCTAGATCTCATTAGCCGCGTCACAATCAAATGAGAAAGTTCGACGGCAGTTTCTATGCAAAATATCCCTTTTCCTCTTTAATAGATCGAAATATGAAACGATAGAAATGCGAATTTTCTTTCAGGAATATAACAAATAGAAATACAGAATCATTTATTTCTTCTTAATCTCCGTGAATCGAATGTAAAGAACAAAGAACTTTTAAAACATTACTAAAAGAATCTCGATATGGAAAATAAAGAATCGGTATAATTTCTCAATATCTATGTCAATGACCAACTCCAGGGCTTGGACCGGAATCCTTGATTCCTCCCAATGTGTCCTTCACGTCTGGAAATCCATGCCCAATGCCCGGGCTAGGACCGGAATCCTTGATGACTCCGAGAGCGTGCACGTCGATGATCCCATGTCCAACGCCGGGGCTAGGACTGGAATCCTTGATTGCTCCGAGAGCGTGCGCGTCGATGATCCCATGTCCAATGCCGGGGCTAGGACCGGAATCCTTGATTCCTCCTAGCACCCCCTTCAAGTCGGGGAATCCGTGCCCCACACCGGGGCTCGGTCCGGCCGGCTTGATCCCACCAAGCATTTGGACATGAGTCATTATTTCACGCCCATCTCCATGATTGCTCCCGAAGGTGATCTTCGCTCCTCGAAATGCCTCCAGTGGTCAAGCTGCGACCGCCCACCCGACCGACAGGATCATAATAAACCCTAGAACAATGCTAGCTCTCGCAATAGCCATCGTCCCCGCCGCTCTCTCTCTGTATATATATATGGATTGTGTTTTGTCGATGTGAATTGAATGAGAAATGCTACCTATTGGGGTTCTTATATACACCGCATTTAGATATGATCATAAGATTACTTTTGATATGCTATGTTTTTGTGAGGAAGGATCTCGGATGGTTCGTATGATGCGAAGAGCTTTGGGAGAGTAAAATTTCAAAGAAAGAACACCACATGGTGTAATGGAATGGTGGAGAGTTTAAGTCCAAATTGATGTCATTGGTTGAGAGCTTTTGAACCCAGACGTCGTTAATTTATTCTATATATATATATAGACATATATATATATATATATATATATATATATATATATATACCTGCATGCACGTAGGGCTATATTCCCATGCAACTAAAGGATTTTTGCAATCACAGGATTATATGAGATGTGCTATAGTTTCGAGAGGAAAGAGCTCAGATGGTTCGTATGATGCGAAGAGCTTTGGGAGAGTAAAATTTCAAAGAAAGAACACCACATGGTGTAATGGAATGGTGGAGAGTTTAAGTCCAAGTTGATGTCACCCGTCGAGAATATTTGAGCCCTTTGAATCCGATACCGCCACACGTAGAGAGACGTCATTAATATATTATCCATGCACGTACGACTATATATATTCCCATGCAACCATTATATTTTGCTTTAATGCCCCCCTGAAAACGTACGATATTGCATAGAACACCCTTCTATGCTCTATCGTTACACACATGATCCTTTATATCATTCTTGTTGAGTCTTCGATCTTGTACGATATTAATTCATTATATTAGCTGTTGTTAAATATATAAATATATAATGACAAATATTAATTGTTCATTGTAAAATATTTTATTATATTTGAAATTAACGACTAATGTAATATTTTATTAGGATGATGTCTATGTCCTCAAACTTTTTTGAAAATGATTTTACAAACAATTTAGAAAACTATGGTACAAAATATTTTTTTGCAAATAATTTTTACAAATATTAACAAACAATTGAAAATCATCTTGCAAAGGTTTTTCAAACAGTATGTACATATTTCTCAAATTATTTCTGCAATCATATTCAAAATCATTTGCAAATAGATTTTCAAAAGATTTGACTTCACATAAAGAAAAGAAATTTTTATAGACAAAATATTTTTACAAAGGCTGAAAATATTTAATAAAATATTTTACAAATAGTTTTCAAAAGATTTTTTAAAAAGATTTTCAAACTATTTTTCAAATATTTTATAAAAAATATTTTTACCTGATTTATTCATCAATATACACAAAAAGAATTTGAGGAATAACAAACATATTTTTATTAATTTATTTAATGTATTATATATGTATATATAGTATTTTATACAATATTTTGGCCATGATAATTGAAAATACGAAAGTACGAGTTATGGCTAAAGTATATACGGAGTATATTCGACTATACATAGCTTGAGCTTTGTCCTCATAAATCAGAGAGAAAAGAGAAGGCATAACCCGTACTGAGTATAGAAAAGTCTAAAGAATAAAGGAATACATAGTGAATAAATGAGAAGTCGACTGTCTCCCCTATACTTAGGATCAACTAATCCTAAGTATAGCAGATTGTACACAATGCAGGAAGGGTCAAGGGTGGGAATGAACATATCGTACTCAAATTGTAGTATAGACAAGAAGAGGAGACGGTGGAGAGGATGAAAGAATGACAACTCGAGGTGCACACCCCCTATACTTAGGACAAAGTACGTCCTACGTATAGCAGGCTATCAAAAAGATACATCTTTTTGGTAGAAAAAGAAAAATGATGAAAAGAAGAAAAGACAGATGAAGATAGAAGAAATGATCAAATAAAAAGATAAAATATGTGAAGAGAATGTATACATCACTCCCTCTATGCTTAGGGTAAAAGAACCCTAAGTATAAGCAACAACAAGAGCGATGAAACGGAATGAAGAAAGAACACCCGACTCGTCCACACCCCTATACTTAGGACAAAGTACGTCCTAAGCAAGGCAACACACGGAAATAGGGTGGATGAGCGAAATGGTGGGTGGACAGAGGTAAAGCGAAAGCGAATATACAAAGAGGTGGATATACATAGGATCAAGAAGGTAGAAAGCGGGCCTTCTTGTGCAATCGCTGAGGAATGGATCCGATAAGGTGGAGGTCGATATAGGGGTCCTCAAATGACACAAACCGATCAGGATTGACCTAGTGAAGATCCTCAGCAGGTGAGAAGGAACAGACGTGTCAGTGGAAGAAGTGTGGCTAGGCCCGGCTTGGGGTGTCTCGTAGATATCAAAGTGAAAAGGCTCGAACTCATCAATGGAAGTAATAAGGTCAAGTCCAGCCTGGAGAGTCTCTGCTAGGTCAAAACAGAAGGGGATGGACTCATCTGTGGAAGTAGTAAGGTCATTTTCATCCTTTGAGGTCTCAACTGGATCATCATTCTCATCAAAAGGCTCGAATTCATTGATGAAAGCAATAAGATCAAATTCAGCCTCGTTAGTATCTATAATGTCTGCCCTCCGCTCAAAGGTATCAATCATGTAATTCTCACGGATGTCATCAACATGGCTCTAATCACAAGAAGAGGGAACTCCAAGGTCTATGATTTTCGAGTCTTCCTCTCTGCGGAGGAATTCTCGGGCCTCATCATCGGTCATAAAGCAAACCTCTCTGATATTAGCATATAGGTCATAGGCCTCGGGGTCGGCTATAATAGATGTAGTCATATCAAGTGCATGTCTTTGGTCAGCAGTAGGTGCAGTGATGACCAGAGCGCTCCCGTCATCAGGATGGAAGCGAATCTCTCCTAATCCGCAGTCAATAGCGATTCTCGCAGATGCGAGAAAGGGTCATCTCAGGATGATTGGAGAGTGCTCCCCCAATGGTGGACGTCTCCATGGACAATACAATGAAGTTAACTGTGTAGCTCATGCCTTGAATCCAAATGACAGCGTTCTCTAAAATACCCTTCGTCGTCTGATGAATCCGTGATTCATCGCCTTTATTCTTTCATTTTGGCTAAAATCCTTGATAAAATACATGTAAATATTCACTAATTCCAATTAATTATCATTCTAACCATAATTATTAATATTATATATTTAACACTTATTTTTACCAAAATAAAAGAATAAAGATAAAAAAGAAAATAAAAATAAAAGAAGGATGTATATAGAAAATATACAGACTGATCCTAACCTCGAGATCAGGTCAATATTGACCGGATCGACAAGAGAAATAAGTAGGGGGAGATAAGGATCATAACCTATAAAAATATTCAGAAAATTGATGAGCGCGAAATTCACCTCTTTAAAAATGAGGAATTGTAGTATAGGAAGCGAATTTCGGTCGATCAAAATACCACAATCTTTGAATGTTGTAGAATATTTTTACTTGGCAAATCCACCAAGGTCGAACACAGGGAACGGTGATTCTTAGTTTCACGGTCTTAAATTAAATTAAATAATTAATAAATGCTCGATTAATTTTTGTGTTGATAAAATAAACAATGCAATAATGGAGATGCGATACAAAGAAAATAAATAGAGACTATGTTGACCAGGATCTGTGATTTTAAACGTATTAATTCCTCCAATAATATGATCAATACTTTCACAAGATTAATCACAAATAAAAAATAATCTAACTTGATGCTCAGGGTAATAAATTTAAGCTCAGAATAATGAGATATCATGCCTCCAAATATCTTTGATCAAATTCCTCAAATAGTCGGCAAAAATCTTAGAGGAATAAATGTAAATTAACCTCCTGTGAGAATAATCAACAGTAATTTCAATGGTTTAATCGGAGTAAAATCCTTATCCGAACTCCTGCAAAAGATTTATCAATAATTTCTCAAGCAATATGTGGCACAGGTTTGTCAAAATTAGCATGCATGTGTCAACAGAAGTCCTCAAATAATAATTGACAATAAACAACCTCAAATCTGTTCACAAGCTATGCTAAATGGTAGAGCATGAAACTAGCTTCAAAATGACATATTATATGCTCAAAACAGAGTTCGTAAGAAAAAGATATGATAACATGAAGTTTCAGGGACTAAAGTGTAAATAAAATAAAGTTTTTCTCGCAAAGAGGTCCCTGGGAGGACTTATATGTAATTTATAAAAGTTAGAGGGGCCTGGACGTAATTTACCCATGGCGGGGGTATCTCTGCAAATTCTGAAAGTTCCAGGGGTGTTCATGCAATTTTACCATGCGCACGTGCGTCGCACGTGCGCCCAAGAGGCTTGGTGGCGGACGTGAGGCTCGGGTGGCTGAGCATGAGGTTCGGGCGACGAGTTAGAGGCTTGGACTCCGAACCAGAGGGCCTGGCGGATGATGTCGGGCGGTTAGAGCTGTAGCTCGGACCTGGCGAGGAGGGGTGGAGCGAGGTGGTCGGAGAGAGAGGACCTAGGCGCGGCGGAGAGGCGAAGGCAGAGGCGCGGGCTATGCGGTGATGGCTGAAGCATAGGCGACGTGGAGGCGCCGCACGGCCGGCGGGGGTGGTGGCGAGCTACGGGGAGGTGGCCGGAGGGCGAGGATGCCGCCCCTCGGCCGACACACGACGCGAGGCCGGAGGCGCGGAGCGAGGTGGTCGGAGGGCGGAGCTGTCGTCGAACCCGCAAGGGTTATTCAACAAAAATGGAGGCGGAGGAAAAGCCTGGGAAGAGGAGGATGAACCTTCCTCGATCTTCGCTCAAGTGCTTGGCAAAAGCACGAGCTCAGGCAAGCTTGGGTGCTTGCTACAGCCGTGCGACGGCTGGATTGCACCACCAGGAGGAGTACGCCGCTGTCACCGGCGATCGTGGAGAAGGGCGGATGAAGCTTCTAGAGCTCGGAGGAGCCGCTTTATAGGCGTGAGGGAGAGCAGCTTCGTAACGCCCGGAGGTGGTGGGGGCGTTACAAGGAGGAGGTCGGCGGCGGTTATGGAGAAGGAGGAGGAACGACACGGGGGGGGGGGTGGTAACGGCTGGAGGAAGATGGCAGGGGTCACGTGCGTGGCACGTAACCCGGGGAGGGGGCGGCTGGAGAGAGAGTGGGGGTGCCACGTGGTACGCCCAGGAGCTGCCACGTGGCACCCCCAAAAAATTTCAACCTAACGAAGGAGAAGAAGTAGAAGGAGACCTTAGATCGAAAAATTTCCTTCACAAAAGTTGTTTGTCTTGTCAAGATCTACAACTTTCATGAAGGACCCGGGAGCAAAAGAGGTCATCTGTGAGAAGTGGTATTTTTGGTGGCTCTCCATGTGTATAGAAAACCGACTTTTTGGAATTTTGTATTTTTGGTGGTTTTAAAGGGGATAAAAATTATAGAAAAAATATGATAAAATATAAAAAATTAACTACACCTAATCTATTTTTTTTGGATTTTTAATAGATAAGAAAATAGGAAAATAAAACAAAAGTTAGAAATACTCAACTTTTGTACAGACTGGCAACAGACACTTGGATTCAGTCAGTTTCTTTGATTTCAGTTTTAATCTGATTTTGGATTTTTGTGTCTCTTAATAAAACTTTCATCAAAGAACAAAAATGAAGAAGAAATAAAATTAAAAGGATTAATTATGTACATAAAAACTCAGATAAAAAATAGCAAAAATCAAAATGCGCAAAAGAGGCCCAAAACCCAACTTTCACATATGAGCTCCGAATTTTACGAAATTGATCTTGTTTTAAAGGTATTTGAAAATAGAGTACTTTAAAAGTGAGTAGACCAAAATCGGATACTGTATGTGGGAGATATGCTCATTTTAGTTCGTCAGATGTGAAATTAGACTTTGGGATAATTTGACACTTATAAGGGTTAGTATTTTTTTGTATTTTTTATTTAATAAAGTTAGTAATATCTACATAATAGAGTAAATTTGGGGTCAATCGGAGTTAGGATGAATTAATTAAAAATGTGAGAAGTTAGCAGCTTTTTGGGTTAATTTACACTTGAGATTTTTAATGCAATTATGCATGATGAAATGCAGATATTAATCACACATGTATGAATGCTAATAATGCTCTATTAATGATTAATTACAGGTGAATGATGGGAAATAGAGCCTAAATGACCAATTTTAGCATGATGAATACGAGATTCATCATACCCCTATACTTAGACCATGCTCGTCCCCGAGAATGAATGAATGACTTAGTTGATTACATCCCTGACTGTGCATGTGTATTTTCAAGGCTTAGTTCATAGAAGACCTTTAATTTGAGTGATCCTAAAATTCTGAGCTCAACCAAGCTTTAATAAAAAGGAACCCAACTTCTGTAATTTTCAGACTCTCTGTTTGTACATATAATATAAGGATATGATTTTAAGTGTACTGCATTTCATGAGAGTCGAGTCGGGGCATCACTCAAAGTTCCAGTCCCAAAGATCCTCCTCTAGACCTAATCCTCAACACTAGGGAATAAGTTTATTCTTGCTTCAGTCAACCGTCTCATTAGTTTGTCAGACTTGAAAGTGAGATGGACGGCCAGATGAAGGAGGGCATAGGATTGTGTCTAATTTTCTCTCCCTCACATTGGAACAAGGTGCCTCTCGAGTGCCTTTTTACTCAACACATGTAAATTTTAATATTGCTGATCAATGTGTCCGTCAAGAGAGTTGGAGTCGTCTGCACTTGTTTTTCTGGGAATACACCGGGATGTGTCTTTTCTAAGTATCTAAGATACCTTCGACACCCAGACTTGTATCGCTTACGATGCAGAGCCCTTTTTGTGGTGTCAGCCCGACTCCTTGGTCCTAATTAGTGTTTGGTCCAAGTGGACACTTTTGAAAATGTTTGCGAGCGCTCGCCATTGGTGGAAGCTCATTTAGAATTTGACTTTGGATGATAGAGCTTTTCTTGGCATTTCTATTATTATTTTTGGGTGGCTCCACTGCTTTTACCAAAAGTTGGCGCACACTGATCAACAATTTTCATTAAGTTTCATCACACCCTGGTACTTAGGTCATTTATCAAAGAGATAGCATATGAATCTTGTTCACATACTGGATAGGGTTTTGCTGACACTCAGGTTTTCTGCAGCCTTCATTAACTTTATCCCATCCTCGAATATCATTAGATTGGGTCTAAACTCAAATCTCTAGTCCTAGTTCCTCAAGTGATATCTCAACTCATCTCATCAATCATGCAGTTGTGGGAGTGATTGTGCTGATCATATTCTTTGAAGGTAGAGATGAAGAGTGCAATATAGCGCTCAAATCTTTCAAACTAGGGAAGTGTGGATTATTAAGTTCAAAACCCTAATGACTAAGGCAGGCTAACTCAGAATCTCAAGATCTTAGAAATCAAGTGTCCTAAAAAATCCTCAAGCCTTGAGTGATGGTGAATGTGTCAGGAATATATCGGCCAAGGAATGCATGAAATGCTTGATGAAATGCAAGACCATGAGTGATGATTTTTTTTAATGCAAAAAGTTTTTTTGGGTGTTTTTTTGGTGTGTTTTTTTTGTGAAAAACAACTATTATACACACTACTTGTAGCTGCTGTTAAAAAACGATTGAAGTACGAGCTATGAATAAAGTAGATAAAAATATACAAACACACCCCCTATACTTAGCTTGTGCTATGTCCCCATGGCACAAAGTGAAATGTTGACATAACTCGTACTAAGTATAGATGGGCTACAAATACAAAGAGGAGAAGTGGTGTATAAACAATGAAACATGTCCCCTAATTATCGGGGATCGAGAGCGGGTAGATGGATATACAGAAGAGTGTAGGTCCCAGAGAGGTGCTATTTGGACATATCAAATTTTTTCGTCAAAATCTATGCCCTGAGTGAAGGAGATCTGTTAAACTTGTACTAATTGCTCGTTGGATTCGACAAATGTTTAAGCAGCTGACCGTTGACCATAGATGTTTGCGTTCCGCGGTCTCTGAGATCTCAACACTCCCATTATTGTGTACCTCTCTTACAATGAAGGGTCCCGTCATTTTGATTTCAATTTTCCTTGGAAATTTTCAATTTTGCATTAAATAGCCAAACTTTCTGCCCTAGGACAAAGATCTTGGTTTGAATGTTCTTGTCATGCCATCTCTTTCCTTGTCCTTGTAAATGGTGCTATTTTCATAAGAATGATTTCTAATTTCAGATAGTTCATTCAAATCCATCTCTCGGTTCTTCTTTCCTTGGTGACAGTTCCAGTTAATATTTTGGGATTTTATCACTTGTGCCCCTCCGAGATGTCGTAATATCAGTTATGCCCTTATCTTTTTGGTAATATTAGTTGTGCCCCTCACTTTTGCTCCATCATCAATTGTGCCCTTCCGTCAGATTGATCGTCAAAAAACGAAAATAACCATGATTTATTCAAACCATGGTGTGGTTAACAAGGGTATTATGGTCAGAATCTCTCCTGCCACCACCCAACGGTCCGGATCTCTCTAACTCATCTCCATCCAGTGACGCCCAGCTCCTCCGGAGGCAAACCTCTTCATTGCCCCCAATCCCGGCATGGGCAGCGCCTCCGCCTCGCGTCCGATTGCTTTCGCCTCTCCGACTTTCCCACCACCTCTCCAACATTGACCTCCGCCTCCCGCTGACGACCCTCGCAGCATACGAGACACTGAAAGAAACCACCGCCTTCGGCCAGGGACGCTCGTGATCGGAGAGGACCTTACCGTAGCAGGAGACCTTGGGAGATGAGGGCTCAGAATCGGAGACGACCTTCTTCTTGGGGAAGAAGCGGCGGCGGTCGGAGAATCGCTGGGAGTTGCCAATGATGCCGACGATAGAGGCGACTTGCGAGGGATGGGGTGCAGCCCAAGACGAGGGGGATCAGGGGGGCGGCGCCGATGAGGGGAGGTGGCGGTGCATAGCAGGGGGTGCGGGGCTGGGAGGGGGTGCAGCCTAGGGGGAGGGGGAGCAGGGGGTGGCGCCGACGAGGGGAGAGAGGTGCGGGGCTGGGAGGGGTGCAACCCAGGGGAGGGGGAGCAGGGGCGGTGCCGGGGAGGGGAGGGGGCGGCGCCGGGGAGGGGAGGGGGCGGCGGGCTGGAGGAGGTGCGGCGCCGGGGAGGGGAGGGGGTGCGGGGAGCTCGGGGTGGAGAGAGAGGAGGAGGAGGCTGGAGGAGGAGGAAGAAGATGGGGAAGAGGAGGAAGAAGAAGATGATGGGGAAGAGGGTATAAAATGACAACATAACCTTTTTTTAAAAAAATAATTCCGCTTATGTCCTCAAAGTTAACATCCGTTGCACTGTATATGGACGGTCACTAACCTGAGGGGCACAAGTGATAAAATAGCAAGAAGTGAGGGGCACAACTGATATTACCAAAAAGATAGGGGCAATAACTGATATTGCGATATTTCGGAGGGGCACAAGTGATAAAATCCCTAATCTTTTGATTGCCCATTCTGATTTATGCACGAGTTCTGCAGACAAATGGCATGGCTTTCCCTATACCATTCGAAACCGGGGAGGTGCCCAATGTAGTCTTATAAGCCGTCCGGTAAGCCCATAGAACTTGGTCCATGAGTTGGGACCAGTTCTTCCTATCAGGGCAGACGAGCTTCTGTAAAATTCCTTTCACCTTCCTGTTTGACACCTTGACCATTTCATTGGATTGTGGATGGTAAGGAGTAGCGACACGGTACTCGATGCCGTATTCCTTAGTCAACTTCTTCACCTCCCGGTTGACAAAATGGCTTCCCCCATTCGATATTAAAACTTTTGGAATTCCAAACCGCGAAATGATGTTATCTTTCAAAAACTTGCAAACAGTTTTGCTATCTGCTGCTCGAGTAGGGATAGCCTCAACCCATCTAGATAAATAATCAACCGCGAGAAGAATATATTCAAATCCATGACTATTAGGGAATGGGCCCATAAAGTCAATGCCCCATGCATCGAATACATCACAGATGATTACTGTTGCATAGGCATGGCATCTTTGGAATCAATGGTTCCTCCATTCTCTGACAGACGGGGCACGACTTAACAAAATTGTAAGCATCTTTAAACAAGGTCGGCCAGTAAAATCCACATTGCAATATCTTCTCAGCGGTTCTCTTCCCAGAGTGATGTCCTCCCACCTCTAAGGTGTGGCATAGATTGAGGATACTTGGTATTCCTCTTGAGGAATACATCTTCTCCATATGCAATCCGGTCCTTCAAAGAAAAGGAACGGATCTTCCCAATGGTAGTGTCTCGCTTTAGATATGAGTCGATCGATTTTGTTTCTGGCCAACCTTGAGGAACTTCCTTGGTGACAAGATAATTTCACCGTGTCTGCATACCATGGGAGTGAGTCAATAGCAGATATTGACTCGTCTGGGAAGGTTTCAGGGATGGATTCAGATTTCGGAATTTTGTTATGTTTGATCCGTGATAAATGATCATCCACGATATTTTTAATACCAGGTTTGTCTTTAATATCCAAATCAAATTCTTGAAGCAGTAGAATCCATCTCAGAAGTCGTTCTTTTGCGTCCGTTTTGGCCATTACGTATCGAATGGCTGAATGGTCTGTGTAAACTGTCACCTTTGATCCTAGAAGTATAGATCGAAATTTTTCCAAGGCAAAAACCACAGCAAGCATTTCCTTTTCGATCACAGTGTAATTTTTCTGAGTAGGGTCTAAAACTTTGCTTGCGTAGTGAATACCATATGGGATTCCATCTTTTCGTTGTCCTAATACAACCCCTACAGCAAAATCTGATGCGTCTGTCATGATCTCGAAGGGAAGAGACCAGTCGGGGGCTTGTAGGATGGGAGTCTCAATGATCCTCCTTTTGAGTAGTTCGAAGGCTTATAGACACTAATGATCTACCATGAATTCGGTGTCTTTCTCAAGAAGGTCAGTTAGCGATCGGACAATTTTTAAAAAATCTTTGATAAATCTCCTGTAAAATCCGACATGCCCTAGAAAAGACCGTACTTGTTTCACATTTGTAGGTGGCTCGAACTTCTTGATCACATCAACTTTAGCAGGGTCAACCTCCATGCCCTTCTTGGAGATGACATGCCCCAATACAATGCCCTCGTTTACCATGAAATGGCTTTTCTCCCAAGAGAGCACCAGATTCACTTCCCTACACTTTTGGAGGACTCGATCCAGGTGCGCAAGACAATCATCGAATGAATCACCATGGA
>JAZKJV010004836.1:0-133587 GCA_037367405.1 Ottelia alismoides
TTCATCCTCGAGTTCATTTGCTCCATCATCTGATTCAAGGTCTCAAGTGTGTATATCATGAAAGGTGACTCCAAAATCTCAGGAACGGGTGTGTCGAATGTGGGGCGGTGGGGGTGGACAAAAATCACATTCCGGATCAGGATACTCAAGGAAGAGTGGGTTGTCGAAATGTGAGGGTGACGATGGTGGAAATGATCGGTGAAAGTCAAAGTCCGTATCCTAAAATAGTGGGTTGGTCAGATATGTACAAAAATCAGGAGCAAAGTCCTCCTGGAAAGAAGGAGGTGGACCGACTGGAGTGAACGAGGGATCTGCAAAGTCCGGATAAAATACGCTCCAGGGGTCCATCTCAAAAACAAAAGACAATGATCGGGAGAGCACGATGGTCCAGTCAAGAGAAGTGGAGGAAAGGCGCAAATGCGCAGAGGCGATCTAGAATACACACAAGCAAGCACAATCAAACTCACGCAAGACAAGCCCTCAATTCACCTACTCAACTCGGTAGAGACCGAAAATTCGATCTTTTAATCTTGTCTGTTTTAGACTTAGATGAGAAGTCAAGAAGTTGCATAAACACTAAGGGGTCAATGGGATTTGGGTACTAATCCTTAATGTGTGCGCGAGCAAGTAAAAGCGAAGACAATGAGGGGATTACTCGCCCAAATACAAGATTTTCTTTTTGGTGGATTTTAGGGTCAAGTAATATTAGCAGTCCCAATTTTATTTGTTATCACTTTTTTTTTGGATTTTTAATGAGAATGCACGAGCCTAACGAGGAGTCAATTCTTTTAAGCACCTAGGTGATCAAAATCAGAGGTAGAGAGTCGGAAAAGCAATGCAAGCGACAAAACGATGACGTATGCTAAAGCATAAATGCTCACCTTGCCTCCAGCACTTTACATGCAAAGATGATCAGCAGAATTGAAACCTAATCTATATGCAAATGCAAAGCCGATGAAATCGCCCTAAGTTTCAGAAATTGCTATTAACGTGAAGCACCACAAGTCGGTCACCAATCTTCAATCCAAAAAGTCCGATCTAGACTCATCCCTCCTCTTCTCGACAAATCGAGTTCAGGAGTAGCGCTTGATGGGGTGGGCTCGCGACACGTAGGCTCGAAGATGATGATGCGACTGTTTAAATTTTGTCTAAGTCCAAAACACACTATAGGTACATGCAAGATATATTAGGTATTTGGCCTTAATCTATCGCAAGCAATCTTAAAACTAGGGGCTCAATCACACAAAGTAAGGAAAACTAAACTGGAAAACAAAATAAAAAAGGCGGTGAAAATTGTAAAAACCGCGGCGAGCCCCCAAGTGAACAAACACTTGGAAATTAGGCTTAAGAGTCCAAAGTTCGGGGGCACCTGTATTATTACACAATATAGTCTCTCTCTCTCTCACTCACTGAAATTACACAAATAAATAATGCACAAAAAATGCTCAAAAGTGTGCTTGCCTTCTCAAATCCTCCAAGCCTCCTTTGATGCTAGGTCGGCAAGCTGACGCCGGCTTCACGTGGGTGCGTAGGCGTCTAGGGTAGAGCGCCTCCCTCGATCAGCGGTTCCTCGCACAAAGTCAACAAGAGAGGGTGATTAGACAAGTAAAACAATTATATCAAATAAATGAGCAAATGAATAAGGCAAAAATAGGCAAATAATCACAAACACAAGCAAAAACCCAAACTATGCGTTGTTGCTCCCCGACAACGGTGCCATTTGTTTAACCAAGAAAATCGAGGGTTGTACGGTTTCACAAGGCGAAACCGCAGTCGATGCGGTGACCGCTCAAAAATCCTGATTAAAACAACAATTAACCCACAACAATCAAATAAGGAAATCAAAGTGAATGTGCGGAGTTAAAATTTATTATAACTCTACAACAAGATGTGTATAGGTGCAAGTATGTGTACAGGTCGAACACAGGGAGCAGACAGGTAGAACGGGGCACTAATGCTCAAAATGTGTGAATGTGATCAAGTTGTCTACTTAAGCTATTTTTTGTGGGTTTTTAATTTTATATATTTTTTTATTTTTTTTAATTTTATATTTTTGTATTTTGATTTTTAATTTTCTGATTTTTATATTTTCTTTTTATATTTTTATATTTTCTTTTTCCAATATAGAATATATACAAAGTAAGAAAGAGGAAGATAAGATATTTATAAAAACAACTAAAAATAAGTAAAATTCAGGAAATAAAATTTTTTTGGTTTTTTTATAATTTTATACTGTTTTTGTGATTTTTGGGGAATTTTCAGAATATTTTTGGTATTTTTTTAAAGGTGAAAATAGGAGAAAACAGTGGATAAAATACAAGGTTGAAACTAAAATGGAGAAATAAAATATAAAACAGTAACAAAAATTCTCCAAATTAATTTTCACTTAAAGATAATAAAGTCAAGAAAATTCAGAGACAAAATTTGTATTTTTAGGGATTTTTATGGATTTTTAATATTTTTTGGGAGGTTTTTGGTGTTTTGTAATTTTTAGGAGTTTTGTTTTGTAATTTTTAGTGAATTTTGGATTGAAGCTAAAACATACTAAAGGAAACAAAATATATTTTTTGGGATTTTCTGGAGTATTTTTATTTTTTATGGAATTTATAATGCAAACAATGCAGAAAATGAGTGTTTTTGAATTTTTATAAATATGAAAATGCAAGAAATAGGGAAAATAAAAATATGGCGTGATACTATGATGCAACAGGAACACTATATAATTTTTGTGGATTTTTTAGCATTTTATAGATGCATGCAAAAAAATAGAAACAACAGCAAGAAACTACACTCTACCAAGGGTATATTTGTAAATAGCTAGAAAGTCAGGGGCCAAAGAGCAATTTCTCCAAAATATTACAATGCAACCTGAAAGTTATAAGACCAAGACAAAATATGTAAAGCCTTAAGGGCCTCCGCGCAAAATTGCGCTGCTCAGATGTATGCGCACGTGAGCCACGCAGGCGGGGGCACAACTGTAATTTCCAAAACTCCAAGGGGCTTAAATACAAAAGTTCCAGAGATATAATCACTCAACTTAAAAGTTTCTAAACTAACTTCGAAATAAGAAAAAGGCCCGGGTATTCCTGCAAAAAGGCCAAGTCACGTGCGCGGAGCACGTGACCTGGCGGGGGTCAAAAATGGGAATAACATAAAGTCTGGGGCGGCTATTGATAAATATCACAACAATAATGACACTGCCAATGAAGGTTTATGTAGTGATAAATAAGGAACAAAATCGGCTGGGAAATTACTGCAAAATACCCAGACAATAGGCGGCCACGGACGGCGGATCTTCTCCCACTAATACACGTGTCAGCCCGCGTGCCCGCGATACCCCTTGGGCTAGGACGGCCTGGATTAGATCGGGTGGAGGGCGATCAATGGCTGGCAGGGCCTCAAATCTGACGGTGGCTGCTCTTCATGATGAACATAGCCAGATCGACGGCCCTGAAGGTGCTTGGATGAACGTGGTACGACCCGACCCCCCGCAAGATTCGACTCGATAATTCGAGCCCCGCCAACGGTCAGAAGCTCCTCCGATGGTCGCCGACGCCTCTTGGAAACTTCCTCTAACAAACGACGGCCCCAAAATGCTGGACCAACCGCCGGCACTCCGCCACGACGATTTGAGAAGGAGGACGCTCCAGGCTGATCTGATTGCGACAAAAACGAACCCAATCGGGGTTCTTCCGCACCTGGACCTGCAAATAACGTACACGGGCAACAGCAGAGGGTCCAGGGCTAGCAAAAATGGAATGGACGGCGGGTGTGGGGTTGATGACGATCGCCGGAGCTCGAGAGCTCCGGCGGGGTGTTCGGTTGCGGAATCTGGGCGAACTAGGTGACTAAACCACAAAATGCGTATATGAACCAGATCCTAAGGCTAGCAGCTACTTGAACAACGAGAAAGGAAATGAAATAACTACCTCGAGCGGGTATGTACCGCGAGATGTGGACCTCGACAGCCGGAGCCGGAGGTGGGGGTGGAGACACCCAATCAACACGCAAATCGCCGCCTTGGATGGCTAGAGGTGATGTTGTCACCACCACCAGTCCAGAGCACAAGCAAGGAGACCAGAAACGGGTCAAATGAGGTTCAAAGGAGCAATGGGAGGTTTGGGGTGACTTTTGAAAGTGTGGTCAAGTAGGCTCCTTGATCTAGGCGCATAGGGCGAACCAGGAAGATCTTGAGAGATCTAATAGGTCGGCGAAAATCGTGCATCTACAGTGAACAAATCTCATGAAGAGTACACTCTTCCTCGAGCAACGCAGCAACGGCAAAAAATTCGAGAAAAGGAAGAGTCACGGGCATTCTGACACGCTGCAGGAGAAGGCCAGGGAGTTGACCAACGGGTCAACTTTTCCAGCCACCTGGTTGGTCCACGTGGACCAACCAGGAAAATCCGCAGGAAAAACATTTGTAAATTCAATTAAAAATAGTAATTGGTCGAATTAAATTTAGGTTATTAAATAAAAAATGTTTATTTTTTATAAATTATTTTATTATGATTTTTAATTATTTTTATGAGGTTTATTTTATAAGTTTACTTTTATGCCCTTTGTAGGTATATTCTTCTATATATTGTATTCTTTTATTTTTATTGTATGTATTTAATTTATTTATTTTTATTATTAATTTATGTAATTATAACATACTTTTATACACGTAATTATATTTTTATTTTATTTTATTGATGTGTTTTGTATATTTAATAAAATAGAAATAGTAATTATACAGGTATATGTATAAGTATTATACCTAGGTTTTGTGTATATAAGTATTTTTATTTGAGTTTTATTTACATTTTTATTCTGATTTTATTACACATAATTATTATAAATAATATTTACAAAATTATAAAAATATAAAATTATAAAAATAATGAACAAATAATAAAATGAATATTTTAATCTGTACAAGTATACTACAGGGGTCCAAAACTCAACTTTCAAACCATAGCTCTGAAAAATACGAAACCACCTCCACTAAATAGATTATTTTATGCTATATACAATTAAAGGTGAGTTTGGTACATTTCAAGTTTTTATTTGCAAGATACGGGTCTGAGAAGTTGGAGTTTTGGAATTTTATTCTGATCATAACTTTTTATCTGTATGTTATTTTTGAGTGAAATCAATTTTGTATTTTCCGATATTAAATTATCTACAACTTTCATGTTCAAAGTTTATTTATTTGATGTATAAAAAGTGGAACCAAAAATAGGTCTCAAAATGAATAAAGAATGAATAAAAAGTATAGGTATTTATATTGTATTTTTGACCTTATCTCCCCCTACTTTATTCCTTGTCGACCTATTCGTCAAGATGCCTAGGTCTCAGGGGTTTCGGGTCATAAAATATTTACAATATTTTATTCTTTTTATTTTCTTTTCTTTATTCTATAATTTTGGATTTAAAAACCGCATTTTATACAAAAGTTACACACATATACATGAATGCTAAAATGCATGAATTAGCTCTATTTACACACATTTACTAGGGTTTTTAAGGCCAAAATGATAGAATAAATATGATGAAACGTAGATTCATCAGACACCAATGCCTTGGTGCAAAGATGTCTAGGTCTCTAAAGTTGCCCCCAAAACACAAATGTTGCTATGCGAGAGCGGCTTGCATGCTTTGGAATGTGTTCTGATCAAAAGTGCTTGTTCTGTGATCACCCAGCTAAATCTTCATATCACCTTTGGGGTTGCCCTTTCCCTTGGTCTATCGGTTGGGAGTTTGTGGTGCTCTTGAGCTACTTCCCATGATTGGAGTCAGAAACATTCATGATTTCTTGGATGATATCAGGAATAGACAAGCATTAGACCTCAACTCGTAGGGCCGACTGCAGACTGTTGTAGCTATTGTTGTTTGGTGCATTTAGATAGAGCGTAACAGATGGTGGACTACATCTAACAAATCATCTATCCAAGAGCTCAAGTCTCATATTCTTTGGGAGTTTAGGACTTTGATTGAATGAGCCCAATTGAGCCTTCAAGGTAGTTTTTGGGTTACTTTTTTTTATTTCTTATCATTCTCTACCTCCCTTCAGTGGGGGATGTTTTGTAGGTGGAGATGTGTTTATTGGTCCCAGAAGTCAGGGTGGCTTATTGCCCATTTTATGCAGGTTGAATGCAAAATTATACTTACCCTTCAAAAAAATATGCATGAGTAATGTTATTTTGACTGATTATAAACCCTTAACATGTCACTGAAAATATTGTTTTGTATGATGTCATGTGGATGTGATCTCTCTCAGGAGATCCAACTTTGCTTTCTTGATCAATATCTTGATCTTGTACATGAACACTTAGTCCCATGTTGCAATACTTACTCCCATGCTGCTTTAGGTCGACAAAGTTTAGTGCACAAGAGATTGTGCATGCACCCTTGGACATAGGGTTAGATACTTAATTATAAGCCATTGTGCTAAGTTATCTATTCAATGATGCACCATACCTATACTAGTCCGATTTGTATGTCGAGACATTTGCTCAATCGAGTTGTGAAATATAGTTGGTATTATGTGACTGACACTTATTAGCACATGGAGTGGCACTAGGTATGGTCGTATTAAGTGATATTTTTAGTAGTAGTATCATGGAAGATGTCTCAAAATGCGGTTAGTGAAGAAGGTGAATTGTGATTCGAACGCTTATTAATTCCATCGTCAGACATACATCCAATGTGGATAGAAGCTCCCTACTTTTTCCTACATCTTTATAGACTTGCCAACAAGATGTTGATAGGAATTAGTATGACAAATTTTGTAAAAAAAATGACGGAATCATAAATCTATCATAGGACATGTGACTATAATGTTTGCTCTCTATCATCAGTACATGACCTTCATCATATATTGCAACATTTATCGACTTTTGACAAGACTTATTCATAAGCAATAAAGCAACAATCTCATCTAATGCGGTGTCTCCTCGCATAAGCAACACCATCGTTGCATGGTTATAATATGGAAGAGAAATCAACATGATTACTATTTTATCCTCCTACTTGAAGATCATTTCTCGGGCTTCTCCGTAAACGCGTCTAATAAAATAAAAAGTGTTAAGGTTTAGTACCTAACATCTTCTTTCCTCTAGATAGTGATGTGGGTGATTCTTACTCCATTTTCAGGAACACATAGTTGATCGCATGTGTCAAGGGACAAGCATTCTCATTCCAAGATAATAAGATTTTACCTCAATATTCGAGTTGTTAATCGTGCTAAACATGTTAGTATTCGATAAAACTTGTTTTGTATAGTTCAAAAAATATTCGTTCAAATTATAAATGACTTGAATATGAATTTCAAATTTTAGTTTGATAGTTTAACGCATCCAACATGTCATTAACATAAAAATATCTAATAAATGTTCGAGTTCGATAATACATACATGTAAAAATTGAAGTGCATATTTGTACATATGTAAGTATAAGTAATTGTGTAGTTAATGTTAGAATTTAAATTGCATGTAATATAAAGTAAAAAAATGAACCGAAGTTTAACTTCAACTTTGATTTGCTTGGCAGGGAGGATAAATTTTCTATTCAATATGAATCATTTTTATTTATTTATATAAATGCTTCTCAAACTATGAAACTTAATCATCAAATTCTGATATTGAACTTGTTTATTTTAAGAAATTTGTCATGAGTAAAATCGCTATTGATGTACTATTGAACCACATTCAAAAGTTCATTTTCCAAACAAAATCTGAACATAAGTTTAAGAACTTCTATTGCTCAAATCCAAACTCGAACTTTCAAACTTTCTTGTCAAATCGAACTTGAGCATAGGTTCGCTCATTATAGTTTAGTTCAATTAGCTATCCTACTCAAGATACGATAATCATACCAACCATCGTCTCTCATTCTATAGCAATTATTGCTTCCTTATTCTTCAAACCAACCGTAGAGGAACTCCTTAATCCGTATTTGTCGTCCAATCAACTAAATAACTCGGTCTTTTAGGGGTGATAGTGCCCTTATAAGATGAAGAAATTCATTTAAGTTGTCAAAGGAAAAAGATATTCGTTTTATGTCGAACTTCTTTCATGTGTTAGTGATTCAATATGGATGTAATGGAAAATAAGTTGGTATGTTTGTTTGTAAATGGGAACAGAAGGAAACATAAATATCCTTATTTAAAATTTAAGAAAACATGGTAAAAAAGAAACCTTTGGGAAAAAATATAAAAAAATCTTATTTTTTTGCTTTCCATTCATTTCCAATGATGAGAAAAACAGAAAATGAAGAGAGTTCTCTTGTATGGGATGGAAAGTGAAGGAAAGAAGGAAAAAACAACCACCGCTGAAATATGGTGATCAACCAGAAATGATTTCATCTGACTTGTGTCTCCAAGAATATTAACCTCCCCTTAATCTTTCTGAAGATTAAAGGTCTCAAGCAAAAACTATTTGTTTGGATTAAAAGCTGTGCTCCAAATTAACAAACTTGCAAGAAATTAAATCCAAGCATTCTCCAAAAATAACCAGATAGCATTCTTCCCACAACTTGAAATGCCAGCAATACTTTCTGCATCCACATCAAGGAATCATTTGAATTTCTTTCCTTTGCTTGCAGGAGAGAAAGAAAACACACCACAGGGGGCAGCATAAATTTCCTCATCATTATTGGCCTTGAAATATATCGATTGCAATCCCACAACTGCCAGCATAAAATTTGCAATCTCAGACGATTTCCGTTCTTTACGATGAGAAGGCAGTACAGGTTCGAACTCGAACTGTTTTTGCTTGCACGTCTCATGTAAGCAAGCTACAAATAATACATACAGTTATATCAAGTGCAGATCAAAACCTGAAAGCTTAAATCGCTGGTTTATGTAAATTTCTCGTGAGTACACATAGCACGCAGACAAAAAATTTATATTTTCACTAACAGAAAAAGAATCATCACGTATCTCTACTATTCACGCATTCGAGCTGTATTTCCATGCTTTTACATATAGTACAGAGGGGGGGCAAGCATGTTTATCGCTGCTTCCATCGGAAAACCATCCTAAAAAATCACTATGAATTTTACAACAGAGGTAAGTAAGAAGAAAACTATATATGAAAAGGAAAGACCCCGAAAAAGAAAATATGTCGCAAAAAGAAAAGGTGACACTCTCATCACAAATTCGCCTCGGAGATCTGGTTCAGAGAGGAATGCCTCCTGTTCAGTCTCTCCCTCAGGAGCCTCATCTTGGCCTCGACCCTCGCGGTGAAACCAATCTTGGTCGTCTGCCGTGCCTTGCTCTTCTCCCTCCTCCACATGTGCTGGTCCTCGACATCCTTCTTGTAGTGCCTGATCTCCTGGATGACGTGATGATCCATCGGATTTATCATCCTTTGGTATGAGATGTGGGTTATATATGGGAGATTGCATATGAGAGTGACCAACATCGTAGCAATCCAATACATGGCTGTCGGACCCAATGCTTCAACGAGGATCTGGTTGGCGTAACCGGATACCAACGGAGGAGCCAAGCCGTACCCAAGCAAGAACAAATACCATGTGGCAATGCTTCCCCAAACAAAGAGGTGTTGGATCCATGTGAAGTGGCTCATGGTAAGTGCTATCTGGATGTTGACAGCCCAAATGAGGCAGGTGAACATGGTGGCTCCGACGATGGCCATATCCGCCGTCTGTCCATTATCACGGAACGCCTGGGCGTAGAGGATCTCCATGTTGAGGAAGTACAGAGCAACAGAGCAAAATACTCCATTTGCCATCCACCCGATTATCCTATACCAATCGAAGAACAAGTTTCTTGGGCCTTGTTGATACAAGGCAGGGAACTGCAGGAATATCATTCCAAATCAATGTCCAATTATACGAGATATGATAAAGCATTAGCAGATGGACTTACCTCTAAGCACACATCGGACGAGACGTCTTGCTCGAACGCTCCGAGGGATATCACCGGTAATGAGGTCAAGACCACATTGAAAAGCAGCATGTACCATGCATCATAGATAGATTGGCCAGAGAAACCAGCATATGCCTCAAAGTAGAACAGTGTGAGACCGAATGCTATATTTTTGTAGAAAAAGTAACAGACCTGAGGAGAAAGTCGAAACAGAAGTCCGATATGAAAATTTAGGGAAAAGGCAGAAAATGACCGATTTAATATGTCAAAAAACGGATGGATTGGTAGAGGAGTTGAGTAAAGACCATTTGAGCAATTCTCTTGTAGCACCAGTGTCCATGGACGACAAGCAGACGCTCTAGAAATCTAAACTGGGAGATGGAGAAATCGCTAGCCATCACTGCCTGGACATTAATAAAAAGGTGTTGGTAAACTTTAACAATCATTAGGACATGCTACATCTATGCAAGATGGTTAAAATTAATCGACCTGCATTCCTTCTACCCCACTGATACCAACACCGATATCCGCCTCCTGGATCATACCAACATCATTTGCTCCATCACCCACAGCCAAAGTAGTCTTGCCCGTTCCTTCTTTCACCAAACGAGTTACCTGGAAATTAAAAAAGAGAAACTCTAAAGATTTACCAATCTACCGGATCATCAAATTGCGGTTTTCAGCCGCAAAGTAGGATGATGGAAAGAAGGCAACAAAGAATACCAGAGCTTTCTGCTTTGGAGAGACCCTGCAGCATATGACAGAAGCGCAATCCACTGCTAGATCCAGAAAATGTTGCTTCATATCATCCTCTAGAGCATAAGATAACGACTTGCCGTCTATGATCAAGGCGAATGCAGCATGAGGGTCCTTCTCCAGTTTGATCATTTGCGATGCATTGGTAATTTGCAATGAAATACTATCTTTCGCAGCCTGTGATTTTTTGTTCAAAAAATACACAACAGAATTACACATCACGGTTTCTAATACTAGTAACCTTTTTCAGACGATTATATAGCAAAACCAAAATGGATACCTTTTTTGCATCTTGAGCCATTAGATCTGCCGTTGTAGTGGATAAACATATTTGCTTCATTCCTTGTCTAAGGAGACTGCATGCAAATCTGTAAAAAATGTAGAAAACATTAGTTGCATATGTTGCCAATTGTATAGAACGATTAGGGTGAAAACAAAGCATACCCTATATTGATCGCAGTTTCCATCTTGTCACCCGTCAAGACCCAGATCTTAAGTCCGGCTTGCGCAAGTTTGTCAATGCATTGTGGAACCTTCAAAGTAGAGGAAAGATTATGGTCCACTGTGTGGGCGATTGAAAGCTATGAAGAGAAATGACGACTCACCCCTTTCTGCAATTTGTCCTCCACAGCCGTTGCACCGAGAAGAATCAGCTCCTTTTCCATCAACTCCGAGGCACGCTCAAGTAATCCTTCTCTTTCATGTCCAATAGTGTTCTTTGCCTTCACAAAATCGGCATTCCACTCACGATATTCATCTTCATCGAGCTTTCTGTATGCAAGCGCCAAAGTTCGCAATCCAGCGTCGCCATACTCATTTAGGTGTTTAGTTGTTTCCTCCTCGAATGTTCTACCATTTTTAGCTAATCTTTCGAATATAATGCTGGAAAGAGCAGAAAAATGTTTATAAGATATAGAGGCTGATAGTGTAAAAGTGGCCATAAATTGACGAAACGATCAAAAATCAGGAGTTACCTATCTGCGCCTTTGCACAAGAGAAGGATCTGCCCTTCCTCGTCTCTGACAATTACTGACATTCTCTTTCTTTTACTGCTAAACTCCAGTAAATTTAGAATTTTATACTCTCTGCAAAGAAGTTAGATTGCAGATTTAAAATCTTTGCTATCATAGTAAAATATTCACTACCTTAGTTTTAGATGATATCTGACCTTTCTATTGGCTCTTCAGATGGGTACTTTTCCCTTATGAACACACTTGACTGGGTCCTCTTGCAAAACTCAAACCCGAATTCCCTGGCAGCGACAAGAAATGCTCCCTCATCAGGAGACTCCGCTTCATATGTACATACACCGCTTTCAGCATCCATCTCGGGAATTGCCGTCTGGCAAAGCGCAAGTATCCTGAAGAACAGCAATATGGTAGCTGTATCATTCTCGTTCTTCCAATTACCATCCATAAGACGATCATCTTCGAAGCTGAAACCTTTTATCTTCGGTTTTTGGGTGTTATCAGCTGCAGGCGTGATGTTTTCTAACCCTGAATGTTTTGCACGTGCACCGTTGTTCTCCCAGACATATTGTGGCGGTGTGCTACTTGGGTCTGGTGTACTTGGAGCCTCAGATGCCATCTGCTTGGCCGCAGCCATTTCTACTTCACTGGAGCGAGTACCATATGAAATACCTGCTATAGAACACTTCAAGAAATCCATCTGATTGCAAGTCAAGGTGCCGGTCTTATCTGATAATATGGTATCAACTTGCCCCAGCTCCTCGTTCAAATTCGAGGTCCGGGCTCGTGCTGGCTTGCCTAACTCTTCATCGTACATGAGGATATCTTGATTTATAAACATTGCTTGCATGACTTTGACAACCTCAATGGAAACATAGAGGGATATGGGTATCAAATACCCATAAAGAATAAGAGCAGTGACTAAATGGAGAATACCGGCCGAAGCAGGTTTCGTGGGATCATACAAGTCCAGCTTGGTTTTCGGTGATAAGTACCACCATTTTGGTACAGATATCTTAGTCCTAACAGCAAAACCAATCGAACTCATCACTGATAACAAAACAAGGAAACTGAAGAGGAGATATATGATATGATCCATTTTCTTCTCAATTCCGCTTCTTTTAGATGGGGACGCCGTAGAATTTTGCATCACTTTGGTGTCATGGCCAGTGAATATGACCACTCCATATACATATGTTGTGTTCCTTAGCTTTGAATCTCTGAGGAGAATTTGATTAGGATCGAGAGAGAAAACCTCTCGTTCATACTCGAGGTTACCAATAAAAGTATAGAGATTAGGATTCGGATCTTCACACCGAATGACACCCGTGAAATCCTTAAAAGCCGCATCTTCATCCAATTGCAGGGTATGTTCAAGTGATCTCTTAACCTTCAAGTTGGTTTCACCATCTAAATTCATCGTCTCCACATAACAAATGCCATCCTCATAACTCGATGACAGGAGAAGCAAATCCGCTGGGAAGAACTCGTCCTTCTTAACCTTGACCACGTCCCCAACTCGAACCTTGTGCCACACCCTATCACCAAACTCACCTCCCCCAATATGTACACTGATTTTCCTTCTGTTGACCTTCATATCCTGAAGGAACCTCCTCCAATCTTCCAAGGCTTCCTTCGCCATACTAAGCCCGACGACGAACACCAACGGTGCGATCATGCTGATGGGGTTCAAAGGCGTCATCGGTGTAAGGGATAAAACTGCGGTTAGAAGAAAGTACAGGTTGGCGACACGACGGAATTGCTCGAAGATCGCTTTGGGGAAGAAGGTGATGGCATTATACTTTGTGGTGGTGATGTAGTTAGTGGGGTACTTGAGAGGCTTCTTGCGATGCATACCCGGCTGGTTACAGTGGACTACCCGCGAGAACCCGGGGCCTTGAAGAGAAGGTGGCGGCTGCCCATCGGCATCCTGCTGAACACTGGGTCTGATGCAGGAGAAGCTGTAGATCTTACTCCATTTCACCTTATCTCTTACTCTCTTGGTTCTTGCCATCCTCCACTACACCCTTATTCCTCTAGATTGACCACAACACCCACCCAAGAATCAAACACCAATCTTTCCCGCTGTTCATAAACAAACAAAAAAGAAAAAAAACCAATAAAAAACTTGCAGCATCAAAAACAGCTTAGGTGGAATGATGCAAAGATTCAATCATTTTCGATTCTCGAGCGCAGGAAAAATGGTAGAAAAGAATTCGAGAAGAAGAAAAAAAAGCAACTTCGAAATCTGGGCAGGTGATATAAGGGGCTCAGAAGGAAAAGAGGGGAACACATTGACCTAGAAACCACACCGCATGATTTTCACAAAACCACACCAATCAAGTGAGATTTAGTGCACCAAGATCGAAGCTTTACATCACCCAACAGCTCCACCGATTCTAAAAGAAAGGTGGTCGATCCAGAACAGGATGCCAAGATAAACCCAAAACGAGAATCGATCCGGAGAAGAACAGGAGCTAAGAGGGAGAAGGAACTGTGCAGAGATGTGTACCTGTGAGGAGAGGAGGCGCTTGAAGTGGGGAGCCGCAGCAGAATCGAGGAGAGGGATTTGGGCGCGTGGGGGGATTTGAAGAGGAGATGGAACGTAGCAAATTTGAGAACTTGCTTTGATTCTTCTTCGCATTGGGAGCAAATGCGCAGCAAGTTCTTGTCCTGCCTCTCATCTACCCCTTCTCTCTCTCTCCCTCTCCCCTTGTTCTCTCTTTCTCTCTCTATCTCTGTCTTTTTTCTCCATTTTCCCCTGAGAATATTTTGTTAAACCCCAAAAGAGAAAATTTTCTCATTCTTTTCTTCAGGATTACAGATACGTATATTAGATGTATTCCCAAATCTAATATTTCCTTTGGTCGAAGGCTTTCTGAGGGTGAATTGCATGATACGCCCTATATTATGAGGAGAATGTCCGGATTTGGCATGGGAGAATGTTAATGAGTTTGCCTTTTTTAAGTTTTTGGCGATATTTTTCCTTTTGGAGAATTCTTGGTGAATTGTTGCATTTTTTATAGACATGATAATGGAGATGATCAGTTGAATTTATATGAGTTTGGCCCATTAAAAATTGTGTGACCAATGAAAGAAAATGTAAAGTTCCAAAATTTAAGTTATTTATAAAAGGTCCCAATAAATATATGAGACCTTTTTTCACTAGGTAACTCGCGTTCGACATATATGGTCTGAATGGAGTGAATGAGAAGGAATGCTTCCATTCTTTATAATAGGGATTTTTACCCTACAACTTTAAAAACTTGTTAAATTAAATCTACGACCTTCTGCACAATATAATTATCACATCGACCTCATAAATTATCCCAAGAACCCCCACGAGTTTCAAATATAGTAACCGCGAGGTTCAAAAGGTAAGAGTTACCGAGTTTACGGGATCGATGGAGAAATTACGTTGTTTCAAAGGTCAAAAAGGTAATTTACAAAATTTATAAGATTAGTGGGGTAAATACCCCTTCTTTATATACGTCTACCTTTTATGATCTGGGCAGTTCCAGAGGTGGGAAAGAGGAAGGAGGTGGACTTATTGTTGCAAGTTCGACCACAATATCTCTTGTTATGCCTGACCCTGGCCATCCAAATATCATCCAATGGTCTTTATTAATCTCCCTAAACAATAGGTTCTTCTTGTTCTATGATAGATGAAGTGATTTGATGTGTTGGATCATGGTTGGATGGCTGAGATTGCACCATATATGTAAATATGGTTGCCATTGCAATGGTCAATCGAACTTCGCTATGAAAACGAAGAGGAAGGGGGAAGAGTTTTTTTTTGCACACAAATAACATATTAATGGTAATATATTAATGGACTACAAAAATAATCACATTTTCTGCCGAAAAACTGACAAAGAGATGGTCTTGAACATGAACATGTTGTATTTTAAGGCATCACTTAAATGAGGGATAATGGCTTCTCTATCATAGAATAAGACTTTATCTTGCCATAAGTTGTCATTAAATAATTAACATACATTAAAAAGATATTTTATAAAAATTAAAAAAAAAATCTAACTTAGAATGACTGACATTATGAAAAGTAAATGTGACCTATGTCCTAAATTTTAAAGCAAAATGATTTGAAATTAATTTAATTAAAGAGACTAAAGATGAATTATTTAAAGATGAATTTTTAGTTAAACAAACAAATAGATCTAAATATATAATTTATGTTAGAAATAAAAAGAATACTTCACTATCAATGACTATAATATGAAAAAAACTAAAAATCTTTAACTAATTGCTAAATAAAATTATACTTAATTAACTAATCATAATAGGGTTGAAAAACTTACACTACTAAATAAAAGCAAATTAAACATGAGTTCTTATATAAATATACAAATACATCTAAAACATAAAATGCATGACAAAAAGGAGAATTTTCCAATTGATCATTGTTAGGGACCCAAATGAAATTGTTCTTAGAGTTGATGGGGCTAGAGCAACTATGCAAGGAGGGTGGTCACCTTGCTCCTTCATACAAGGACTAGCAATAATAATAACAAATGAAGGAATTGATCCCGGAATGGTTGTCTCCATGTAGTCATTATCCAACTTTGCTTATACAAGTTGTCGCAAGAGACGAGCTCGTACATGGGAGGTCGCATTGCGACCACCGACCATGCTTGAGTTGTAAAGTGTACCAGTACAAGAGCAAGAGCGAAATGCGACCACTACTCGAGTCGTGTATTGGTCCTGGAATGGTCTCAATGTAGTCATTATTCGATTTGATCCTATGGGTAGTCGCAAGAGATGTGTATGTATATGGGAGGTCGCATTCCATAATGTGACCATGATTGAGTAGAATACTATGATGACTCAATTTAAAGAAAGATAGTTGTGTAATCTAGAAGTTTCTTAGAGAATATGACTACAAATGCGATTAGGGTTTAGTCACATAGACTATGTGACGACTGGCCAGAACACTACGGCCATAAATGGTAGTATTGTGTATACAAATATATGGGATCAACTCTACAACTACTAGTGGTACAAAAATGGTCGCAATATGTCATGCGGCTACTTTTGCACCATCTATAGTCACGTCTTTATACTGGTAAATAACTTATTTTCCTGGAGTATTAACGATGTCACATCGGTTTGTTGACAATGTTTAAGGCGAGTGTAAGTCAAATGACATGTATTTTTCACTAGTAAGGAGGATGATAGAGATGTGTGTGAGAGTACGTGTGTGCATGCATCTGTGAACAAACATGTGCACATGTGGACAAATTCTTTGCGCTTGTTGGCATGTTTGGTATGTGTTTGATCTCTTTGAGCTTACTTTGCTTCATTAGGTCTAGCCAAGTTGGTCAATCTAATCATGCCTCAATAGCCCAAGTCCCAAGATGATCTTAAATTTTAAACATATCTAAATTTATATATTTATGATTTAGAAATTTATTTAACTTATGATTTAGCAACTAGTATTAGGGATTTTTTGGTTTAGACTTAGATTTAAGGCTAAGTTTTGTGTACATGATTAGATTCCTATGAGAGCCAAGTTATTTAGAATTTAAATCCTAGTTTACTTAGGATTTAGGTAGTTTAGGAAGAGGGTTCAAAAATAAGGTTTGGCTTGGGGGCAAGAATTGTATTCTTTCCAAGGGAACATGCATGAGTTAAGCATCTCATATTAGATTTCTTCAACTATTAATTCAAAATTGTATTTTAAAAATAATATTTGTTTAAAAAAGAAGTATAAACATTTGGGATATGATGGGGTTAAATAATCATTAATTAAGATCAATTTTCGTTCAATTTGTAAAAAATAGTAAGGGTAAATTATAACTAGGGTCCCTATCTATGGGTTCGATTCCAGAATGGGTCACCATCTTTAAATTGTAACGATTTCGGTCTCAGTGCCTTTTAGGAAATGGAAAAACAAAGAGTCGTTTGAAATTTGGAGCTTTTGATGAATACGCCCTTATCGAGAGAAGAAGAGCAACGGGGTTGGATCCTAATTTTTAGACAAGGACATATTCATCAAGAGAGACAATTTCAAATGACCCTTTGTTTTTTCAGTTCCTAAATAACCATGGGACCCAAATCATTGCAATTTTAAGACAGGAATCCATTCTGGGATCGGCCTCATAGATGGGGACTTAAATTGTAATTTACCATATTATTAATGATGAATCTAAAGTTCAACAGACAAATGGTATGGGGTTTGTAAACCTTAATGCATTGAGTTTGTGCTTTTAAGTTTATATTATATCGGAGAAGAAACATATGAATTTTTAAAAAGTACAAAATGTTATATTTCCTTATTGTAATTGATGGACGCAAATAAGTGGCTCCTTAAAATCAAGAGGGGCATTAATAAATTTAACCAATAAAAGCATTGTTCTTTTCCTTTGATTAAGTCCCATTGGACTTCAGTATTAAATATTAATTGAGAAACCCTCTTTATTAATTTAAGAAATATTCGGAATGCCATTCGTTGTCTATATTTTAAAGCGCACGGAAATTTCTGTTTTGGGTATTGTAAAAATGGAGAGGAATTCTTACGGGTAAAGGCCAATAATATCCAATTGGAAAATAAATAAACCAAATAAATTTTCAAATTGATGTGCATGTCGAGGTGTGGATTTGAAAATCTTTGTTAGTGCAATCATTGGGAAGATAATAGTCCTCTCTCATTTGAAAAAGGGGTCAATTTGGCAAATGGGGTCACATAATCAACAAGCAAAGATGGACGTTATCACTTGATCCTAATCTATTATAGAATAAATTGCAAAAAAGTACCTGAATTATACACCCGATTTTAATATCGTACCTAAACTTTAAAAAGTAACAATGTGGTACTCGAACTTTCAAATTTCTCTCAATGTGATCCCTGAGTATTGAAATTTAAAGTTAAAAAGACGAAATAATCAACTAAATTTCTATGATGAAGGGCCACATTGAGACAAATTTGAAAGTTAGGGTACCACATTGCTACTTTTAAAGTTCATGTATGACATTTAGCGATGCAAACAGACGGATACTAATACAGGTATTACAATATCTTAATCTATTGTTTAAGACGAATATGGATGTGGATACAGATATTAATGGATATTAAAACTATCTTACGATATTCTTAAAAACGGATATGGATGTAACACCGATACTAATCGCGTACGAGTAATGTAAGAAATACTCTATAGAATCGACTTAAATATATACGAATTGGATGGAATACACAAGATATAAATTTACTAAACATATTTGTATCATAAAAATTATACAAATATGGGTATAAAATTATGTTATATACGGTTAAAAATAGATCTATGTATATATTTATATACGGAATCGAATATACGGATACGAATGTTTGCAAATATCAGAACGATATCCATATACGTATCCATTTTAAAATAGATATAGATGCTAATGTCAAAATCAGTATAAAATGGATAAAGTGACGAATCAGATACAGATATATCCATAACCGTTTGCATCCCTAATGACATTAAAATCATGTGTATAGTTAAGGGATTTTTTTGTAATTTACTTATTATATATGTGTGTGTGCGCGCACAAATGCAAAATTTCAATAGGTTTCATTAAAAATAATAATATAATGGGAAAATGGAGCTACCCTCTTTGAGCAGTCAAAATGGTTGCCTCCGTCCTTAGTTTCCGTATTTTTTTAATTATTTTCAAAAATATCACCATGTATATTCATCTATATATCCCTCCTATATTTCATTCGAATTTCGTCAGAAACATGGATTTGTATGTCCTCCATCTATAACAGGTAATTTCAACGGTCTAAACATTGATGTAATCGACATGTTCTAGATGAAGGGCATAAGAGTCTCTATTTCTGACAAAATTCGAATGACATATAGGAGGAATATTGTAACGGAACGGGTCGAGCTGACCGGCGGAAGCATAAAACATTGAATCACCCGACCGAACCGTTACCAGAAACTTGCATGGTATTCAATGAGCAGATAAAATAATCATTCTAAAAAAAAACCATTACTCTATAGAGTTCCATTATTACATTCCAACAGGGAAAATGCGAAATGAACTACGGAATCAAATAACATAACAATGTTCCAGTGGGCATAAAGACATCCTTCCGTAAATAGTCCATCATAGTCCGTACCGGTTCAACTTCACAAAGATGGGTAGTTGCCTTGAACTAGACGTTAGATCACAGCTCGTGCTCTCCTGAAAAAACAACAACGCATGTCGTGAGCTAACGCTCAGTATGTGCCGAGTTGGGGTCAAGCCGGCTAGCGTAGCAAACAAGTCTCCCTATGCTACTTTAAACTAATACAACATAATCTCTTCCATACACTCAATTATCAACACAACTATATGGTTTGCATAATTATCTGATTGCATATGAAACTAACTTGTTCTCATGTACCATCATCATGAGACTCATAATTTCACATAAACATGCATAAGAAAGGTATTCCTTGTGAAAACTTTCGTTAAAGCCATAATTACATATATACCAATAAAGTTTGCCATATTTGCATATACGCCTTAATATTTTCATAATTTTCACTTATGTCCTCAGAATTTTTCTGTAGTTGCATATATGCCCCAGAACAATCATAACACTTGCATAATGCCATTACTTGGCCATAGTTGCACACATGTGCCTTAGCAATTTCAGAAACTGTACACATATCATTGGTTTGTTTAGTGGTTAAAGTTGTCTTGATTGTTACTTCTTAATGGCTTTGGTGGCTTTGCTGGCTTTGGTGGCTTTTCCGCTGGCATAAGCGGTTCATGACATACATGACAGTGTAGCTACAACTGTAGAGGACTTATCTTTCGCCTCAAGCGGTTCCTTGAACCGTACGCCTCCAGAAGGCGTGGGCCCCTTTTAGGCCTACGATAATTGGACTCTAGAGGTGGCTCCCACCATCAGGTGTAGCACTTAGCTCCGTTTATCGTTATTGTGCCATTACTTATGTTAAGGAAAAAAAATCTATTTCCTTTACTTCCTTTTCCCTTTTCATACAATAGTTGTTACTGTAAATCTTTCGATTCCACTAAGCAAGAGGCATTCATTGTTCTATATGCACAGCTGATATATACACATACAATTGTATACTTTCCTTATTCGAATAAGTGTCAAAATCTTAATTTTAATATTAATGGCGTATTTACCTCCATAATTTCTATTGAGTAATAACATAATAACATTTCTTGTCTTGCTAATATTCACAGTGTAATTTTCGTATAATTTATCCCACGGGACAAATCTAGACATTCTTAGTGTAAAGGTAATTCAGATATCCATATGTCTTATGCCAACTTTTATAGAAGCAAATCTCTTGATGACTCATAATTAACTATACATAAGTACTTCTGCTTTCTGTACCACCTTACGATGATATGTTTTTGTATACTATAAATACAATCAAAAGGACTTATTCGGCATTTACCAGCTAATTATTGTTCTCCCTTTCCCTTGTTATTTTTTTTACCATGTTAGGAGATATGCTCGTCAAATTACTAATTTCCAGTATTTGCCAGCAATTACAACAACAAATATTTATCAACAGAGCAATCCCCGACATGCACGTTAATACGACAATAACCGCCGGTAAGTTCCTTCCATAAAAACTAATAATTTCAAATCCAATTTGAAGTAAACCTATTTAGCCCAAACAACTATTTTGCATGTCTCGTGAAAATATAAGTATTAAATTTACCAAAAGTATAACTGAGGGATTCACGGAGTTTGTCCTACAGTATTTTGCAAAATTAAGAAGAGTAATCCAATGATCAGTGCAGGTATTACTTCCATGTAATCATGGTTGCGAATCTATAATGTATTAACCATCCTACAATATATTCCAATTGATAAAACATGTATATTTCAGGCATATGAATAACATTCATTCGAAAATTCCCTATGTAAAGGAAAGAGGTATATGATACGATAAGACGTATTTAACGGATTATGAATGTACCAGTAGGAGGTCAATGAGTAAGATTATCCAAAATCATTCTATCATACCCCTAAAATGCAATCAAGTTACTTTAGGTGCATAGTAAAATTTCTCTACAATATTATCTAAAAATCCTTGATTTCTTTAAGTTGTCGTTAGCAACACCGAGCAAGAAATTTCATTTCCGCAACTTCGTAGATACCGCAAAAGAAATCATATATAACATCGGTTATCTTACTTACAATTCAACGTTCCTATATGTTCGACACATACCTCAAGGCCGACGAAATGCAAGCTACGAGATCTCTACGCCCTTCTTCTTGCTCTCAAGCCGATGTGCTCTTCTACCGAGTCGACGTCGATATCTCCTGCGACGAGACAACTATCTCTTGTGAGAAATCCCTTTCTCTAGCTCTCCCTCTCTCCTTCTCTCCCTCTCCCTCTCTCTTGATTTTTTTGTCAAGGACAAGTGACGTGGGTGGGAGGACCCCTTGGCTTTTTAAGCCCCTAAATAGGATAATCAATTGGCTAATAATATCCTTAATTTTAGAATGAAATCATGCTATTAATTGGAGGAATTAAAAGGAAGGTATGGCTGGGATACAAGGAGAATGACAGCCGTTACAAATATATATATGAATATACGTGATGATATTTTGCAAAAAATTAAAAAAATTACGCGAAATTGGGACTGGAGCAGCCACGTTAGCCACGTTGGTTGCCCCGTGGAGCAGCCCCATTAAACCATAATATAATACATATATACTAAAATTATTTATTTAATAACAATTATTTCATGGGTCACGCTTAATCATTTGGTCGTCTATTCCAGTCGTCACAAATCGATTCTGACGTGTTATTCGAAAGTACGTCAAGGAAGCTCTTGCTTTGGTCTTCGGTGGGGAAAGAACCTCCAAATTCCAATACTCTCTGGAAGCAATCGCGTTTTCGTATACAAATATTTAACAACTATGCAATGAGGGTGTCATTGATCGAGGTGTGGATTCTTTGATTTCCTTTCAACATATTATTCGTGCAATTAAGTCCTTTCTAGAAGATCGGGGGGCGGCGGTGAATCCCGGGATTCTACGGGGGGTGGTGTCTAAAATACCCCGTAGTGGTCGGGAGGGGGGTGAAGACAGCGGCGGCGGAGCCCCCCGCTTTGCAAGTCTTCGGACAGAACCCACAAATGGAAAGAGCATGAAAAGCAAGCGGTCCGGTATTGTTACGGAGGAAAGCACAGTGCTCCGCTCGAAGGTTCTTTTGCATACAAACGACAGAAAAGGAAATATAATTTCCCCCAGGTCCCTGGATTTGATAATTGTATTCGACATTCCGAGAATACGAATGTGTAATTTAATGGAAGGAATATGATTCTTGATAAATACGTGAATGCGGTATTTATTTTTCCTTTTTCTAAAAATTATATATAATTATGTACAAATGTATCGATATATTGATTCTGGTAGATTAATCAGTAACTCTTTAATAAATAACTGAAAATCATAATAAAAGAAACCTCTGTCGGAAATCTCCTCTCAAACCCAAGTCCACCGTCTGGTGTAGTCATCCACTTTGTTTCATATACGTGTGGAAATCACCTCGCAAAATGAATACATACCTCAGTCGTGGAAGATGTGGATCCCTACCCATACACATGTATCATAGCCCGACCAAGAGGCTTGATTACTAGAGACATATATGATTTGGAAATGATTAAGTAAACCCTCAACGTAAGTCATTGACGTCTATAGTAGCATGGATGATGAGCAAAGATCGAAGAACGATGGTTCAGTAGGGATCACGCACTACAAAAAATTGAACTATAGTGACGGTTTTGAAAAAATCCGTCACTAAATTAGCCATTGTTAAATATATAATGACGATATTATTCGTTGCGAAATGAGTTTCGTACTCAAAATTAGCAACGAATATCATATCTGTCGGTATATCATTAGCAACGATCCACATAGCGACGCTTATTCGTTGCTATTTTTCGAAATTTTAATTAATCGTTGTTAATTCGTTGCTATTTTTTAATTCAAAATTTAACGATGATTAATTAAAATTTCGAAAAATGGCAATGAATAAGCGTCCCTATGTGGACCATTGCTAATGACATAACGACAGATATGATATTCGTAGCTAATTTTGAGTACGAAAACTCATTTCGTAACGAATAATATCGTCATTATATATTTAACGACGGCTAATTTAGTGACTATTTTTTTCAAAACCGTCACTATAGCTCAATTATGTCGTAGTGACATTAAACATTACAAGAAGGATGGTTTAAATTATAGCTAGGACGAAGGCCTATCCATCGCCAATAACCATTTTAGTGACGGTCGAGAATGAATTACAAATAAAGGTGCATCTTGTTGATCTCATCAAGGTCCAAAGATCTCAAAGAGTTCCGAAACTAGACACTCAAATACAAAGGTCTGACATACTTGAGAGGCCAAGTTTACTTGAGCCTCTAGGCTATATTAGATTCTAGAACTTAGACTACTAACTCGAAGGATCGAGTACCTGTCTCACCAAGGTTTAAGAGTGAGCCTAGAAGTTTAAGAAGTTGCATACTCTTCCTCAAATGTCCAACAATTTTATAAAAGATCAACTATGTTCAGGTGTCCTCCTCATTAAGTTGCTTGACTTTAATATATGGGTGGTCCATTCCCCTAAATTACTAGCTCAAGAGGGTGGAACTATATAGATCTTGAGGAAAGTAACCAATTGATGGACTACATATAAATGTTTAAGTCGGTACCGTACATGTGATTGGATCTGGTCAAAACACAGATCGGGCCAGTTCATAGGTCGGGTCAAACGGACCGAGGTTCAAAAATCTTTGTTCAAAGTCCGTCATGGGCCGGCCCATGGCCCATTTTATTCTTTTTAATTGAATTTTTTAATATTATTTAATAAGTATAAATGATTTTATTACTACCATCTATAGTTTATATAACTAAAATAAATAGTTTACATGTTATTTAATAAGTATAAATGATTTCATTGTAATGTAAGGGAGTGGGTAATTAAGTCTTAAAGTATGGGATGTCTCACTATGGTTTTAGTCCTAGAGCATAAAATAAAAAAGTTAGGGGTCCTAAAACTATTGCAATCTTCTTAGGTTATCTAGAAAGTAGCTATGCATATTTGTTATTTGTAATTAACATCTATCATATTGATGCTACCTTCTTTGATGATGTCTTCCCTATAATTCCTTAAAATCTCGTTGATGACATAGTTTCTACCTCAAGTTTTATTCTAGATAGAGTAGGAATGATATATAATGTGAGATTGAAATCCAGTCTGACACAATGAGCATTTATAAGAATTTGAACTCCAGAGGAGTAAACCATCATGGATTTCTATGGATCTTGATAGTAAATTTGTTGTCTATCATATAATGAGTGATCCAGCAAATCATATGGAGACCATGACTTCGTGTGAATCAATCCAATGGAAGGAAGCCATTATATCATATATAAATTCCAATATATGTAATGGAATTTAAGAATTGTTGGTTTATCGAGAGTGTGCTTTACAATTAGGTGCAAATGGGTGTTTAAAGAAAATTTTGGCCTAACGGATCAAGTGTAAAGTATAAAGCCATATTAGTTGTCAAAGACTTAAAAAAGATATCGATTATATCAATACATATCCCTTCGTGATCAAGATGAGCACAATATTAGATACTTATAGCATTTGCATCTGTGTATGATCTTTTCAATCATCAAATGGATGTTCGTATTGCCTTTCTTCATGGTGATCTCAGGAAGATATATGTGTATGTATGTATGTATGTAAATCAATCTGATGGGCTTATGACATCTGAAAATGACGAAAAAGATTGCAAGATAGTAAATTCATGTATGGTTTAAAGTAAGAACCAAAGCAATGGCATGAAATTTTGAAAAGACCATTTTATCATGTGACTTCAGACTTTACGAATCTGACAAATGAGTCTATTCCAATGTGAAGATTGATGAGTATGTTGTCTTATACATGTATGTTGATGATAAATTTTATTTGGATCGCGTACAAGATTATCAATGAATCTAAGAGGTTCTTAAGTAGCAAGTTTGAGATGAAAGCATGTGTGTTGCCCATGTAATCTTAGGTGTCAAACTGACAATATTAGTAGATGGGATTGTAAATTTTCAATCTCACTATGTTGGGAAGACATGAGAGAAATTCATATATTAAGATAGGAAGTTGTAAGCATTCATTTTTATTCATCTAAAACACTTTATAAGAACAATAGTAAAGTTCATGTGTCCCAACTCGGGTACTCGCAAATTTTAGGAAACTTATTGTACGTTACAAGCTGCAAGAGACATGGCATTTCATTATCGGTTGCAAAATGGAGATAAACAAGCTAGCCTAACTATACTCACTAGGAAGTTTTGGATTGAGTATTGCGGTATTTGAAGGGAACTATTTTACTTATTTTGTGTTATTATAGACATTGTTCTATTCAGAAAGATACAGTGATGTAAACCAGAAAAGAAAATATAGGAGTCTGGTATAGATATTGTTATTGAATAGTATTTTATGTGTAGAGGCAAGTGTAGTCTCCTGGATGGTTGTGGATTTCATTAGCTCCATAGATAAAATAACGGATATGTTGACTAAGGGATTTGATAAACCTTTAGTACGAAAGTCAAGGTGTGGGATGGGACTGAGATTGTTACGAGTTCATCCGCAGTGTTAACAGCCTATCTGGGTGGAAATCCCACGAAGTAAGTTCAATATGGTAATAAAATCTATTTGGAGAACTAGTTGGCACTACTATTTTCATGCTCATACATGAGTATCTTATCGGAGAATGCTATCTGTGTGAGTATTATTGTAGGACACAATTAAAGAAAGAGGAGCTTTCCTGAATGCACTTATGGAATAGGATAAATGTACATAAATTTTTAAAGCATCAACCCTTAAGATTGCACTAAGAACAACACTTTATTGTTGATATGTATACTTTCACGCTGAGGTTTAAAATTCAAGACATAGTTCTTTTCTTTCACGTGGGGCTAAAATAGTTAACTCGTGTAAATGTTTCAGTCAGAATGTACCTTTCCTAAGACCAAAGTGTGACAATCGAAAGGTGTTTCTCAACTCATTCTGAAATTTATTTTCAAATAGCGAATTCGTAGGTAATAGTCGTATTTAGGAACCTAATTAGCACTAATTGGGATGCTAATTGATTTGTGGGAACTCTCGATATGAAGCAAGGAGAAGTTAATGTGGTAAAAGTTTAGTATACTGCTTGGTTGTAAACTTTTGGTGGATTTATATACGAGTCCTCTTGTTAAACTCTTGTAAGAAAAGATAAGAAGAGGGTTGGAGGGTCATACAGGCGCACGCTTTGCTTTGACTCCTAGACGACCCAAGCTCAGGAGAACCAATTCTGATCTTGAATTTCAGTATTTTTGTTGTGGATTTCATTTGATGTCTCGGGTAAATTAATGTGCCCGACTAATTATACATACGGATGTTGGGAATTCAGTTAGTCGCCTCGGATTCTAGATCCGAAAGTTGGAATCCATTGGATGCCATTAGTAGGTGATTACTGAATCAACTGGCTGTGACCGTTCTTCTACAATCTATGTTTCCTCCCTCAGTTGATCGTGATTTTTTTACGCATTCTCTGTTTTTTGAGCTCTCTCCACCATTGGAAACCATGTTCTCTTTATCACTATTCCATGAGGTGCTTTCAAGGACAATCTCGTTGCAGTGTACCAGAATCAATCGTGTTTGCTGTCGTATCATGGGACCGAATCTCGCCATCCCTTTGTGTCAGTATTGCGAAAGTGATATCCTCTTTAAAGATAGTCCTCTGATAGACGGTTCGGTGATCTCAAGACTAATTTTTTCTTTCTTTTTAACTTGTTGCCATCGGTTCGTTTTATTGATCTTTCTGGATCCTACATGGTTCTTACACTGTTATACATGCAATCAGATTTTGATTGTGCAAGTTTGATTATTATCAAAACAATATGTAATACAGTTAAAATTAAATTATATTGATCCGAAAATACACTTTGCCAGTGTTATCAACACTTAGGAATTAACAATATAGAAAGCATAAAATAGCTATTAAAAGCTTCCGAGTTAATTACACAGCATCTGTCATTATCTTTTGGACAACATCTCCTTAATTACTTTGACAATTAAGTAGCTTTAGAGATCCAAGCAGGTGAATCACTGTCAAAGTAAGGAAAGAATTCAGGAGAGCTAACTCGAAAGGTAGATAGAGATAATATATATTGCCAAATCAAGATGGAGAATGTTCATGTCACGGCATTTGCAGATTTGAACCATTCATTGGTCTTAATCAACAGTAAAAATATATTCAGAATTTTGACAGAATTAGGTTTGGTATGTTCTACTGATGTGACGAATTTGGAGGGCCATATGCGACCAAGTCGATCGATGCAGTCCATATAGATATTCCATGCAAAGTATCTCACCACGTAATGGATAACTACGACATTTAATTACATTGCATTGCATTCACAATCTCATCATTAATATTTGATATATATGTAATATGAATGGGTTGCATTATACTCGGAATGGTCATTGCGATTGCATGCAGATAGCTACTTCAGCAGCCACGCCTTGTCTAGAGCGGATCCTTTTCCGGAACCGCTTGATCATGATCAAGCGGTTCACACACAGAGGATCATCAAAATTCAGATTTTATGTGAATCGCTCGATCTTGATCGAGCGGTAGTGTCTGTACAGCAGAGGAACCGGTCTCTGAGTTTGCATTTTATTCTTTTGGCATTAGAGAAGGATAAAGTCAAATCAACCACTATATCATCGGAAGGATGACCTAATTAAAGATGTGACAGATGGGGTTTTCAATCATTTGAATGGATAATTTGAATGGATAATTTGAATATATTCATTCAAATTATTCGTTGTTACATTTTTATCATCAATATTATAGCGACAGTTATCCGTGGTCTTTGTCAAGTTTTTTTTTCTCTTTTTAAGTTATTGGTAAACTCATTATCACTGTACTTTTTAATTCGGAGGTAATGGATAATTTGGTGATATTAACGAATATTTACATCCGCAGCAAATTCTGAAAACGGGGACAACTCTTCGCAACAAATAACGTTTGTTATCATGTGCTTTCAATGCCAAGAAAATGGTGTAACATCTCAGGCGTAGGTTCCCGATCCATTATCAAAGAAAACTGGATCTGATAACTTGTTGGGATCGGGCTCAAATTACACCCCCAATCAAGTAGTAATCCCAATCACTTATAAATTACTCTCACGCTTTGTGAGTTTTAGATGTGGGACTGTCTTTGGGAGTAAGAGTGTTACAAATGGTGATGTTAGTTACTTTTATAACTGGAAAATATTATTCATTAAAAAGGGTAAATTACAATTTGGATCCTTATCTATAGGTCATATTCCAGAATAGGTCCCGATCTTTAAATTGCAACGATTTGGATCCTAGGACCATTTAGGAAATGGAAATTTTGAGATTCGAGACGAATATGCCCTTCCGTTGGTAATTCTAATTTTGTAGTGATTGAGAATCAACATACCTTTATCCTTTTTGGTTTTGATACTTTTAGATTCTTAGCACCGTAAGTTGTTGAGCTTTTGAAGATGTACAAAATATCATGAGCAGTAATGTTATTGTTCATACGTTTATGGATGTAGTGTTTAGAATGATTGCTTTTGCAATTCAAAAGCGGCACAACTTGATTTCGATGTTATGATACTTATTTATTAGTTAATCTTTTATATACCTTTTTTTGAATGATATCATAATAAATATTCAAATTATTCATCGTTATAATCTGGTTGTTGTGAATTGTGAAGACCTAGAAATGATTTGCAAAATATTCATTACTATATTAGACTATTTTTTGTTATTGTATCGATGTAAGATCCTCTTTGAAACAGTTGGGGCTTTGTCAATAAATTGTATGCCTTCATATGTCCGTATATATCGTTTAAGTCAAACAGTCGGTCAAAATGGACAATAATAATACATATTATAATAATAAATAAAGACGAACACGAGAACATGCACATATTACGTGCAAAGTGTTTGTCCTTATTGATCGTTCCTAAAAAAATGTTTTTTTGTCCTTACAGATAAGTGAACAAAAAAAGATGTCCCATACACTAATACTTGAGGTGAATGTTTACGTGCTTGATCATAATTAGATAATTTTATAAGAATAAGATAATCCAAAAAGTGGATCACGGCTTTTGGATTTTTAAGTTCGGAGAATAAGTTACATTGCAATGAACTATTTGAAGATTGTCATTATACACCATGAAATGTATTTTTTGTAGCTACAAAATGTTTATCTTTCGAGAACAAGTTGGACCAATATTATGGCAACGATTGGTGTCATTACAAGGAAAATAAGTTGTGGCTACAGAACTATACCTACGGATGTGGGGTTTGTGACCACGGAATTGGATTTTGACCACAACACGTCGTGACCAGTAGCCGTAGATACAAGTCTCGTTGCGAGAGTTCTCTAACCACGAATATGTCGTGACCACTATAAGTGGCCACAGAACTTGTTGTGGCCACAACTCTTGTATGAAGATTTTGGCCACATATTGTAGCTACGAGAAACTAGTGTCCACGGAATTATCGTGGCCACAAATTTCCGTAGCCACATTCCGTGACCACAACTCATTTTTTTTGTAGTGTGTCCTCGGTATCATTTAGGACGACAAAAACTTTAACCGCAGTAGAATATCCGTTGTTCAAAGTAGGTAGCGTATTTGTTACCTTTACTCTGGCAACGGAAAATCTGTTGCTTGTAAATATCTAATTAGTTTGCAGCTAACATATACATTACTTCGTGGCAACTATAAGTTTGTTGCAAAAGAATCAATTCATAACTAAAATTTTACGTTGACGCAATCCGTCTCTACCATGTAATTTCTTGTAGTGAAAATTTTCCACGCTAAATATTCAATGTGTATACTTTAAAATTAATCAATCGATAATTCTTTGTTTCCATACCACTGATATGGGATATGTGGCCACAGAATTGGGCTCTTTCCACAGCACGTCGTAGCCAGTAGTCGTAGCTACAAGTCTCGTCACGAGAGTTTTCTAACAACGAATATGTCTTGACCATTACAAGTGACCACGGAACTTGTCATGGCCACAACTCTTGTATGAAGACTTTGACCACGGATTGTAGCTATGAGAAACTAGTGGCCACAAAATTATCGTAGCCACAAGTTTCCGTAGCCACACTCCATGGTCACAGCTCATTTTTCTTGTAGTGCAACGATTAAATGTTGCCTTTATTGAGAATTTTTCCTTCTAATCACTGAACTTAGAGATGCTAAGTACAAAATTTGAACAATGAAAATGGTGTTTGTCGTAACTTTCAACATTCAAATATAATTTTACAACAAATAATCACTATAAGAAAAATGAGTTCTGGCCATGGAATGTAGCTACGGAAACTTATGGCCACGATAATTCCGTGGCCACTAGTTTCTCGTAGCTACAATCCGTGGCCAAAGTCTTCATACAAGAGTTGTGACCACGACAAGTTCCGTGGCCACTTGTAGTGGCCACGAAATATTCGTGGTCAGAGAACTCTCGCAACGAGACTTGTAGCTACGGCTACTAGCCACGATGTGTCGTGGCCAAAGCCCGATTTCGTGGTCACAAACCCCACATCTGTGGGCAAAGGTCTGTAGCCACAACTTGTTTTCCTTGTGGTGAATGTTCAGTATTGTGCACTTTACATACTTTGATATCGCAACAAATTTCAAAGGTATTTGTTGTCATAAACTTATTTTTATTGTTGTGATGAGCTCTTTTACTTAAACCTATATGGGGCAAATGGAGGAATGCTATAACAATAATTTTAAAAAAAATAGACGCGGTAGGAACTATTGTACTTAAACCTACAGCAGAAGATCTGTTCCCTTGTACTTAAGCATTGAAAGATCATCTGGTATTACATCAACCTTTTATCCAGTACTCCCACCGAGAATTATCGATCATTCTTTGTGGCAACACACTTACTAGATTATCTTTATACTAGCTACATACATTCTTTTCACGTGTTAATGCACTTGTTGATAGAAAGCATTACGTGTCTTGTCATAAAGCTTGTTAAAATTAATTTGAGATTCAAAGGCATATCAAGGGGAAGCATATGAAATTCTCGATTTTTTTATTTAAAATTTATGAAAAAGGATAAAAATTTAATGAAACATAAAAGAGTGAATACATGTCTATACACATCTATGCAAATCCCAAAATGTAGGCAGAGCTCGGTTGGGGATGATCGAGCATGTTTGGAAATGGAGCGGTCTTCAAGCTGTGCCAATGCCTTTAATTAAAGAATTTTTTACACTTTTGTATCTTCAAGATTCTGCAATTATAATTATGCAACATCTTCTTTTTTTTTTTGTAATAACGCCTCTATCATGGTATTCTTACAAAATTCACATGTCCTTTCATCAATGTAATATAGGGGTATAAGTGTAATAACAGAAGAACAGTACCGTGATTTTTGTAAGAATACATGGAACAAGAGTTATTGTAAAAAAAGAGGGACATAATTATAATTACGTAATCTCATAGAAGCACAAGTGTAAAAACCTCTTTCATTAGTGCTCTATATATAATATATATTATATATTGGGGAAAATGGGGTTGCCCCCGGTGAGAGCTTGCTAATTTAGCTCTCCCGTCCTATTTTTCTTATTTTTTTTATTTTTTGAAAAAAAAACTTCCGTGGAATTGTATAATTATATCCTTATATTATATCATTCAAAATTTTGTGTGAAACTGAGACTCTTATGGCATCCATCCAGACGGTGTCGATTTCAACAATTCTGCGACCGTTACAAAATGACTGTCTAAATGGGGGCCGTATGAGTCTCTGCTTCGCACGAAACTTGAATGACATAATATATGAATACAGTGATGAATTTCATTTTTTAAAAAAATAGGAAAAAAACAAGACAGGAAAATCTAAGTTAGCTCGCCTCAAGGAGCAGCTCCATTTTACCCCTATATAGTATATCACCACAAGGTTCTAGAGTAAGGGTACTAGCTGCAAGTTTGACAAAACACTAAGATAAGATTCTCGATTTGAAGAATAAAGAAGGCTTTATATAATCACTTGGCTTAGGAATCTCGAATTGTCCATTGATTGGGTTTGCTCCCCATTTGTGCCCTTATTCCTCTTATTTACTTTGTATGTAATGTAACATCCATACCCTTTTGTGATATTAAACTTCTTAAATATATATATATATATTCATTGAGAAAAAAATGACTATAAATATAATATTGTTTTTTTTATGATACATTTTGGTTAGTTAGGTATACATACTGTTATTGATCCATAAATGGAGGCAAGTGAGCTGAGGGTTAATCGTAAAAGTTTGTTATAGATTAAAATGATTATAGGTACTTAATAAAACATACTATATTTTTAGGGTGGATCTCGTAAAAGTCACTGACTTTGAATTTCTTTCAAATTCTATGAGCAATCAAATTTAGGCAAGACACGGTATGTATAGACGTGGCATTTGAGAGTCGGCAAGGATGAGAAGCGATGTTCTATATATAGAAAAAAATTTTGTTCTCAATAAGCATGCAAATAGAGAGAGGGCTAACGGGAGTTTGTGGCTGTGATGAATGGCATGGGAAAAGAAGAAGATTATTAAATAGGTAATTTGCTTTCCAAAATTAGTTATTCCCTCAATTAATTTCCTTTGGTTTAGAAATAGGAGAGGAAAACATGTTAGATTTACAAAATATTGGTTGTATTTAGTCAATCACGACACATTCTTATTTTACTGTCTCTACAGGTGAGTCCTTAAATATGAAAGTTTTAAACTAAAATATCGCAACATATGTTATGATGTACGGTGGAAATTCTATAATGGATAAGGATAATCAAACAAGTTGAAAACAACAATCATGATGGAGAATACAGGAGCTATGAACATAACCCATAAGCATGTACCTATTTAAATGGAAAAGGAGATAGAGATCGTTTCTAAGCAATGTTTTTTTGTATTGAAACTATCCTAACTAAATACCACCTCCCTACGACATTAACAATAATATAAGATCTATTTGTGTAAATGTTAAGATATAGGGACTTTAACACATATGCATATGCCTTTTTTCATCACAGGAAACGGGGGTATGAAATAAGATCCATAATATCATTACATGGTTCTCAAATTTGCCGATCAATGTCATTAAGAATATAGTTACAGTATAAAGATTAATGGTTATTTAAAGGTAGGATTTCATTTAAAATCTTGATAATTATGATTGACATTAATTAGACAAAATAAAGTAGTTGTGAAAGATAAGAGGATGTTAGTGTTTGACATGAATAAACTACGAGAATAATGGGAGGGAAGGTTAGCATAAAAAAATCAAATTGTGCTGACTTAAAGAACCATCATCAAACTATGTCATAGTAACTGTTTTTTTTCCTTTTCTTTGGAAATGATTAGGAAATAACACAGTCTGAAGCAATTAAGCCCATGATGCTCAGTCATGAAAAATACGTATTTTTAGGTGAGTGGTTCCAAACGTCTATTTATGCTATCAAATTTTAAATATCTTTTATGTTATATTCTATTCAAAAATTTATGATTTTTATGATTAGTATTGCAAATTTACAAGTTGATACGTTTGGCAAGATATTACGTGTGCAAGACTACGAGATTTATGATTTTCTAGCAACAAATATGAAAAGTATATTATGTATGTTTGGAAAGCATGCACCATATATCTATCTAAAAGAACGGTCATGGATAAGTAAGAGGGCTTTGGGCCTGCATTCCGTATACACATAGGCTTTGGGCCGTATGCGGGGTGTCTTTGACCTTTGGGGTCGTCTGCGCGTATGACAGTAAGATAAGGTCCTAGGTGGAGTTCGCTCTCCTAGGCAATATGTAAGGCTAAGGGATGGATAAAACCTCCCTGGCAGTATGATTCATAGACCAAGTAAGATTAGATGGAAATAGTGGTGCATATCTATGTTCATATGAAATGGAATCAGTTGTTTTTTTTATATCTTGTTTATTTCTTTCTGTTAAGCAAGCATGTTATCATCTGCTAAGTGTTAAATTTTTTACAAAAATTTACAGTTATGTTATTTTTACATTCAACCCCATGACAATTCTTGTTAAGATGATAATTGTTTTTTTTGTATGTTGAATAAACTATATTCATTTTCAAGGTTTGGACCATTCACTGAGTTTAAACTCTTTATTTGGGTTTAGACTCACCACTCTATTGCTTATATATTTACAGACTCCGCAGAACAAGAAGCTTAAGACACCTGGGATTGTCACTGACCTAGCTAGAGGTTGCAGCCAATCTAGCATTTTGACTTTTGAAGTTGTATTTTTGGAATCATTCAGGTAAATGTTATGAATGACAAGACTGAAATGAGAAATTTTTTGTAGACGTGAAGGATGAATCTTTTGATATATGTAATTATTAGCGTTGTATATGGAAACAAGTGACTTTGTGAAGCACTGAATATTTGGTGTTGGAGTTTTGAGTTTGAAAATGGTTGATGTGGATATGGTTGGATTTCTGTGATGATATTACTGGATTTAAGTAATATATCTTCCAGTGCAGGTTGACGTTTTTGGGAGAACTCCAAATTATAGAGGAATTGCTGCCGAAATTTTTATGGATATTTTAATTATGATAAGGAATGATATGATGATACTTGTCACGCTCGTCACGGCTAGCGGAGCGGGTCGTGACAAATAATGGTATCAGAGCGGATGATTTTGGAGTTTGATTTAATTGTGAATTTGGAATTTTGATCTGCTGATATGTTGATGATTGATTGATTGATGTATTAGATTTTGATGAGAGTCAAAGGAAAAGAGTTGGAGTTATGATCTATGTTATTGAGGCTATAATATTTTAGTGCTCAAGACTTTATTCGGAGTAATTATCGGATTTCTAAATGATGTATTCTTTGTTTTAGGAAGTGATGGTTGCAGAACCTTCTAGGAATGCACCAGGTCCTCACAATAGGAACGAGTCATCGAACAATGGCCTACAAGATACACTGGAATTGATCGCTCAAACATTGGGTTCAATGACAGCACAATCTATTCGATCACATGCATACGAACATCAGTTACCATATGAACATCTCCTTAAACTTGGAGCGCAGCATTTCAAAGGGACAGTTAATTCAAAAGAAGCTAGAAATTGGTTTGAGCAGACAGAAAGGGTATTCACTTTGATGGAGTACACAGATGATCAAAAGTTGAAGTATGCAATATTCCTTCTTAAAGAAAGTGCCTATGATTGGTGGAAGTCTGTCATGAATAAATATCCAGACCCTGCTACACGTACTTGGCAAATATTTCAGACTGAATTTAATGACCATTTCTATCCAAGGGTTTATCAAGAAGAGCGTAGACGCGAGTTTCTGTTTTTAACTGAAGGAGGATTATCTGTGGCAGAATATGAAAAGAGATTTTTAGAGTTATCCCATTTTGTTCTGAATTGGTGGCTAAAGAAGAAGACAAGTGCCGACGTTTCGAAGATGGATTGCATCTTGATATTAGATCAATGATATCTACTAAGGGATATACTGTCTATGCGAAGCTGGTGGAAGCAGCCATGAGAGCAGAACGGTTGGTGCAAGAAAGGAAAGGAAATAATGATAATTCACGAAAAAGAGGAGGAGAAGGATCGAACTGGAGAGGCCAAGGAAATAAAATGTTTAGGGCGTCGGAAAACTCAAACAAATTTCAAAGACTTGCACAAAGCTGGAGGGGAAACCAACAAAACCAATATGAAGGAAAATCCAGTGGTTCTTATCAAGCATATCCCACATGTACTATTTGTGGAAAACGTCATTCTGGAGAATGTCTAAAGGGTTCAAAGATATGTTATAATTGTGGAAAGACTGGTCATTTGAGATACAATTGTCCTGATCTAGTTCAGAAGACCAGCAAAATAAAGGAACCATTCCAGCAAAGGAAGCAACAAACATCTATAGAATCTCCAACTGAAAAGAAGGGAAACTTGAAGGGTGGAAGAGGTAACAAGACATACGCTCAGGGAAAAGCCTTTAATATGACACTTCAAGAGGCTATTTCTGGGGAGGATGTAGTTTCAGGTATTACTAGAATTTTTAATAAGGATGCACATACTCTTATTGACTCTGGAGCCAGCCATTCTTTTGTTTCTCGCACTTTTTCAAAACATGCTGATAAACAACTGGGGTCATTAGAACATACTTTGTTAATATCTATGCCTAAGGGATATTCTGAAGCTGTACAATATGTCTTTCGAGATTGCTCATTGTGGATCAATGAACATGAGATGCAGTGAATCTAATCCCTATGGATTTGAGGGAGTTCGACATTATTGTCGGAATGGACTGCTTGAGTTCATACCATACAGTGTTAGATTGTCACAAGAAAGAAGTCACTTTCTGAAAGCCAGGGGAAAAGGAATTCACTTTTTATGGTGAAAGAAGATTATATACTCCTTGTGTCATTTCTGCTATATTGGCTAGGAAGTTAATCAGAAAAGGCTGTTTAGCCTTTGTTGCTGTTATTTATAATATGGAGGCTCAAGTTATCTCATTAGAAAGTATTCCTGTAGTGAGAGATTTTCCAGAAGTTTTCCCAGATGAACTTCCAGGACTACCCCCTGATAGGGAAATTGAGTTTACAATAGATCTGGTTCCAAATACAACACCAATAGCCCTTTCACCATACCGTATGGCTCCAGCTGAATTAAAAGAGCTTAAAGTTCAATTACAAGAATTATTAGATAAAGATTTTATTCGAGCCAGTATATCGCCATGGGGAGCACCTGTTCTTTTTGTTAAGAAGAAAGATGGGTCTCAAACTTTGCATTGACTATCGAAGGCTAAACAAGGTGACTGTCCGAAATAATTATCCTCTGCCTCGTATAGATGATTTATTTGATCAGCTACAAGGGTCTTCTATATTCTCAAAGATTGATTTGAGATCAGGATATCACCAATTGAAAATCAAGGAGACAGACATTCCCAAAACTGCTTTTCGTACACGTTATGGACACTATGAGTTCTTGGTAATGCCATTTGGGTTGACAAATGCACCAGCTGCTTTTATGGACTTAATGAATCGTGTCCTTCACTCTTATTTAGACAAATTTTTGATTGTGTTCATTGATGATATCCTAGTATATTCCAAAACTGAAGAGGATCACAAGGAGCACTTAAGGATTGTGTTGAATACCTTGAAGGAAAACAAACTATATGCCAAATTAAGTAAATGTGAGTTTTGGTTGCATAAGGTGAATTTTCTAGGACATGTCATTTCAGGGGATGGTATTTCAGTAGATCCTGCTAAAGTTGAGGCTGTCTTAAATTGGGAGCGTCCAACAAGTGTTACTGAAATTCAGAGTTTTCTTGGACTTGCAGGATATTATCGAAGGTTTGTCGAGAATTTTTCGATTATTGCAGCTCCGTTAACCAAATTAACCCGTAAAGAAGTGAAGTTTATATGGAATGATGACTGCAAAAAGAGTTTTCAAGAACTCAAAAGTCATTTGACTTCAGCCCCAATTCTTAGTCTACCCTCTGGAAGTGGAGGATATGTGGTATATAGTGATGCATCGCATCAAGGGTTAGGATGTGTTCTTATGCAGCATGATAAAGTCGTTGCCTATGCTTCTAGGCAGCTTAAAAGACATGAAGTGAACTATCCCACTCATGATTTAGAATTAGCAGCTATTGTATTTGCTCTCAAGATTTGGAGACATTATTTATATGGTGAGATCTGCCAAATTTTTACAGATCACAAGAGTTTAAAGTATATTTTTACACAAAAGGAATTAAATCTCAGACAGAGAAGGTGGTTAGAACTAATCAAAGATTATGATTGTATAATTGATTATCACCCCGGAAAAGCAAATGTAGTTGCAGATGCGTTAAGCCGAAAGTCCAGTGGAAGGTTGAACTACATGAGGAATGAAAGTAGCTTGAAACAATTGATGTCATTAAGAACAAGATTGGCTATCGATGATTGCGGAGCACTCTTAGCAAATCTGCAGATAATGCCAACACTTTATAAGGAAATTCAAGTTGCACAGCTCCATGACACCAAAATTTTGGAGATGATAGAAAAAGCCAAGACGGGAGAGAACTCAGAATATAGTTTGGATGAGCAAGGGGTTTTGCGTTTTAAGCAAAGGCTATGTGTTCCGGATTCTTTAGAAATAAAAGGAAAAATTTTGGAAGAAGCACATAATTCCTTATATGCTATGCATCCGGGAAGCACAAAAATGTACAGAACATTGAAGGGTACCTATTGGTGGCCTGGAATGAAAAGGCAAATAGCTGACTATGTTGCTAAATGTATAATATGTCAACAGGTTAAGCCAGAACGCTTAAGACCACCAGGTCTGTTGCAACCTCTCCCGATTCCCGAATTTGGCAAGAAAGGAAAGCTTGCTCCAAGATACATCGGACTTTATGAAATCATTCAAAGAATCGGACAAGTGGCATATCGCTTATTGCTCCCACCAGAGTTATCTCGGATTCATAACGTTTTCCATGTCTCTACACTAAGAAAATATATTCCAGATCCCTCACATGTCATAGAACCTCAACAAGTAGAACTGAAAGAAGACTTATCATATGAAGAAAAACCCGTGCGAATATTGGATCAGAAAGTTCAAGTACTCCGAAACAAACAGATTCGATTGGTTAAGGTTTTATGGAAAAGTCATGCTATAGAAGAGGCAACATGGGAAAGAGAGGATGAAATGAGATCTCAGTATCCATACCTCTTCATACATATAGGTATGTAAAATTTCGGGGACGAAATTTCCAAAGTATGGGAGATCTGTAACATCCATACCCTTTTATGATATTAGACTTCTTAAATATATATATATATATATATTCATTGAGAAAAAAATGACTATAAATATAATATTGTTTTTTTATGATACATTTTGGTTAGTTAGGTATACATACTGTTATTGATCCATAAATGGAGGCAAGTGAGCTGAGGGTTAATCGTAAAAGTTTGTTATAGATTAAAATGATTATAGGTACTTAATAAAACATACTATATTTTTAGGGTGGATCTCATAAAAGTCACTGACTTTGAATTTCTTTCAAATTCTATGAGCAATCAAATTTAGGCAAGACACGTTATGTATAGACGTGGCATTTGAGAGTCGGCAAGGATGAGATGCGATGTTCTATATATAGAAAAAAATTTTGTTCTCAATAAGCATGCAAATAGAGAGAGGGCTAACGGGAGTTTGTGGCTGTGATGAATGGCATGGGAAAAGAAGAAGATTATTAAATAGGTAATTTGCTTTCCAAAATTAGTTATTCCCTCAATTAATTTCCTTTGGTTTAGAAATAGGAGAGGAAAACATGTTAGATTTACAAAATATTGGGTGTATTTAGTCAATCACGACACATTCTTATTTTACTGTCTCTACAGGTGAGTCCTTAAATATGAAAGTTTTAAACTAAAATATCGCAACATATGTTATGATGTACGGTGGAAATTCTATAATGGATAAGGATAATCAAACAAGTTGAAAACAACAATCATGATGGAGAATACAGGAGCTATGAACATAACCCATAAGCATGTACCTATTTAAATGGAAAAGGAGATAGAGATCGTTTCTAAGCAATGTTTTTTTGTATTGAAACTATCCTAACTAAATACCACCTCCCTACGACATTAACAATAATATAAGATCTATTTGTGTAAATGTTAAGATATAGGGACTTTAACACATATGCATATGCCTTTTTAATAACACAGGAAACGGGGGTATGCAATAAGATCCATAATATCATTACATGGTTCTCAAATTTGCGGATCAATGTCATTAAGAATATAGTTACAGTATAAAGATTAATGGTTATTTAAAGGTAGGATTTCATTTAAAATCTTGATAATTATGATTGACATTAATTAGACAAAATAAAGTAGTTGTGAAAGATAAGAGGATGTTAGTGTTTGACATGAATAAACTACGAGAATAATGGGAGGGAAGGTTAGCATAAAAAAATCAAATTGTGCTGACTTAAAGAACCATCATCAAACTATGTCATAGTAACTGTTTTTTTTTTTCTTTCTTTTGGAAATGATTAGGAAATAACACAGTCTGAAGCAATTAAGCCCATGATGCTCAGTCATGAAAAATACGTATTTTTAGGTGAGTGGTTCCAAACTTCTATTTATGCTATCAAATTTTAAATATCTTTTATGTTATATTCTATTCAAAAATTTATGATTTTTATGATTGGTATTGTAAATTTACAAGTTGATACGTTTGGCAAGATATTACGTGTGCAAGACTACGAGATTTATGATTTTCTAGCAACAAATATGAAAAGTATATTATGTATGTTTGGAAAGCATGCACCATATATCTATCTAAAAGAACGGTCATGGATAAGTAAGAGGGCTTTGGGCCTGCATTCCGTATACACATAGGCTTTGGGCCGTATGCGGGGTGTCTTTGACCTTTGGGGTCGCCTGCGCGTATGACAGTAAGATAAGGTCCTAGGTGGAGTTCGCTCTCCTAGGCAATATGTAAGGCTAAGGGATGGATAAAACCTCCCTGGCAGTATGATTCATAGACCAAGTAAGATTAGATGGAAATAGTGGTGCATATCTATGTTCATATGAAATGGAATCAGTTGTTTTTTTATATCTTGTTTATTTCTTTCTGTTAAGCAAGCATGTTATCATCTGCTAAGTGTTAAATTTTTTACAAAAATTTACAGTTATGTTATTTTTACATTCAACCCCATGACAATTCTGGTTAAGATGATAATTGTTTTTTTTTGTATGTTGAATAAACTATATTCATTTTAAAGGTTTGGACCATTCACTGAGTTTAAACTCTTTATTTGGGTTTAGACTCACCACTCTATTGCTTATATATTTACAGACTCCGCAGAACAAGAAGCTTAAGACACCTGGGATTGTCACTGACCTAGCTAGAGGTTGCAGCCAATCTAGCATTTTGACTTTTGAAGTTGTATTTTTGGAATCATTCAGGTAAATGTTATGAATGACAAGACTGAAATGAGAAATTTTTTGTAGACGTGAAGGATGAATCTTTTGATATATGTAATTATTAGCGTTGTATATGGAAACAAGTGACTTTGTGAAGCACTGAATATTTGGTGTTGGAGTTTTGAGTTTGAAAATGGTTGATGTGGATATGGTTGGATTTCTGTGATGATATTACTGGATTTAAGTAATATATCTTCCAGTGCAGGTTGACGTTTTTGGGAGAACTCCAAATTATAGAGGAATTGCTGCCGAAATTTTTATGGATATTTTAATTATGATAAGGAATGATATGATGATACTTGTCACGCTCGTCACGGCTAGCGGAGCGGGTCGTGACATGTAATGGGGTGGTTTTTTTGGTTGTTGATAGGGTTTGTTTGGTTGCAGGGTTGGACAGGGTTGGGTTGGCCTAACCCGGAATACCCCTCCTTCCAAACATCCCAATCCTTCTCACAGTTTACTATTCACAGGGGTATCCCAACCCAACCCTGCCCAACCCTGCAACCAAACGAACCCTATGGTTGCATTCTTTTGTATTAAAATGGGTACTATCATGGAGTTTGTATTTTTTTAAGAGATCTCTTGATTATGGATGATAACAGAACAGATACACGGATCGGATATGCCTATTTTCATATCCAAATTCGCTTCATCTCTATCGAGTACGAATACGATATGATATGATTCGGATATGCATTAAGGAAATTATATAATTAAAAATACGGATATGAATTCGAATCGGATAACATGAATACGGATCGAATGAAGAGTGAATCCAAATATAGATCCAACTAATATGGAATCCGAATACGAATTGAACAAAGAACACATACGAATATGAATTGAATTTTATCAAAGTTCATAGTGATTTTAAAAAATATCGAAATGTTCCCAAAAGAATTTGATGAAAGGTTGTTCTTGCCACTGTTTACTTGATGTACAGATTGCCATTGCGATTTATAAATAGCGGATCTTTGATTATGTGTCTATCTGGGCCATGTATATTACCTCTCATCGTTGATTTCAACTACAAGTAGTCAATTTCGAAATGAATAATATCGCTTGCTATATATTTAACGACCGACAATACATTGGTGGATTCCAAAATATGCATCACTACGAACTCATTTTGTTGTAATGGTGAACCGCATGAAACCAAAACTTCCTAGACATTCCTTAGAAAGAAGAGAAGCTAGGGTAGTGGCGTGGGTGGGTCGCCGTGTGACTGAGTCACGTGGAGACGTGTGGAAAGCCGTCACGCTTTTAATATTCCTTCCCATAAACATCAGCATGGCATCCTCCCATAAAAGAACGACTACATGTGGATGGAAGAAGGCGACTCAGTCAATAGCATCTATCCTAAGTATCCTTCACTCCCCATTAGTCAGTGATTTTTATTAATAGTAAGTAATCAAAGTCTAAGAAAGGAGATGAAACCATGGAAGGCCGTATCGTGATATATCGACGATATATCGGTATCTACAGGTGACCGATATATCATTGATATGGCCGATATTTGATCTTCCAATGTCATTTTCTTAACGAAATCGATTCGATATCAACGATACGAGGTCGATATGGCAAGATTACGGCTAATTCTATATCCTTTCTTTCGAGGTGTTATCCTGTCCAATCGTGTAGCCCACGATGGGTTTCTGACGAAGAGTTGACGAGGTATTCCTTTGGGTATTTGCAATGTGGCCCCTGTGATTCTGGTGTATGTGGGTGGGCCTTTTGATGGGCATACAATACCCACCTTAGAATGGTCAGGCACGGCATGTTTTTACCTAATGTGCTCTTTCTGACCTATGTGATCTTTGTAGTTTTGTTGTATGCATGTACCACAAATAATTTGTATTTATTTTTAGGGTTTGTCCCACGGATTGATTTTATTGTTGATCTGTTGCAATTTCACATCACCCTCCTCATAACTTTAACCCTAGCATTTTACTCCAAGAATGTACCCATGTAAGAGAAAGAGCGAGTCTGGTTTGATCAGCGGGCGTAGGCACATCGCCAAACTACTATAACTCATTTTGTCGTGTAGTTCTGTATCACTGATACGATTTGTTCACAACGTGTATTCGCAAGAAATACTTATTCTTACATGTATTTTATCTCCTTCCCATCATCCATAGCAGGCCTTCCAACAAGTAGTGAAAGCTTCTTCAGAACTATAGTTTTTCACTTTTAGACGAGCCTCTGTATGAGTAAGGAGCAAGTTCCCTATTTTTATAGCTCAAGGTGAAACTCTAGTTTAACACTGTGTGACTCGAGTTGTAGGATTGAATTCTTTTTTGTTGCAAGAATACAAGGTGCTTTACGAATAGTACACTTACATATGTGGACCTTGCAATGATTCTTCTTCTTCTTCTTCTTTTTGCTAGTGCTTCTGAAAACAGATCCATCTATTGCTCTTGCACTCGCTACACCGATCGCTTATAAAGTTTATATAGAAAATCATATCATTAACCAGATAAAAGACGTTGCTGAAAGGCTTCAAATGAAGTTTCAATGGCATCAGACAACTGACACCCCTTTCCTTGGGGGGAAGACATCGAAGCTTCCTACACAGACACGTGCATATACATACATATACATACACAAATACACACAAATAGATTTATGTGTGTGTGTGTCTATGTATGTGTACAAGCATCCTAAAGTCCTATTAACAATTGATTCATTTTCACGATATAAGAAAGGAACTTGAACTAGTATGTAGATGGGGTTGAAGGATAAGCGACTACTTCGATCAATAAGGCAACAACGAGGGAGGTCCCTCTTGGTCTGTATGTACCCATGCAACCTTTAGAACATAGACACGGATCGATATCTGAAAAATTAACTCTGACAACTTACTAGAGCATGTTTGTTCGTTGAATGAGAGGATGACGAGAGATGAATGGGAACTCCTACGAGATGGAAGCATGGACTTCAATACACGCTTCCAAAATTGCACATTTTCCAATTTCCTCGCGAATGAAAACGAATCCTATCATACTTGCTTACGAAAGAGTCCCATTTCGAGATGAAATAAGTCAGCTTGGATAATGATACGGGGCACAACTACAAAAGATGTAGCTAAAAGTTGCCAAAATCTATCCAAAAAGTGATTCCTTCATGAAAAACTGTGAAGATTTTATTATTCACATGCATGAAAAAAAAAGATAAATGAGGATTCGTAAATGTGTGGTTCGACAAATAGCATATATTCATATACATGTTCAAAAGTATAAATAGTTGCAAATATGGCAATAAAAGGGCCCATAAAGAATATTGTTATGGACAACCATCCTATTCAATCTAAAGTTAAATCATACACAACAAAGAAAACTATTTGTTGAAAAATTAAGTTTTATGCTTTTAGCAATGAATGATATACTGGTTGTTATGATTATTCATGTCTTTCTCCTCGAATTTTGCAGCAACCAACAACAATAACAACAACAACAAAGACTTCTCCCACTACATTAAGCATGGTCGGCTACGTACATGGATTCTTTCCTCCATTCAGATCTATCTGGGATGATTCTCGAACTTAAATCCAAATAACTAAGATCTCTTTTGATAGTCTCCTTCCAATACTTTTTAAAATCTTCCTCGTCCTCTTTCAACCGTCTCACATCTCAAAATCTTGTATTTTCTAAGTGGTGCACCAACCAACCGACGTAAATTTTAGCATTTATTCCATAAAATCATGATAATGTTAACATACAACCTTTGCTATATAATGATAATGTAAACATATGAACTTTGCTATATAATCTTACTCAGTATGACATTTCGTTGCGAAATTTGTAATATGTAAAAGGTAATGTTGCAATAAATAATATTCATACGTATGGATTTAGCATCAAACTTTATAGAGATATTGTCCAAAGAAATCTCTGCTGTAGATTCGTTTTATCTTTATATAATTCTTCGAGATTAATCTAAGGGCGTTACTATATAAAGCAGAGATGTACAGTACTGCAATTTGCAGTATAAGAAAATGGATGGGCTGGAAAGTATGGATCGATGCGAGAAATGGAAAGGAAACAAATTAAATATTCCAATCCATTACTTGATATGATGCATATATATACAAATGGAATTACCAAAAGGGTTTGATCACCAGTGCCTTTGTTATAGGCTTTCTATTAATTTGATATCAGAAATGGATTTCCAGTTCTGATCGACGTTTCTAACATTAGCATTCATCTATATATGTCTTCTTCATCACTGAACCAAGAGGACCGAATACCGACTCCTCGTGCGAATATTGACGATTTTCGAACCGTCGGATCATCATCTAGGGATCCCCGCGACACCAAATCGTTTTATATATCTTAAATATGTAAGGATAACAACATAGGTTGTTACAAATTTTGTTGATAAAGGCATCAGATCAAATAATTATTGCTATATGAAGCGCCATTAGTTGTGTCATTTGTCATGAATTTAAAGTTAAACAATGATTTTGCAATGAATGATATATGTCGCTATATAATTAATTGTTGATTGATATAGTGTTGGTTTTCAAAATATATGTAAATTAGACATCTAAACTCTCTCTCTCTCTCTCCCTAAGTGGAAGTAAAGGTCTAACCTTAGAGCTTAACTGATTCATCATGTAGATAAGAAAAAGTTTACACCGAAACAGGAGACATCTCACTATTTACAAAATTGGAGCACGCGATATAGTAAACCCTATGAGACAGTTCTCCTTTGGAAATAGACTCCTGACACTTTACCATGAATTATATATATAGGGTACACGATGAATCAATCTGATTGGATTGAGTCGGCTAAGATTCATTTATGAAATCTATGTATCAGATCATAAACGGGTTGAGTCTTCAAGGCATATCTCCATAAAAACTATTTGTTCGAGGATTGGATACTATGAAAAACATCAAAATATATCATCTCTTACACCTTATGTCGAGTCAGTTTTTATTGATTCATGCTTTGTACACGACCAACAAATTGATTGGAGGGAAATAAATAATCTGAAAATCGTGTTACATCTATCAATATTAAGTCACTATACCTTCTTTAAAAAAAATCAAATTTCATTCATATAAGGCTAATTGGGAGGAGTAGCTTAAATACAAGCCAACCGATAATAAAAGACCCAAACATACGCATGGGAAATTAGAACAACAAAGTAAAGATCAACACTCTAAAAAAATTATGTTTTTCATAGACAAAATAAGTGTTGGAAAGAGATCATACGAAGGGGTCTTAGTTTTGTGGATATATGCTCGGGATTGGCCCAAGATAGATCTGAATTGAGGCAAAGAATCCATGTAGTCAACTCTACTTAATTGTGGGAAAAGACTTTGTTGTTGTTGTTGTATAGACAAAATAAGGAAATAATGTTCCACTAAAAAATACACAGTGGCAATGGATGACGGAATTTTCATTTACCAAGATGAGTTTGGTTGCTAGAGAATTATGTCTCTATGTCTTAGTTACTACAATAATGTTTTACAGTAGTGTTCATTCATTCAGAAGACGGTGGAACTCGCCCCGTTCGCATCGAAAAGAGTAAGTTCATACGATGGCGACATGTTTCATCGGTCTATACGCACGAGGAATAGCACATACTTTGAAATTCATTGTAGAAATCAATACACCTTATAAATGAAGTCATGAGGTTGTTATCTATGTTATTGTTGGTTAATTTGTTAACAAGTTAGGTGTGCATTAGTGACTAAATAAGATGTTGGATCAATGAATTATCCTTAAACTTTATTTTTGATGGTATTAGGTTTGAATAGTGCCAATCTACGAGATTAGAGATGCAAACAGATGGTTACGGATGCGGATATAGATGTTACAATATCCTTATCCATTTTGAAACACATATACGGATATGGAAACAGATACATTGCGATATTGAAAATTACAAATCATATCCTTAAATATGGATACGGATATGGAAACAAATAGTCGTGATTTGAATGCATATATTTTACAAACGGAAACGGATTATCCTGCGGATAAGAAATGTCTTCTTAAGTTCAAATACTTACATTTAATAGGATTGTTTGGTAAAGTTGAAACTAATGGTTAATTAAATCAAAATTACTAAACTACAAGACAACAAAATACAAAAAAAATATAGTATTATACTAAGTCCGATAATTGTATAATAAATGATTAGATAATACAGAGATGTATATTTATTCCCATGTTTAAAAATGACTCCATATGCAATATATCGCAACTAATCCTAAAACATATGTATATACAATATAAACACATATTCAACAATGTGGATATCCATATCCGTATCCGTAAAAAAATATGTAACCATATACGTATCCATATCCTAAAAAATTTGAAAATAATATTCATATTCGGAAAAAATAAATAAAACTGCATACTGCATTAAGTAAAATAAAAAATTTATATTCATATCCTCCTAAAAATAACCATGGTGATTAATACGAGATACATGATAATTAATCGATATATTATCAAGTTGTGGATGTATCCAATGACATGGTGATGTGCTATTAAATAACAATTCAAATATGAATGATTTGACTAAACACCTAATGATAGGATGTTGCAAAGTGGTTTCAATATTGTTGACGTGACCAAATTTGGTAGGATTCCACACAAATCCCAAATCAAATTAGGTTCTCCTTATGGGTGAAATATATACGCTTAGTTTCTCCCATTCAGAAAACAACTAAATTTACTTGATAAAGTAAAGAATGAATGATGAGATTTTATTCTTTGTTATTGGTTAGTCTCCAAATTAACATAAAATCGCCACATGTTCATTCTCTAAAATACGGTGGGACAAAGATAATATAAATTTGAAGATATACTTGTAGTTAACTCAGTGGCGAATCCAAGAATACAGATTAGGTAGAGCACATCAATAAAAAAGATAAAATAAATAAAATTGCAAAACTAAAAAAACAAATCATTATAAATTTCCACATGCATATATATAAGAGAAATTTTACACAAATAAAAATTTGAAAATTCATACATGTAATTAAAGTTGACCTCGTTTAGATCTCGTATTTTGAAAACAATCGATAATACCATCGTCAACAATGGAATCGAATATCTCTCTTTCAATATATGTGAGTAAAGAATCACTCATCCATTTATCTCCCATTCGATTGCGCAACCAAGTCTTGACAATACTCATCGCTAAAAATGTCATTTCAAGACTTGTCGTTGCAACTGGTAAAGTCAATGCTAATTTCATCAATAAATATACAAGAGGATAAACGATATCCTTTTCTGTTTTCACTATTTTTTCTGTAAGTTCCGTCAAAAAAATTAACATTAAAAACCACGTATTCTGCTTTACGTCTTTAATGTATGTCAGCAATTCATTTCGAAGAAGAAATAAATCTGTCGAAGAGAAATCCATTGGGTACAACTGGGTAAGATGGATAAGCTTATCAACATCAAAAGCTGTAAATGAATTCTTTAGACTTAAGCATACCGCACAAAGAAGTAATTCAATATTAGTCTCAGTGAAGCGGTCTTTCAATTCTTGAGCTTGCATATCAATAATAGTATAGAAAATCTGAACACGACAATGATGTAAAACTGTAATTTTATCAACTTTATGTCTTGATTGCCCTGCAATTGTGTATGAATCATCATTGCTTAGAACATCGACATTATTTTTCTTACAAAATAAAGAAACTTCTTCCATTAATGAAGTCCGCTCACTATCTCTCATCTCCTGCAAACATTGCTTTGCCATAGAAACCAACGACATTGCATTAATAATATATTAGTTTTTCCTCTGTAGTGATTGTGAAAGTGCATATGTAACATCCAAAATATCGACCATTAAGTGTAAGTAGAAAATATATTCAAAATCTTGCCACTTACGCAAATATTCGAGTGCTTCTCCATGTTTGCCTAAATTCTCGTTCTCTTTCAAGAACTGCAACACTGTAATCATGGATGGATATAAGTCAAGTAAATTTATCAAGCACCTATAACGTGAACTCCAACGTGTATCACCAGGACGTACAAAGTTTTTCTCTTGATTTACACATGTTCATGTTTCAAGTTCACCCAAATTAAATGCTTCAGCAATTCTGATATTTTCTGCTTCCTTCAGTAATTCAATTTTCTTGCATGAAGTTGTAGATAAACTTGATAGCCTTACTACATTGGTAAAAAACATATCAAGCAGATCATGATTTCTCGCAACTGTAACCATTGCCAATTAGAGTTGATGTGCGGAACAATGAGTATAATAAGCACAACTATTCTCCTTCAAAATAATACTTTTTAAACCATTGAATTGACCACACATGTTGTTTGCTCCATGATGAATCTCGTATTCATCATGATAAAAGCCACATATTAAAACCCCTGTCTTAATTAATCCAATAAAATCACCTTTAATTCTTTGATTTCATCATGTACTATATTGTGTATAATTAACCCTTAATTATTTGTATTTAATTGCCCTTATTTTTCTGTAATTATTTTATCACTCAAAAACCCCTAAAAATTAGGTAGATAAGTTGTCTATAATTCACTGACCCTTAAAAAGATAAAAAAATACAAAAAAATCTCAAAGCCACAAACTTGATGTTTTTATCCCCTTACAAATACCCCTAAAAATAGCTTTTGTACAAATGACCTCTTTTGGCTTTTAGACCAACATGAAAGTTGTAGATCTCATCGAGACGAGTAACTTTTATGTTTTGACTTTTTCCAAATTCGGCCTCTAACTATTTCTTTCCTAATTTTCTTTATATTTTTCTCTCTGAATTTTCTCATTGGGCCACGTGGCGCTCTCTGAAGCCGCCACGTGGCCCGCTTCATCTCACGCCATCTGGCGCGCTTCCTGGGCCGTTGGATCAACTCTGCATCGCCTCCATCTCTGACGTTCATCCTCGCCTCATCTCCAACCGTCAGCTCTCTCCTGAGATCTGATCTCATCCACACATTCCCGCCCAAACCTCAGCCGTTCGATCACGCGCCCATCCAACATCCCTCAGCCCTCCACGTCGCCCCTCTTTCTCAACCCTCTGATCTAGCACTCATCCTACGCTTCATGTTCAGCCACGTCACCCAATCGCCCCTCACCGTTAGATCGCCCATCATAATCTTGACCACGAAGTCTTGCTACACTTAGACTATATCTTGCAAACACTTCGTCGATTTCCTCTTTAAGTGCCACAACACTAGTCTCACGAACATGGATTAGTTTAAGGAATCTCTCAATTAATTGACCTTTTGAATTAACAAATCTCAAGACAATGGCCATTTGATCTTTATTCGATATATCTCGAGACTCGTCAAGTAAAATAGTGAAAAAAAGTCACCGAGTTCTGTAAGAATGATCTTTCGTGTTTTCATAGCATATGCCTTCGTCGCATCTTTTTCTATTTGAGGAGATGTAAGCTTATTGTTTTCAGAAGCATTTTCAAGTACAACACTTTTTACATCAATGCTGACTTTTGCAAAAGCTTTTAGTATTATCAAGAAATTGCCTTTATTAGATTACTCTTCATATTCATCATGTCATCGAAAAGCCAAACCTTGAGAAAGTAAAACTCGAACAACATTAACGGTTGCAAAAATACGTGTTCAATATTCTCTTTTGGTACGAACATCATGCATATGCATTGTTGTCTCAATATGTTGAGCCTGCTTCATTTAATTCTCACATTTTTCATGAGCCAAGATATGAGCATTGTTAGGACCTCCAACATGTTTATCTAGCTCACTTTTATCTTTCCAATTATTTCACCCTTTGGAAATGAATGTCTCACTACCACCTTGCATTGTGTAATTGTCCTGAATAGATAACAATATCGACAGAAAGCAGCATCTTTTACCACACTATACTCTAACCAATTAGGATATCTTTGAAACCACGCAGGATTAAATCTTCGTTCCTTCTTTCCAATTTTCTTAAATGGAAATATATGATTCACTGGTTGGCATGGATGCATTTGCATATATGCTCTTCGAACTTCATCTTGAATATTGGGGTGATATGTTGAAATTGGAACACGCAATCCAAGATCAATAGGTAGCTCAGAGACATTCACATCGAAACGACATCATTTTATACTTGATTCTCCAACTTTATTTTACTTAGATGGTCCCATAGTTTCTTCATATGAAGAAATTGGATTGCTTATTGGAATCTGAGATGAGGGAGCCGTAGGATTTTTTATAAGAAATTTATCCATTCCTGCATTATTAAAAAAACACTTAAAATCCATACACGCATACAAATTCACAAGAACAATATTTATATGTCTCGATCTTCTACAGTGGTGAATCTAAAGGATGATTACGTACAGATCATCCCAAAATTTACTCTTGCAATCTTCACCATTTAATCATTTATCATATCTATGACACAATATGTATTATTAATCTTAGCACTAGAGATCTGTGTCACTATAATGATATAAAATCAATGTCAAATGACATGCATATAACAAGAAACTAATAAACGAACATCATAGACTCACAAAAAAATATTCTGCATCTTTTACAGTGTTTAATTTTAATATTTATCATCGATTCACCGTGGATGAGATGAGATGAGGACTTATAAGTACTTACCTGATGAATCCACATTTCATCATCTTTATTCTATCATTTTAGCATCAAAAACCCTAGCAAATGCGTGTAAATAGCATTAAATCCATCATCTTAGCATCCATGCATGAGCATCCAAATAGTGTATAAAATACTGTAATTAAAGCCAAAATTATAGAATAAATAAAAGAAAAGAAAAAGAATAAAATATTGTAGATATTTTATGACCCAAAACCCCGAGACCTAGGCATCTTGATGAATAGATCGACAATGAATAAAGTAGGGGGAGATAAGGGTCATAATACTATAAAAATACCTTTACTCTTTATTCATTTTGAGACCTATTTTTGGTTCCACTTTTTATACCTCAAATAAAGAAACTTTGTACATGAAAGTTATAGATAAATTCATAAAGAAAAATATAAAATTGATTTCACTGAAAAATAATGTACAGATAAAAAGTTATGTTCTGAATAAGATTCCAAAACTCTAACTTCCCAGACCCGTATCTTGCAAATAAAAACTTGAAATGTATCAAACTCACTTTAATTGTATATAGTTAAAATAATCTATTTAATGGAGGTGGTTTTGTGTTTTTCAGAGTTACGGTTTGAAAGTTGAGTTTTGGACCCTCATTGTATACTTGTACAGATTAAAATATTCAATTTATTATTTATTCATTATTTTTGTTTATATTTTTATAATTTCGTAAATATTACTTATATTATACTTGTACATTAAAATCAGAATAAAAACCTAAATAAAACTCAAAATAAAGATACTTGTATATATGATACATAGGTATACTACCTATACTTATACTTGTATAATATATATTTATATTTTATTTAATATACAAAACACATCAGAAAAATAAAACAAAAATATATTTGTGTGTATAAAAGTATTACAGGATTTTATAAAATACTAAATAAAAATAATAAAATTAAATACACAAAATAAAAATAAAAGAATAAAATATATAGATATTATACCTATAAAGGGTATAAAAGTAAACTTGTAAAAATATACCTCATAAAAATAATTAAAAATCAGAATAAAATACCTTATAAATAAACATTTTTTATTAAATAACCTAATATTAAATAATTCATTCACTATTTTTAAATCATTTTCCAAATCTTTTTCCAGGGATTTTCCCTGATTGGTCCACGTGGACCAATCAGAAGACGACCCCAGTTGACCCCGGTCAACTGGTCGTCCTCCCTCTGAGCTCCTTGTCAGACCTAGTTTTTATCCGATTAGGCGGATTTTTCTTGGTCAAATCTTGCATCCATTTGCGTTGCGACCTGAAGCACTTTTGCTCCTCGATCCTTGCTCTTTCACGCCCTAAGCTTTCCTAGGGCCGAGGAGCGGCGATTCAAGCCACCCACTTCGATCTTTGGACCACCTCAGTCATCCGGTCATACGACATATAAGCAACCCCCGACTTTCGATTTGATTTTGAACCCCATTTGTCTGGTCCTTCATCCCCATTCATCCCCCTGACTCCCTGGAGGTGACAGCTCCAGTTTGGAACCCTCGAGGCTGCGGAGCGGCGAGGATTTTGGGCGTTCCACCCCACCTCCGGTGACCTTCCCGTTGAGGTACACTCTCCCTCGCCCTTCCTGGGCTTGAGGCTGCTATCTTCCTCTTTTTCATTCTCATTCCATCAGTTGTAGTCCTATCATCTCTTAGGTACCCTTATCTTGTCCAATCATCCATCGATTAGCTAAATCGATTCCCTCGCCGGAGCTTGCTCCGGCCGAGTACCCACATCGTCGTTCACCCCTTTCTTGAGAGCCACAGGAGGTCGAGGCATTTTGCCCTCGACCTCTTTAACGTTTCCTGCATGTATTTGGAGCGCGACGAGCACCTGGGGTCGATTTTGACTTCGCCGGAGATACCTGGGCCCCTCCTCCTTCTCCGACGTCGCGGAGGAGCCTTGATGTCCCTCACTGCGTTTTGAGACCCCCGGCGTAGAGAGGAACCTCGTAGGAGCAGCTCGTAAAAGCACGTCGGAGAGAGGCGCTACCACCGGAGGAAGGTCGCCACGGCGGACCTTCTTTCCTGTTCTTTCATCACCCGCCTCTGCCGTCGAATCATCGAGGCCCCCCAGTCGTAGCAGGAGCCGTCCGATCGACGCACCTACGGTCGTCCATCGTCGACAAGATCATCTAATCGCGGCCGTTGGGCGCGAAGCGTCATCGCGCAACGAGGTGCGGACACGTGGCCAAGTGAAGCTTCATCCGCCGTCCGCTTCCGCCTTAGCCTTGGGTATTTTGAGATTCTACCCCTGGAATTTTCGTAATTTATTTTATAATACTGAAACTTTGATTTGCAGCGTTAATATCTTTATAATATTTAGGTTTAGGCCCTCGAACTTTCTATATTTGCATTTAGGTCTCTGCTACGTCACCTCACGTGACCTCTTAACGTGAGGTGAAGGGCATTTTGCAAGGAGATCCTTGGCCATTTTGATATTTAGTTTTAGTCCATAAACTTTCTTATGCAGTGTGATATTTTTGGAATATTTGCATTGAAGCTCCGGGTATTTTTGGAAATTACTTTTAGGTCCTTCCAAGCATGTGCCAGTCACGCGTAGGGTTGGATCTTTTGCACCTGTACCCGTGCGCGTCTGGAAATTTGTATTTGGTCCATTAAAGTGAATGTTCGGTGTTATATTTTGTAGAAATTTTGCATGTTTGCCCCTGGATGTTCCGATATTTGCACTTATACCCCTGCGAGGCCATACATTTTTGCTTGCTTGCTCCATTTATTTAAGGTATCATTTTGATTCGGAAAATTCCTAAAAATTTAACTTAAGCTCTTGTTAACTTGCACTTTCACGCTATATTTTTGCATTGCATTTTTATTTCATTTTCATATTTATTAAAAATAAAAAACATGCATTTTTCATACTGTTTGCATTAGAAAATGCATAAAAATTATAAAAACGTTTTGAAAAATTCCAAAAAAATTATATTTTGTGTGTTTATCATCTACTAGTGTTAGTCCAAAAACCACTAAAAATTTCGAAACAAAAACCTTAAAAATTAGAAAATACCTAAAAACTTCAAAAAATTCTATAAAATCGTAGAAAAATCAAAAAAATAGAAACTCAAGTCTTGTAGGTTCCCTGTTTCATTGTCTTTATGTTAAAGCTAATTTGGGAAAATTTTGCCACTGTTTGCTATTTTTCATTTCCGTTTTGATTTCGGCCAGTAGGTTTATTCACTGTTTCCCTTACTTTCGATTCTAAAAATACAAAAAACATTCTGAAAATTCCCTAAAAATCACAAAAACAGTAGAAACTATAAAAAGACCAAAAAGATTTTATTTCCCAATTTTTGAGCATTTTTCACTATTTTTATAAATACCTTTTCCCCTCTTGTCTTATATTGTGTATATATATTCCTATATTAAAAAAGAAAATATAAAAATTATAAAATATAAAAAGAAAAATATAAAATAAGAAAATCAAAAACCAAAAGACAAAATTAAAAATTAAAAATATAATATAAAAATATAAAAATTAAAAACCCACAAAAACATTTGCCTTGCATAGCGTAGACAATCACATCACATTCACACACACACACACTCACACACACACACACACACTCACACACTCACACACACACACACACACACTTGTTGATCTATCCTGCCTTGCTCTCTGTATTCGAACTCTCTACGTACTTGCTTCTATACATCTTTTATATAGTGTTAAAAATAAATTTTAACTTCACATTTGCTTGTCATTTCTTGATATCTATTGTGTGGGTTAATTATTGATTAATAATTAGGGATTATTGAGCGGTCACCACACCGACTACGGTTTCGCCTTGTGAAACCGTACGACCCTCGATTTTCCTAGTTATCATTACCTTACCTTGCGTGGCCGACGTCGAGAGTCCGAGACTCGACTCAAGAATCCGGTATCAAGTCTTCAAGTTCAAAAGTCTGTATGCCACTACGGTAGTGATCCGAAGACTTCAAATCAGACGAGTAACAAATTGTTCGAGCCTTCGTTGGTGATTTTGGCGAGAGAGGAAGGGACACGATTCGACGAACACGGAGCCGGTGTAAGTCGTGCTCAGGCGGAGATTCTGGCCAGATGAGCCGTGGGTTGTGGCTCATTCATAGGTGAGTCAAGAGAGAAAAGGCATGAAACATGCACGATGGTTACCGGGTCAGATGAACAATCGTTGGACTTCCGTGTCGAGTGGTTTGCTGTGAAGTTTCTGCGGAGAGGAGGGGCACGAATGGCTGCAAATGGAGCAGTTGAAACGCTTCCAGTTTTCCAGGGTGGGCATCTCACTCGACCCCAACTTGGGCCCACATTCCAATAAATGGGATTTCAAAATTCCAGGGGGGGTACGTGCCCCACTCGGCTCATGCATAGGTCCGCCTCTGAATTAACCATCAACTAGTAGTAGCTCGTGCTTTTCACGGGTAGAAGATGTTTGCTCGAGACAAATATATAATGTTTGAATTAAATGTTTATCTCGTAAATGCCTACACCTTGCAATAAACATAAAATAGTAATCACGTGTAGAGAAAATCGATGTTCCTCATTTAATTATATGAAGTAACGTAACTTTGCATGGACTTCAATATAGAGGAGGTATGTGATGTTTTATTCATGAAAATATGATTTGAACAGTTGTCATTGCCATATTGATAATCTTATATGCAAGGAAACTGAAATAGTACTTATAAAGGAAAATTAGAAGAGGAAAGTGAAATGGTATTCATAAAGGGATAAGAAGTTATATCCTTGTTCTATCTAGATTGACACCTGATCCTGGGACAACGTAAGCATGACCGTAGTTCTAAGCGTTGCTAGTCGATCACCACCTACCACCCTAAGGCCATTTGCGGGTGTGTACTACAATATTCTTCATGTGCAAATAAGGAGCACATTGTAGTCGTTTCTCTTATTGTGTAGCTGTGACCACATACGACTTCGGGTACCATTTGAAATCAACATGTAAATCTAAAGCAACCACCCATTCTATCACCTACAACTTCTAGTGTCCCTCTAAGTACTTTTTCATCTATATATATACATATATGTTTTTAATTGATTTATGGATATGCATTAGTAAACAATAATATATGTTTTATGTAATTATTTTGGAATGTTTGGATGTATATAGTATACAATAAATGTTTTTTTTCATTTTTTCCTTTTTAGAGAATTTTAATAATTTTAAATCAATATGTGGTACGTATTTTATGATTTTTTTAGAATTCTATACGATTTTCATAAGTTTTGAAGTATCTTTGTATATTTATGATTTTTACTTTGTATTTTTACTTGATTTTTGGTTATCATTTAATAGATTATAGTACCCATTAGTGTGCATTTTTGGAATTTTTATTATATATGTGTGGGTTTTATGTTTTTTTGAAGTTGAAATGTAATTTTTAAGCATTGTTTTTTAAAAATAAAATGTTTTAATTTCCAAAAATTTTGTTATATAAAATATAGTATATTATTACATATTAATAATGTTTTTTTATTATATGAATTCCATTTAAGATAGAAATATTAGGTATATTATTTATCAATACTATGTATAAGGTTACTATGTAGTTATTCTAAAGTTATCCATACATATGTAGATACTTAAATAGTTGAGAGTGAAAAATGCAAAAGAGCACACAGTGTCGACCCACGTGATCTACATATATTGGACTTGTTGGGAATATAGAATATGCATGGGACTAAGTTTACAATTGTTCACATGTCACGTTCCATGAACGTGTTCTTCTTAAGCGGGAATGATCAAAATAGAGCGGTGGATGTCACCTGAAGATGCTCAGATCGGGACACCTTGGAACGGATCTGGGGGCTGATGAAGTGCAGTGTAACATGATATTCTCGAGTGGATCCAATGATTCCACACAGCGCAAGGATTTGTGTTGATTGCTTTGTGATTTTACAACTGAACTTAGCACGATCTGATGTTTTTATAACAATGATCGAATATAATCGTGTAGTTATTGTGTGTCGAGAATTCTCCAGGCGGCGGACCATTGATTTGATGTAACGTCCCGGGCTTAGGTCCCCGGTCCGTTAACGGAGCATTACTGGCCCTAACAACCTCTTGGGATCGGGCCCATGCGGACCCAATTGACCACCCCAAAATGCTTAAGCCGGGTTGTTCGGTAGTAACCTCCTCACTTTTTATCCCACGCGGAAATTTCATGTTTCCACGGTGTGGGACTTTTTTGGGAGTTTTTACATTTGATCTCGGATATTCTTGGATCTTTCGTCTGTGATCGTATCAGTGCAACATCTCAGCAATGTTGTAGTCTAATGCAAAGTCCCTTGATAGATGATGCTTCAGATGGTGGGGATTGAAGATATTGCTCGATTGAAGCTCGAGGTTGATAGTTCTAGGGTTAATGGTTGTATACCACTGATCAAATCTATTTGTGTGGTTATTGTGTGTCGAGTTCTTCCCCAATTCATGAGAATACTCTAGGCGAGGATCATTGGTATGATCTCCGATGGTCTTCGATCTTCTATCGAGCATCGTATCAATGCAATTCCTTCAGCAATGTTGTAGTCTAATGCAAAACTCTGAAGCTTCAACACGCTCAAATATCTCAGTCTCAATAAGAAATCCATCATTGGTATCATGTTTCTATTCACAGGGAAATTGAAAGTCAATGTTTAATCTCTGAAATTATTTAAGTCAATAATTGATTTAAAAGCAAAAGCCAAGCTAAGAAGCAGCATTGTATAAATAGTATTGCCAATGCTAAAAAATGACTTCTTGTAGCATGTGATCAAATTGATGCAATTCATCACATAGTGTGTAATAGGGTAGAGGTCTCTTCGACACCGACGCATTAGACCTCTCCTAAACAATGACCTCAAAGCTGATCTAGATCTGCTGCATCAAATACTCCATAATACATCACGATCCGAACACAAATGGTGATCGTAACACAAACAACATTTGCGAAATTGTGACATGTAAATGCGACCAAAAAGTAATATTGTTTTTTTATAATTAAAAAAGATAGGACATAAATGGCATTTTGAAAATGATAAACTAATCAAAAGAGGTGTGTCGCCCCTCTATAATATATAGTAATGGGTTGCAAAATAATACAACTGGAACCTTACATGTAAATATACATAATGGATATGTTGATATTGTTCTTCTTTGTGAATATTATCGGGTATCCATATCTAAGCAGTTACTTGGAGATCGTGTATGGATCAGACATCCCCTCTTACCCAAATAGGTCACAAGGGACTAGAGTGTTAGAGATGGTAACAAAATTCAGATACCTATTAATCGTATGAGTGACACAATTATATATGGAATTTTGGCACATGGTTAATGTGTTGTGATCTTCCGACTCTACACCAGATAAGAAGAATTATTTTACCTTTTAGACGTGGAATTAGGCTTGATAGATGCATTCTGTCTCACATTAATTATCTACTTCTTAGATGCTTTAGTTCCCCAACATCTAAGATCATGCTTGAGCTATAACAACATTTTGTGCAACCTAGTAAGTTTCCACGCATGGTCGGGGAGAGTAATGCAACGACTAGACATATGCGAGCTATTGTAAGAGTGGAGCCTCGAAAATCGGAAGAACTCGGGAGAGAGATCATACAGGGAAGGCATGCCCCTAGATGTGAATTTTATTTTGCTAGAAGGAGTCATCGCCAATATCTGATAGTTCTGAAATCAGTGGTGGTCCTAACCATGATTTGATCCTTATGGCATCGGTGGTCATCGAATTGTATTGGTGCAACGTGCACATAATGGATGACTCGAGAGAGAAAGACATGCGCTTGACTCAAATGACACCATGTCTCTATTTTCATTTTAGGGAGTCGTGTCACTATAAGGCCCAATGTCCCCATTGATACCCTGGGCATGTTTGGTAACTGGGTTGGATTAGGTTGGGTTGGATTAATCTTATGTGAATAATAGTTGTTTGGATGGTTAGGAGGATTTGATAGGAATGAACCTGTGGAGACCCCCACCCCACCTTACAATTTTGTACTACACTGTAGTGGGGATGACTACGATCGAACTATGTTGACTGAGCATGGAGTATTCACTTGTCAATGTTGATTGATATAGTCATATATGGATGAATTTTTTATTTCTTCCTCTTATGTAATATCCAATTTTGGAGGATTTGATGTTCAAAATAATTGTGATGTGCCTAGAAATTTTGGACTATCATCTAGTATTTAAGGAGAATCATTGAATGGTGAATTTTTGAGTTACTTTCTCTTTTTCTAGATTCCAAGGATCTTTTATGCAATGCAATTGTTTTATACTTGGGAATTTTGAGATTTTTTCTATTTAGTCATGATCTATATCATTGTGGTATGAGATGGTTGGTTGAGTTAGCATTATACCTAGATTTTGGAGTTATTTATTAATTATGTTGTTGATGAACGCATGCATGAAGTTGTAATAAAGTTTCCATTGACGAATGAGATGTTGATAAATTGAGAAGCTATTACAACATGATGATTTATGGTTTGTCATAAATCAGATATTTTTGTGAGATATTAGTGGTTTTAACTAAATATGAAATGAAAAGGCTAGTTAATAACAATGACTGGTGGATCCAACTCGAAAATATTAATTTAGAGAAATTTCCATGTCTTGATCTTTTAAGATTGTTATCAATCCTAATTGACAATATGATACTACTTTTTTAAGATTGTTATCATGTCTGTTGTAGCTTGCTTCTAATGAGTATATCTTCTTTGTCATTCACTCTTGTGGGTGCCATGGTAGGACTTAAGTCTCCTCGAGGTAGGTGTGTGGTGTTTTGGTGGAGCTTTCGAGCGGTTCTCCATCGATTGACCTTGGCGCGGGAGCATGGAGCATAACAATGCATGGTCTATGCACGATAATCTCGTCATGTACCACCCCCCACACACACAAATGTAACCATGGACTATAGTGGAACCAAGAATTTTATCAAGGAGAGTCCATGTATATTGCAATCATGTATCCTTAGAAAAAGGAAATTTATTATATTTTCAAATAATACTTTAACATAGAGAGTTGATAATTTAAAATGGAATTTCTCAATTTTGATGAACTTACAATTTAAATCTATAATCAGGTTTGGATTTTTCAATAATTTATTATTTTTTATGATGATTTTTAAATTTTGATAAATATAATAATTTAAGCATGTCTAATTCCATCCCAAAAAGGTTAAATTATCATGTAAAATTTTGAAATAAAAAATTTTATGGTCAAAAGGAAATAACAAAAAGTATTTTATCTACAAGGAGTGCTAGAAATAATGGGAGACATAAATGAGATAGGATACGAATTTATATCAATTTATACCTATAATTTTAATTTTTTTAAAAGTGGTTGGATTATATGTGTGTATATTGAAAGAGGTAAGATTCAAACCTTGGTTTCCAACATAATGACCATGTCACTTCACCAGACCATTATGTGAGTTCATAACTTTTCTCTTACATCATAATATATTCTACAATTATGGAGGGGCTGCATTAAAATTTTAAGACATTGCATAATTAATATAATAATCAAGGAGGGGTTGTGACCCCTCTACCATATACAATGGTTCTGCTCCAGTCTTGTAAAGACATCATCACGGATTTTGTGTTGGGCTTACCTTGTGGTTAGGAAAGTTGATTTTATCTTTGTGATGTCAGATATATTTCTAAAATGGTACATTTCATCGCATGGAAAAATTTTCTCAAATGCATATCATAATCGTAGATTTATTTTTTTCGCGATGTTGTTCGAGTGCATGATGTTCCTTGTTTTTTTTTACATCCAACCGTGAAACAAGATTTTTGAGTCATTTTTGGTGCATGCTTTGATCTTGCATGGGCACTTATTGTAATATAGCGCCGCTCATCATCCAAGAATAGATAGACAAACCTTGCTAGTTACTAGATCTTTTAGGGAATTTATTGTGATGCCTGGCAAGGAGCTCTCCGTCCAAATGAGATCTTCTTCCCAAAGTCGAGTATGCATATAACAACTCTATCGATAGATCCACCAACAAATCATCATTTGGAAGCATATACGGCTTTCCCTTTCCTCAATTCTAGACTTTGTACCTACAACCTTGCATGGTATGTATAAAACAGATATGAAGCATGTCAGACGCGGATATATCCCCGTCTGTTTTCCACGTTGAAATTGGTGTAAGAATTTAATATATACATACTTATATGGATATTCATGATACAAAAGTGTTCATCATCCGCATCTATTTTAAAATAAATATGTATACAATAACATATTAAATATTGATCTATCTGCATCCATTTGCATACAAAAATCAAATGCAAATGTAAGGAATTGATACCTTACATCAAATTTATGAAAATTAAGCTTGAGGATACTTTATTTCATTCTTATCAAAATATATCACAAGAAATATTAAGTTCTTTAGGTTCTTTTCTCCGCCGCCTAAGGCGGCCTAAACCCTACCCCTTTCGCCCCACGACACCCACCTCCTCCTCCCTGCTTCTCCCTCGCCCCTCAACGACGCCGCCGACACCGACGCCCTCCGATTCCCATCCGCCTCCAACTCCGCCTCCTCTCCATCACCACGCCGCCGCCAGCACCTCCTTCACCCTCGCCTCCCCGCTGCCGCCAACATCACCCGCAACCCCACCTCCCGTCCGCGCCGCCAACGCCACAGCTCAAGATCGACGCTGCTCCTCGCCGCCGCTGTCCTCAATCAGAACCAAGGCTCGGACCCTTTCTTCCGGCTTGCTGTGGGTAACGATGCTGTCCTCAACCGAGTTTTGCTTCTCCTGATTCTTTGATGGTTGGTTGTGCTAAATGGACTTGTTTGATGAAGAATTATTCTCAATTGCTTGCAAGCCAATAGTTTAACTTAAGGTCTGTTAAATAGTTGGTCCTTCCATCTGTGATAATTCAGTGCATCCTTTCTGCTGCAGTCTCTGCCAAAAAGCTTTTATTTTACTTATTTTTTTTCCTGTTCTGTGCACGGCTGATTATTATCATTCTCAGATTTAATTAAAATTCAGTTTATTCATTTAGTCGCCAGGTTGTACTGCATCATTTAACCAGCCTTTTAAAATTCTCACACAGTACCCTTTTAGGGTCCAAGTTTTCGATTTTATTCAGTTTCGCACGTAGTTGCATCAGTGATGGAGGCGTTGAAGGTTGCTGACGCAAATCTCATGGTTTACATACATCCTTCCAAATCCAATAGAATCCAACAAGCCGTTCGTCAGCAGCTCAGCTCTTCCCTCTTCACGTAATGTTTCTTTGCTTCATTATACTACTCATTTCAATGCCTCATACTTTGTTTTCGTGAAAGACATGTCCATGCTCCCACTCATACACACGTTATTGCAAAGTAGTTGAATTTGACACAATTGTGCCGTCCTGCCCACTGCATGATTTCTACAGTCGTTTTATGTAACATGGAATTTAATGCCCTTAAACTCAAGGTGACATGATTACATATCCGCAACTGAGGTGGGCCTTTTTTCTAGACTTTGATTCTCACTTGCACTGTGAGTCACCAATGATACCCAATACCTTTGTTCAGTATAGAAGTGACAAGGTATCCGCTGTGGATGCTAGCATATGAGGTAGAAAACATGGTGAATTAGGGACACGTGATGTGGCAGCTTGATGGCTGGTTTACACCCTTCTTATTCAAGCAGTTGATCTCTGAGCCTTCATTTGATATTATGTTGGAGCGCGGAATATGACGGTTTGATGATCGGATATTTTACATCTTACCAACATCCTACAAGATCTAAAGAAAACGAAAATTATGACACTAAATAATATTACACATAATTGATGTATTGAGACATCCTGTGCTTCTTGGTGGTCTGTTGCAATGTCTTAGTGTGGTGAAACTGGTGAATGGTGATGCCTTCATCTGCTGACTCTCACTAGGTCAAGGAGTGGCAATGCAACGATCATGTAGTGCTACCTGCTAACATGAGATGGGTTCATGCCTCAATGATGATTTTGTTAGCATTTTTGAGGGATTTCCCTTATGATGTTATTTTGCATTTAAGATGGATGTGTTATATGGATGTTCGGATAGATCTCCTCCTTACAGACTAAGAAAATATGAGCAAGAGGATGGGGGGAAGAAGAATGTGATAGGAGGGGTATGCAGTGCACCGGGAAAGGAGGTGTGCATGGAGGGGATGGTGAAGACAACAAGATTTTTGCATTATTAGATTCTGGTGGTCATTGGAGTTGTGGCACTAATGGTTGGCATGTGTTGTCTGCGAATGTATGATGTGGAGGATGGGGCACTTCATGCAGGGTTATCGAGACCCCCATTCACATAATTCTACTGTGGCAAGTTCGACCATGAAAGGAGATTATATCCTTGTGATGGTGTTTGGGTGGTGTAATTAGCTTGTGCTTATCGGTATCGACAAGATATGGGTACCGATATTCATATAGATATCGATTTCCAGGATATCGACCGATATCTCGCGAGATATCGATGATATATCACCATATCGAGCCATATCGCTCGAAATTGAATGGTTATAATATAAAATTTCTCAGATATCGGTCGATATAGGTAATATTTTATATCAATGATATTATCTTGTAAGCTTTATTTCACTACTTATTTTGTTACTCCTAGCATTAAAACACATCATGAATTATATTTTTTATTTCGGATCGAGGGCGCTACCCCCGCACCCCCATAGGAGGAGCGCACATACTCCCCTTGACCCCCCCTCCGTCTGGTAGTGTATGGTGCTACAGGGGTTGCATACTGCATACGACATTTCATCAATTGGTGGACTTTGTCCTCTTTAGCAATATAGATGAAAACACGTCTAATGGTGATCCATTTAGAATCACATGTCCAGAATACATCTCAACAGCCAGCATTAACAACCATCAATTTGTGCTATATAATGTTTATTATTGTGCTAAATACACCACATTCTTGCATATAAATGTGTATTTGCATGTTATTTATTGTTCCAATAACAAGGATGATCTTAATTTATGAAAAAAATGCTTTTATTACATTTTCGACCAGACGAACCGATACGATATCGATATTTCATTCCTTGCCCTCTAGCGGAACTCTTGGTTCTAAACCCCTCATGACTAGATATCTCTTTTTACAATATTGCATTAATTTACATTTTTTCATTATTTTTGCGAATAGATAAATCTTTATACCAAAGAAACATTGCCTCATTAATCATTATGTACATTTTTTTGAATCAAATGACTCATCTCAATGCCATTCACTATCTTCTATGAATAAAGCATGTGTTCTAAGTGTGCTTAACTTAGCTACTTTAATTCCAATTATAATGTTTATTAATCAACAATCAATATTTTTTTTTGACACTTCAACAATCAATATTAGCAATGATATGTTCTATATGTCTGATATGTCCGATATAAGGGTCATAGATGATCTATATGGGCCATCTAAGTGTATATTTTTAAGTTATTTAATGTTATAAGAACATGGATTAAATCCATTTCCGATATGTATAAGTTAGCAATCAACATGAACATGATATATTTGATATGATTGATACGTGCGATATATGGGGTATAAATGATTGATATGTGTGATATAAGTTTGTATTTGTAGGTTATTCATTGTTTTAATATCTTGGATGATCTTAACTTCTGAAAAAAATGAAAAATTGGTTTTTTGAGCTATTTCGGACATTTCCACAAATATCATTGATATACCATCGATATATCCTGATATATCCTTTTTCGGACGGACCGATACGATATCGATATTTCCTACCTTGACGGGAGGTTGCATATATCATGAAGATGGGTCCACCTACACCGATTGTAATTAACTGGATATCTAGTGGTGATTTGCCAGCCAATGTCATGGATTTCAAGAGGGTTGTCTCTCTATCAAGGGGATTATTGGTCACATATCTCAAGCGATATGCCGTGCATCTTGGTGGTCTATTGCAATGTCCTAGTATGGTGATGCCTTCATCTGCTGACTCCCACTAGGTTGGGGATTGACAATACAACTATCAGGTAGTGCCATTTGCTGACTCAAGATGGGATGATGCCTCAACAATGGTGTTATCAGCTTGTTTAATTGATTTCCCTTACGATGTCGTTCTTTCAAATAAATTGCATTTGTCCCACATCTTTTATGGAGGTTGCAACACTTATCTTATTGGGATTGTCACAGCTAATTTTTAATAAAAAATAAAAAACATCAGGCGAATCGATGCAATTTTTGTATATGAAGTGTAAGTCCTGAGGAGGTCGAGTTTTAAGCATCAATTGTGGAGGGCGATGAAATCGATGGATTATACATATTAAGATACCCAGATAATCATTTTTCTTTTCGATCTCCACATGTTTTTAATTTAGATGAAATTTTAAATACGAAGTTTTATACTATACATCGAGAAACAAATAAAAATTGAGTTAGATGTTAGATTATACTTAGAGACAAATTTCTAAAAATATAGAAAATACGTGTGAAGACTATATATATATATCAAGATGGATATACCAATAAGTATGATCTAAAGTACATGTAAAACAAGAACGCTTGCTAGAGTAAATATTTAATTGATTTGCAGCATAGTTAGTGGGCAATGTGTTGAAATTTTGCAGACACGAAAGGATTATATTTTTTGTATTACTCATGATGTGTGAGAAATCTTGGATTGGATAGTAGCTACTACAAATTCTAGGAGTGATATTGAAATTTTAAATGATTTGGTTTGAATATATCAACCGTTCATATATATGTGATATCGATCATTTCTAGCTATTATTTCTAATAAAGTCCATCCCAGAGGAATAGAATCACACAAGTTAAGACTTGTTGTGATTTTTTGAGGACTGTATTAAGCAATAATAAATTTAATCGGATTCTTATATTGTCTAAGTTTCATATAGTATGAACTTGATTAGATAAAAAGTTTTTTCATTTGAATAAATCTTTCCCTTCAAATCCAAATGAGGGAGTGCCTCATCTTTGCCTTACCTCGACCAATTGAAGCTTATGCCTTGGTTTTGTCTCATCGCCTCAAAGCCATCTTGATCAATTAAGTTTATGCTTCACTTCACTGATTACCTTGGGACTAGTTTTTAAAACCACGATCAACTAATCTGATTCCCTTTGAAGCTGTGGACAATGAGGTCCCTTCAAGCACTCTATTCATGTTGGCATCTTCTTTCAAGATCAGTGGGCCAACTTCCTGATCTCAATGAAGTTTGTGCGTTGGACCATCTCTATATTTATTTATCTGCACATCGGAAATTGGAAAGTATGATGAGGAGATTTATATAAGAAAGTATTCAAATTTAAGTGGTACAAAACTCATCTATTAATACTAAAGTTTCCTTAAACCCCAAAACTTCTCATATGTACAAATATGAAGTTATACACATGCGCACACACTTATACACACATATATACATATATCGAACTTGAACTTTTATCGAACGAACATATGTTATGTTCATTTTCGGTTCATTAAGCTATCAAATTAAATCTTGAAGTTCTTGTTCAATTCGTTAAGAAATGAACGCACATTTTTCCGAACTATTATCGAAAAAATTTTAATAGAATACGAACATATTCAATTCGATTAGCAGCCCTACTTACCTACTTGGACCCTTAAGACTTTACCCAAAACATTCTCCAATCATAACCTTTTGTTTCTTTCTTGTGGTAATCCTTCTTCGGGCATGATAGTAGATGAGTAACGCTGACAGTTTGGCTTGGTCACCGTATCTCTCGAGAAAGGAAGACTGGTTGTGTTGAGGATCAGAGATCAATAAAGCATTACTCATGAAGTAGATGTTCATGTTGCATGGCTCCTGGAATGATGGAATTTGTAGACCCCTTTGAGGTATTTGCGATTTCTCACCTGGGTGTGATATTGCGGTTGGGAGCTTGTGAGTTCAACTCCTTGTTTTAGCGGGATGTCTCTTCCATCCTGTTAGACTTTGTCACTACTTGCACTAGGTGCTTGGCAATCGAGCGTGCTTCACATTCTAGAAGGCTGATTAGACGGAAGTGGGTTCTCTATGTGACCATTTTTCGAGTAGTTGCCACATTCCCTCATGCATTATATACTATTTTGGAGTAATGCATGATTATCTTAAGTTGGCAGAAGAGTTGTATTTTAGGGAACAACCCCCCCCCCCCCAATTGTGGCATGCGCATGAATGGGTTTTCTATGTTACCATTTTTCGAGTAGTTGCCACATTCTCTCATGCATTATATACTATTTTGGAGCAATGCATGATTACCTTAAGTTGGCAGAAGAACTGTATCTTAGGGAACACCCCCCCCCCCCCCAATTGTGGCATAAATGGGTTTTCTATGTTAGATCAGCATATAAAGCTCATCACTGCACAACATTCACAAGGCAATACTACTACTGTTGGTAGGCACTGCAGATTGATTTGGAGATTGAAAGATCTGTCAAGGGTAAAGATATTCTTGTGACTTTTCCAGAGGTCAGGTTGATGACAAAGATGCTCAAGGTCCACATCTTTTCCACCACAGATGTGCTGCCCTTTTTGTCAAGGGGAAGTGGATGACATTGACCACATGTTTTTTCTCTCGTGGGTCTGCTCAGGTGGTTTGGCAGGGTACTGATTTTTTTTTGAAACCAAAGCACTTCGGGGGATACACGCCATGGTGTTCGCCCCAAATATTATTTAAAAACGACGGAGAAGACAAGGAGGAAGGAAAGTTATACAAACACCAAGGATCGAGTGGATCCCGCCTGAGGGCCCAAAAAAATAGGAAAAACACACGCCAAATGCATTACAGGAGCATCCAGTCATTCATAAGCAGAGAAACATGTGCTAAGACATTCTCCTTGTAAAACCTTTGACCCCTGAAAATCTTCGCGTTCCTAGCAAGCCACAACGCCCAAATGCACGCGAAGGGGCGGAGCAGCTCCCTCCTTGGTCGATCAATACTTGAGCGCATAGAATCCCAAAACGAGTTAGCCGAAGAAGCGTTGACCCAAGTAGCATTGACGTCCTCCCAAATTGTGGTAGAGCTCGGGCAGAGAAAAAATAGGTGCTCCAATGTCTCCACACTGCCACCACACAGCACACAGTCCAAGGAGTCAATCCCCGAAACAAACCTTGCACATCTATCTCGGGTCAAGACCCTCCCTCGCCTCAAAAGCCACAGGAAGAAAATCACCCTCTCAGGTAGCTTCATGCGCCACAGCCAACCCAAGATCCTTGCACAGGAGGTTCAGCTGAGAGTTCTGCTGTTGCGAGATGGCCCTGAACGCCCGCCTCGTTGAGAAGATGCCGTCGCGCCATACCCAGTGATCCCTGGTAGTCGTGGGCTTTGGCGCTGCCCTAAGCTGGTGCAGGAGGCTTAAGAACTCATCAAACCGCTCGTCGGATAGGTTGCTAGCAAAAGTAGGGGACCACTCGCCCCCGCTCCAAGTGGACGCCACCGTCACACGAGAGTCAGAAGCCAGCGCGCTAAGACGAGGGAAAGAGTTACCGAGAGAGGTCTCCCCCGCCCAAGCGTCGCGCCAGAAAAGAAAGGAATTGCCATCCCCCAGCGCAGGTTTGAAGAGATGAGAAAAACGCCTAACCGCCGAAGCGATCCCCCGCCAGAAAGGGGTTCCAGAACGCGGAGAGTCAACGTCGCGCAGCATGTCCACCCCGATCGATAAAACATCCCGCAACATAGATGGAAAGAAACCGATGGCGCTGCCCCAAAGTCTGTTGACCCACTTTAGCATCAACGCGTCATTAACCAAATCCAGCCTTCGTATGCCAAGACCACCATCGCACTTTCTTTTCGCCACCTCCTTCCATGCCACCAGATGTATGCCCCGCGACGAGGGACCCCTTCTTCCCCACAGAAAGCTCCGCATAAGGCCCTCAAGACGCCTCCTAATCCCCACCGGGATAGCCCAATTCGACAGAAAGTAAACGGGGATAGAGGCAAGGACCGACCTAATAAGCACGAGTCGGCCTCCCCGAGAGAGCATTGCCGCACTCCACCCAGCAAGCCTTCTTTCCGCCTTGGCCATCACCTTGTTCCAATCATTCAATCTTGGCCTCCTCGCTCCCAGCGGCAATCCCAGCTAATCGATCGGAAGAGAGGATGGAGAACTTCCCAAAAGCTCTCCACACGCCGCTGCCGACCTGTCATCCCAAGCGAAAGGACTCACTTTGGACTTGGATTGGTTGATGCGGAGCCCCGAGAGCTCGCTAAAAATGGTCAAGGTCACCGCCATCCCTCTGACCTCCTCCAAGCCTCCCTCGATGAAGGCAATAGTGTCATCCGCATATTGGAGAGTAGGAGTGTTCCGGTAGTCGCAGGAGAAACCCGAGGAGAAGCCTCGCGCGACCACCCTATCCGCCATCCTAGGAAGGACATCCGCCGCAATAACGAAAAGCATGGGTGCCAAAGGGCACCCCTGCCGCACACCCCTCCTTGGCTGAAACGAGTTGCCAACGATACGACCATTCAACATAATAGAGAAAGATGCAGTAGTAACGCATCGGCGCATCCACGAGATCCACATATTTGGAAAACCACGAGCCTGCATCACCGTCCAAAGAAAGTTCCAGTCCAAGGAGTCATACGCCTTTGCGAAGTCCACCTTCCAAAGGATCCCCTGCTTCCCCCTCCTCACCCAACTGTCCACCATCTCAGAGGCAAGAGCCGTTACATCGGAGATTAGGCGGCCAAGAATGAATGCCACCTGCGAAGGATGGATTAAATCGTCCAGCAGCAACGCAAGCCTCCGCGCCAACACCTTCGCAACGATCAAGTATATAGCATTTGAAATTGCGATCGGCCGATAGTCTTCAATAGCATGCGGAGATGGAGATTTAGGAATTAGAACAATAAGAGCCCTATTAATCCTATCAAAGTCCATGTTTCCAGCACAAAATTCCGCTACCACCTCCCAAACCTCCAGCCCCACCACCTCCCAAAAGTCTTTGTAAAAGGCAATAGGGAAACCATCCGAACCTGGCGAGGCATCGCCGTTGAGATCCCAGACAACAGCCTTTACCTCGTCGAAGGAGACCTCCTTAATCAACTCCGCACAACGCGCAGATGAGAGCTTCGAGGCATCCTCCCCCAACCAGCACCAGCGACGAGGCTCACGAACCGAGGAGAACTCCCTGAAGTAAGCGGCCACCGCATTCCCCACCGCCTCCTCGCCCACCACCTCTCTTCCCTCGAAAGAAATCGATCGAATCAAATTTGATCGCCTTCTGTTAGAGGCCACCCTGTGAAAGTAAGAAGAATTTGCGTCCCCTTCCCTGATCCATTTCACCTTCGCTCTCTGGCGCCATTCCGACACCCTCATTCTTTCCTCCCTCTCCACCGCGGCCACAGCCGTAGCCCTGGAGACCAACTCCTCAGCGTAGAGCTCCCTCACCCCCTCCAAGGCGTCCAACGCCGCAACGACGCCCTCCGCAACCTTCCTTGCAGACATCCTAGCCTCCCGCGACCTCTTTTCGAACCGAGACAGAACGCCTCTGACACGCGAAAGCTTCTTCCCAAACCTCACCACCGCCGACCGACCCTCGCAAACCTCCGCCCAACAAGAAGACACCAGCTCACGGAAATTATCCTCAAGCAGCCAGCACCTCTCATATCTGAAGAACCCCGCCGCCGGAGAAGACACCTTGGAGTCCCAAATGATAGGAGTGTGATCCGAGAAGGCACGCGACCTAGAGAGGACCTCCGCCAAGGGGAAAAGCTCCATGAAAACCATCGACGCGAGGAACCTGTCAATGCACGATTGTGAGGAAGAATTCCTCCAAGTGAATTTCACGTCCGATGCCGTTATATCTTGCAGAGCCAGGCCGTTGACGAAGTCCGCGAAGTCCGTCGAGCCCGAGTCGGAGCCCCCCCTGGACCGGGGCCTATCAGAGGAACGTAAGGTAACATTGAAATCTCCCCCAATCAGCCAAGGCAAGCCCGGGTTATCCAGCGAGATCTGCCGAAGCTCGTCCCACATCCCCTTTCTTCGAGCCGCATTACAAGGGCCGTACGCGCAAGAGAAAACAAACGATTGAGAGTCCTCCTTCCTGGTGAGCAGAACAGAGACAGAGTGGTTGCCCTTCACAGTAGAGACAAGAGAGAACCCCGATGACTTCCAAGCAATAAGCAAACCGCCAGCATTCCCAGTTGCAGACAAAGCGGAAAACTCGTCAAGATCCCCCGCCGCGAGAGAGCGCCAAACACCATCATCCAGAGAGGCCAACTTGGTTTCTTGTAGAAGAATGACGTTGCACCCCCATTCCTTGAATCTGGACCCCAGTATCTTTCTCTTAGCCGCATCCCCATGCCCCTTACATTCCAGGATAGGATCTTCATTTAGTAACCTTCTTGTAGACCCATGAAGGTACCACCCCCGCTGCCTCCGCCACCGCTTCTTCGAAGGAGAGGCATGAGTGATGCTCCCTTGACAACGAACGAGCGCTTCGCCTTCTTCTATAGCGTTTGCAAGATCTCCTCGTTGATTCGCATCTGCACCCTTATCATCAAGGCCCTCCTCTGCAGCCGGACCTGCCCCTCCTGAGAAACCCTCCTGCGACGACGCTCCGACCAGAGGAGAAGAAGGTTCCGCCCGCTGATTAAGAAGCAGAGTGTCCGAACGAGGGGCGGAGATCAGGACAGATGAAGAAATCAAGGAGCCCGGGTCCTCCGACAGAAGAGGGTCCGCTTGAGCCCCCGAACCCGAATCAACCCCCGCCCGACCCGGAGGCAGGGTACTGATTTGTCCTAGTTGGCCATTTTTTGCATGAAGGGGTTCTGGAGGAGTTCCAATGAGGCTTCCTATTGTTCGAGAAGTGAAAGAGCGTGTTCTGTTGGTTATGGTGGACACTCTGGCTAGCCATAGAGTTTAGTTGTCATCTAGGAAATTCATAAATAAACAGTGATTGTAATGACAACACAACTTGTATTTCACTATGGCCTTTTGGTATCAATTATCATTTAGTTGACAATGCCTTATTTATTCATATCTTTACCCTATAATTCGGTAATAGAAGCAAATATTATGCACTTTCGAATTATGAACTTGATATATGTTTCTTTTCAGGTTTGATGAAATTTTTGATGGAGTACTGTTAGCTTATTCATTTGAGTTGCTAAGTAAAAATGCCAAGATTCTTCCTGGGTTAATCCCATATCTTGGTGTGAATATAAAGGCAAAGTTGTTGCTTTTTTCTCCACAGACGGACATGCTTTTAGGTAATTTGCATTAACCGCATCATTTTTTCTAGAATGGCAAATAGTTAATATGCCTTGTCATTATGCATAAGAAACTATCGTTGAACATGCTATTGCATTCATCAAAATGTATTGCTTGCTTTTCCAGTATAAGTCTGATATTCTACACACAAATCTCCGATTTTTTGACCTTCCTCTGAATTTCATCCATCATTATTTCATTGCTAATGTTCCTTTTTATATGAAACTGTTATTGTTTCCCCTTCAAAACTACATAATTACCAGATCTGCTATAGTATTACTTGTTTATTTGAGCAAAATTGTAGTATTTTTAGTCTCAATAAGTTTGAATCTGGAAAAGTAATGCGTGGCAGGAAAAATCCATCATGTTACCGTTCCATGTATTTATTGTTCAGTCCCTTTGCCCTTGATTTGTAAAATGGGAGACTATCACTCCTTAAGAACTGCTGAAATAATTGGCAATGTCGCCTTTTCTACAGATATTCGGTTGCTGTTTGAACTTTGAAGTTGTTAGCAAATAATTGGTATATCTGTTTGCTTATTGCAGATGGAAAGGTTGCTAAACTTACAAAGGAATCTATTCATGTTATTGTGCTTGGTATTTGCTCTGTGGCCATCACGCTAGAAGATATTAGAGAAGAGTTTGAGTATAGAATTGTAAGTAATAATCTGTTCTTCTTTGGTGTAGTAGAATTGTAAATAATAATTCATTCTTCTTATCTTCTTTAGTTTTATCTCATTAAAGAAATGCTTGATCTCAGACCTGTTTACTAATTAAATAGACCCAGGACAGATTGTTGTAACCATCAATGAAAATAATAAAATATGTATGAGTGGATACGGTACGAACCTGACACGGTCTCCATATTATGCAATGAACTAATTCTAAAGGAGCAACAATAGAAGACTTGGGTCTGAGGGATGTGAAGCTATATGATGCTTCCTAAACTACCATTTGTTATATTTGACTGGCATGAATGGCAAAACCTTCAAGGAACATCAAAGAGGGATTAGCAACAGAAGGATGCCTCAAACAATAATGTCATAGAAGAGGATCGGTTGAGAGCAACAAATCGTCCATAAAAGGTGATACGATATCTGAGAAGCAGAGGCCATCCTTTATATATTCCCCACCGATGTTCAACTTATCTGGATGTCTTTAAAATAACAAATATCATCAAAGATAACTCTGCAGCTAATTTGTTGACATAATCTGGAAAGAGAAAGCAAACTGCTAGGAACCTCTGCTACACAATAAGATTATGATAGACAACAGTTCCAATATGCATTATAAGTGAAAGCTATTAGTAAGTATGAGCAAGGTTAATTTAGTGGACGGACAGATAAAACTGATCTACATTCTCCCATTAAATGGTTGGAGGTACTTGAGTTAATCGTACATTGGGAGAAGAATTGGGATCTATAATACCCATAGCATTAGTTCTACTAAAATGGAGGTTGGATACGAAGTATGGGAAGAAAAGAGAGCATGAGAGCATGAGAAGCTGTATAAGATGCCCACAGTCCTCAGAGGACAGCTGAACAGTCTGATTTAATAGTGGGAGGCTGATCGAATATTTGGTTAGCCATGATGTTTATGGAGTTATGAAGGTGCTAGGTCAAAGGATATTAATATTGAAGATTAATGACACCAAAGATCATGTTTTCATCACAAGAGGGAGCCCAAAAAGGGACTACTAGGAGGACCAAATGAGATAAGCCGTCGGATGCTAGCTGAAGGACATCTCTTTCTCCTTTTTAATTTTTTGGAAGTGTATCGACCTCAAGAGACGTGCCTCAAAGGAAGAGATGTTAGATTGGATCTTGATTTGGTAATTGTGTACGAGGTGACCTGATAAAGTTAATATAGTAACGTCTACTATCCTCCGTAAATTGTCCATTGGCCTTCCAAAGCAAATTGTTGAGATATTTATATCTCACGGTAGTTTTTCCTTTATTATTTATTTTTTTGTTGCAACTCTTTAATTTACTCAGGGCCTTTCTCCTATATAAGGGAGCCTTAGGGTCTCTATGAATGCATTTAAGTTTATTATCTCTACATGTATCAGAGCCACGGTCCTGGATCAGAGTCTGACCTAAGTTCCCTGTACCCACCATCCAGTCCTAACCCTAAAGCTTCCCAAACCCGCATACGCACTTCTCCTTGCCCTTTCACGAACCGCCACCCTTCTCCTCCAAGGTTGCATCGCCGAAGGATCCTTCGCAAGGGGCTCCTACATCGGCTGACAACCACACAAGGGAACCCCTACCTCCGCCTCATCGCCTAGGAGGACCATCAGGTGTCATCGAACCCTAACAAGGGATTTCTAGGCGTACTATCGACCATAGCTCTGTTTGAGGTACCCTAGAAAGGGTGTGATCACTGTCATTGACCCTTAATCAGGGTCCATCAGCATCGCCTAGTCCCTGCGGCTCTATTAGGAGATCTTCCCATACTGCCAGGAGGTCTGTCGACTAGGGACAAATCACCGTTGACGGTCCAAGCGACTCCTGCTCCTCCGGCAGAAGATGCTACTGCGCCGCCAGGGGTTTTGAGTCTTCCGACTTCCCAGGAACCCCCCATCGATCGCTAAGGGTCCTGTTTGGGATACCTACGGTCCCAACAAAGGTTCCACAAGTAGGGCTAGCTAGAGTCACGACTTGATGATCCAGGCCCGAGCTCAGCTCGATAAGGGCTCGTGAGCTTTGCTCATTAAGGCTATTGAGCTGAGCTCAAGATAGATTTTTGGGCTCTATAGCTTAAAGAGCCGAGCGCTGCTCGACTTGATAACTCAGTTAGGGGCTCGATAAGGAATATATTTATATATATTATATTTGTGAAATTGTAGTGTTTATTTTTATTTGAATTAGTTTTACAACATTGTGAATGGTGGAGTATGTGTTTATGTGGTTTTTGTAACGACGATATTGGGAAGACTATGTTGTAGACTTGGACTTTGTATACTTAATCTATGTTAATCTATGTTATAAGGGATATTTACACTCATAACCCTGAGTAATATGGTAATTACCCCAAAAACCCTCTATACACACGAATTACACCCAAGACCCTGAATAATGCTTAACCTTTACATGGTATGACCCTGTGTCAAGTTCCATCTTGATTCTCCGTTAACTCAGATGGAAAAAGTTATGTGTTGACTATTTTGCCCTTCAAAACACGCCATATTTAGAACATGGTGCCATTCTTTAGATCTAACAAAAGCATATCCCCCTCCCCCACTAAGCTGCCCCCTCTCTTCCGATCGTCCCGGTAAGCTGCCCAACTCCGCCCTGTGCCTCCGCACCCAGCTCGCACGCTCCAGCACCCCGCTCGCACGCTCCACCACCCCCTTCTCCACTCCCTCCTTCTCCTTCCCCATTACCACCACCTCCTCCTCCCTCCTCTCCTTCCCTGCCACCAAGAAGAAGACCCATAGGAAGAAGCCCCTCCTCTTCCTCGCTTCCTCCACTCGCACGGGCTCCTCCACCCCCAACACCACCCCCTCCCCTTCCACCGCCCCGGATCGCGTCCTCCAGGTCCACTCCCCAGCCGAGTTCGACTCCGCCCTCGCTGCCGCCAAGGACCGCCTCGTGGTTGTGGAGTACGCCGCCAGCCACAGCCCCAGAAGCCGGCAAATCTACCCGGTCATGGTCGAGCTCAGCCGCACCTGCTCCGACGTGGACTTCCTCCAGGTGATGGCCAACGAGTCGGAGGCCACTCGCGAGCTCTGCCTCCGCGAGGGCATCCACCGCGTCCCGCACTTCTCCTTCTACAAGTCCATGCTCTACTACGGCGACAACCACATCCTCGTGGTGCAGCTCCACAACAGGGAAGACGTCGAGGCCCTCATAGAGAAGGAGAAGGGAGCAACGGGGAGGCTCGTGGTGCTCGACGTCGGCCTCAAGCACTGCGGGCCGTGCGTGAAGGTGTACCCCACCGTGATGAAGCTCTCACGCTCCTTGGAGGACATGGTCGTCTTCGCCAGCAAATCTACCCGGTCAAGACCCCCCGGCCCCGACGCCTCCCTCCCTCCCTCCCTGCGCAGCCCCCCCCCCCCCCCCCCCGCACAACCCAATCCGCCTCCCCTCCGCATAGATTCTTGTCGAGACCCCCTGCCCCCGATGCCTCCCTGCCTGCGCAGCCCCCCTACGCAACCCAATCCTCCCCTACCTCCCCTTGCACAGCTTCCAGTCCAGGACCCCCCCCCCCCCCACGCCTCCCTGCCTGCGCAGCCCCCCCGCGCAACCCATGCCTCCCCCCGCACAGCTTCCGGTCGAGACCCCCCCGCCCCAACGCCTCCCTGCCTGCTCAGCCCCACCCCACAACCCGCCCCCTTCCTCGACGCCTCCCTCCCTGCCTGCTTGCCTGACTCTCAGATCGAACCCAATCCCCTAACCGCCTGCTCGGCCAAAAGCCCCCACTGTGTCAAGCCCTCCCCATTACGTCGACCCTCACGCTGACGTTATATCATGTTGACCTTCATTTTGCCTCGGACGCCTGCAAGAAAGATCTGGTAGTCTCTTGCCGAAGAAGAAGACGAAGGAGAGCTGGTGCGGGTCGGGGTTCCTGGGTGAGGAAGGGAGCCGTTGGATTGGTGCTCGGTTAGATTAACTCGAAGGTTTGGTTAAGACTAACGGTTGAAACTGACAGAAGGTTATGGGTGTGAAACGGAGTAATATTCGGGGGTTTCTCATGTAATTCGTGATTATCGAGGGGTTCTGGGGTAATTTTTTTTTTGAAAGCTCAAAAAAGGGGGAGACACGCGATGGTGTTCACCCCAGGGGTTCTGGGGTAATTACCATATTACTCAGGGTTATGGGTGTAAATAACCCATGTTATAATTATATAATTAGTACTTTTTCATTTTTTAGTAGCAAATAGAATGTTACAATATATATAACTTAACTTTTATATACAACGTGGATAGTGGCCTACTGGTAAGGAGCGCAGTCTTCAAAGAGGAGGTTGTGAGTTCGAGTCCAGGCAACAATACTTTTCTACCAAAAAATGTCCCTTTTCCTTAACGAGCCAGACTAGACTCGAACCCAGACTAGGCTCGATAAGGGGCTCATGCTCGATGACGGGCGCAAGCCTTATCGAGCTCGAGCTGGCTCGATAAGAGGCTCGAGCTCACTGAGCCTGAGCTCGAGCCCAGTTGGGCTTATCGAGCCCGAGTCGAGGCCTGGCTCAGCTCATTGGGTTTGATTGCCAGCCTTATCCACAGGGTTCTGATTTCCCCGATACATAACCCTATTAAGGGTCTCGACACGTCTGTAAGTCTGCAAAACTTATTTTCAGATCTATCAAAGCATATTTTTTTAATCAGAACACCCATCTCTGATTGATGATAGTGAAGATATGAGCCTATACATCCATTCGATCCTTCTTATGATAGTACAAACCAATCACTATCGATATATTCTCAGTCTTAATCTAGTCTAGTGGTTGTATAGTGCCTCATGGCCGAAAACAAGCATGGCCTCAAGTTTCGGCGAAATTCTGTCGAATTTCGATATCCTGTCGAAATTGAAATTCGATCGAAATGGCCGAAATGATCGAATATGGGGGTCCTGGTACAAAAAATGACTAAAATGATCGAAATTTCCGTTAAAATTCAATCGAAATTCCGTTTCGGTTTGTCACCGAAATGGTGCTCGAAACTGACATTTAAGGCCTTGAAAACAAGGGCGGTCTGTTTTCTTCCACCGACCCTTTTAAGGGACCTGCTCCGATTGTGAAAATGGATGGGACCAATTATGATTTGTGGTCCATGCAGTTTTCTACCCTTATACATAGCATAAATGAGCATATTCTGATCGAGCCAGAACCTACGGACAAGATTGGTACTAATGCATCTTGGAAGCAGGACGATGCCTATATACGAGTGACGAGTGTAGCTCATCGGGACACTCAATACTTCAATTGCCAATAATGTTATTAATCAACCCACTGCTAAGTCCATGTGGGATACAGACAAGACTAGTACTAACTCATCTTGGAAGTAGGACGATGCCTATACATGAGTGTGGCTAACCGGGACACTCAATACTTCAATTGCCAATAATGTTATTAATCAACCCACTGCTAAGTCCATGTGGGACCATCTAGTTGCTACATATGGACATGCCAAGAATGAGCTCAAGATTCTCCAACTCCAGTATGATATTTTCTCTACCAAACAAAAGGATCAGCCACTGCATACCATTTTTCAAATCTTAGAGGCATGTTTGAGCGGCTCCATAGTTATATGCCCCTTTATTGCAAGTATAGAGCAGCAACAAGCCTACAAGGATGCCACTATGACATGAGTGTTCCTATTATCTCTCAACTCTGATTATGATGTCGCCCGTACTCAACTTCTGACAGGAGAAACTATTCCACCTATGAAGGAAGCCTATCTACCAAACAAAAGGATCAGCCACTGCATACCATTTTTCAAATCTTAGAGGCATGTTTGAGCGGCTCCATAGTTATATGCCCCTTTATTGCAAGTATAGAGCAGCAACAAGCCTACAACGATGCCACTATGACAGGAGTGTTCCTATTATCTCTCAACTCTGATTATGATGTCGCCCGTACTCAACTTCTGACAGGAGAAACTATTCCACCTATGAAGGAAGCCTACAAAAGGCTAAGCTGGATTATCAACTCTTCCTTTGTCGTACCACAAACCCCATCAGCAATGGGTCTCTCTCGTGGAAGAGGAGGTCCCTAACAATTTCATGGTTGTGGACCATGAGGGGCGAGGAGGAGGACGCCAATGAGGACAATGCACATTCTGCCAGAGGCCGAGCATTCAGAGGATGTATGTTACAAGAAGCATGGTTACCTAGCATCTGCGCGAGCAGCTGGGCAGATCAAGGTTGCCCCTTCATCTACTGCTCATGACCCTCGATTTGATGACATTGTCTCTCGATTAAGGTAGATAATGACCATTCCTTCTGCATCTTTTACAGGACTTTCAGATATTGTTGCCACAACCAGAGCTTATACTAGCTCCTCAGGTACAAAATACACTCTTACCAATTATAGCAGCTCAGACCTAAACGACTGAATTATGGATTCCGGTGCATCTCTTCACATGTGTGGTGATAGAAGACAGTCAGCTCATACAGATCTCTACCTCTGGGGAAATCAATCGTGATTGCTAATGGGGTTCACCTTCCCATTATTGGCAAAGGAGATATCATTGTTACACTGTTGATGTGACTGCATAATGTAATGCATGCCCCATATTTTAGATGAATTTATTATTTATCAGTCATATTTTAAAAGATTTGCACTGTCGTGCCATATTTGATCCCTCATCTCTTGTTTTTCAGGATATAATGACGGAGTGACAGGCAGGGTGATTGGATGTGGCCGTGAGCAGTGAGGACTTTACATACTGGTGCAACCTCCTTCCACTAGTGTCGTTGCTGTTCCTACTCGATCAGTCTCTTCATTCATATGGCATTTTCAATTTGGACATCTTCCTCTGTAAAAGTTATGTCATGTTTTCCCACAGATTTCTCCTTGTACCACCCTAAATTGTGAGTCATGTCAGCTTAGGAAGCACCATCGGTCATTCTTTCCGAGTCGTCAGAGACATTAGAGTACTCAGTTATTTGAGTTATTGCATTTTGATACTTGGGGTCCTAGTCGTGTTCCTGATCATTAGGGACATCGGTTTTATCTAGTTGTCGTGGATGATTTTTCTAGATTATCTTGGGTGTTTTGTTAAAGCATAAATCTGAAGTCGAATCTATTATCAAATCTTTTCTTATTGAAATAAAGAATATCTTTTCTGCTCATGTGAAGTTTATTCGTTCTGACAATGCTTTAGAATTCTCCACCCTGCATTTATCTGAGTTTCTCAAGTCTGTCGATATTGTTCACCAAACATCTTGTGCATACACATCGCAACAGAATGCTGAATGCAAACACCATCACCTTCTCGATATCACGAGGACTCTTTTGATTCAAAGTCGAGCTCATTCGTTTTGGGGGGATGCGGTCCTCATCGCATGCTACTTGGTGAATCGCATGCCCTCCACGATTCTGGACGAAAAGATCCCCTTCTTGATTGTGTTTCCCGAGAAGGAGATTTTTGTGCTCTTACCCCCAGAGTGTTTGGGTCTATGGCCTTTGTCCATAATTTTACTACAAGTCATGATAAGCTCTCACCAAGAGCTGTCAAATGTGTGTTTGTTGGCTACTCCCGTACCTAAAAAGGTATAGATGTTTTGATCATATTAAAAGAAAGTACTATGTCAGCGTTGATGTCACATTTTTTGAGTCTGTCATGGATTTTTCTCCTACATTTGATCAGTTGCCTAACTCTAAGTCCGACGAAGAGGTTTTTGTCCCACCACCACCGGCTCAGGTTGACCCGCAGTCAGTCCCTCCACCACTGGCTCCACCACCTTCACCACCGGCTCCACCACCACCATCTATACAAATCCGGTTTTTGCCACATGTTTACATTCGCAGGCCTCCTAATTTTTCTGCTGCTCATGCACCTTCCTAGTCATCCTAGACGTCTCAGGTATGTACTGAAAATATTGTTTCTACTATTGGCACTGCTGACATGATTATACCACATCACTCTATTCAGGAAGAGCAGTCGCTATCTTCAGAACACAAGGAGGAGGATGATCTTAATATACATATAGCTTTGTGAAAGTCACGTTGCATGTGTGCTACCTATTCTTTAGTTGCTCATATCTCCTTGAATCATCTATCAGAAGAATACAATATGTTTGTTGCAGGCCTCTCTGATGTTACCATCCCATGAACATACGAGGAGGCTATACTGGACAATAGATGGTGACTAGCCATGGAAGAAGAGATGGTAACACTTCAGTCTTGCGGTACCTGGACTATTGTTTCTGTTCCTCCGGATGCCTCGGTGGTAGGATGCAAATGGATTTTTACAGTCACGTAACGAGCAGATGACAACGTGGTTCGGTACACCACCGAGTGTTTCCCCTTACCTTTTAGACTACAAAAAAAAACATGGATCGGTACAAGGCACGACTTGTAGCACGAGGATTCACCTAGACATATGGGGTGACTACCAGGATACCTTCTCATCGGTGGCTTGACATTCTATTCTACGCATTCTTCTATCTGTTGCGGTGTCTAAGGACTAGTCGTTCTACCAACTGAATGTGAAGAATGCTTTTCTTTATGGAAATTTTCAAAAGGAGGTTTACATGCAGCATCCACTAGGTTTTACTGCTAAGGGGGAGTCTCAAAAGGTGTGCAAGCTCCATAAGGCAATTTATGGCCTGGAAGCAGAGTTCAAGGGCCTGGTTTCAGAAGCTATCAGAGGTGATAGAGCAGCATGGCTTTGTGAGGTTTATGACTGACCATTCAATTTATGACTGTCATTCTGGTGTATGTGGATGATATAATAATCACTAGTGATGATGAGCATGCCATTCGATTGCGAAGGAATTCTTAGGTCAACAGTTTGTGACTAAGGATCTTGGCAGTCTACATTACTTCCTTGGATTAGAGTTTGCCAGGAATTAGCGTGATCTTGTGATGACCCCAGAGGAAGTTTACAGATCTTCTACTAGAAACAAGCATGACTGAGTGCATGCCCGATACTACTCCTATGGATCCAAGCATGTGATTATATGATGATACAAGTGAAGAGGTAGACAAGATGAGATAGAAAGAGATGGTTGAGAAGCTCATGTATGTTACAATCATCAGGCCAGATATATCCTTTGTTGTAAGCAAAGTGAGCCAATTCATGGAGCAACCCAGGAAGATACACATGGACATTAACATGATCCTTAGATATTTGAAGACTTCACCACCAGGTACTGGCCTCATATTTAGCAGGGGTACACCCCTTGAGGTGACCGCATGCGCAGATGCTGATTACGTTGGTTGTCTTACAGATATAAAATCAACATCAAGCATTGCAGTTTTGTTGGGAGCTCTCTTTTATCTTGGAAAAGCAAGAAACAGATTGTGGTTGACATATCCAGTGCATAGTCTGAGTACAGAGCTATGGCTCAAGGATGCACAGAGATGATGTGGGTAAAGTCAATTCTGATAGATCTTGCCTTAGAGGTATGTCTTCTCATGCAACTTCTATGTGATAAACAAGCAGCTCTATCTATAGCCAGCAATCCTGCATTTCATGAGCGCACCAAGCATATAGAGGTAAACTGCCACTGCACCAGAGATATGATACAGAAGGGATTCACTGCCACATCTCATACCACGACAGGTGAACAAACTGCAGATATTTTCATCAAAGCACTCACTTTGAGGTCCATTCCAGAAATGTTGTTCCAAGCTAAGCATGGTAGATATATATGCTCCAGCTTGAGGGGGAGTGTTGAGATATTTGTATCTCACGGTAATTTTTCCTTTGTTATTTATTTTCTTTGTAGCTACTCTGTAATTTATCCATGGTCGTTCTCCTATATAAGGGAGCCCATGTTTGGTTATTGGGTTGGACTGAGTTGGGGTATCCTCCTAGTAGTTGTTTGGAGGGTTGGAATGATAATTGTGATGTGATGTGACATTGATTTTGTGTTATATTAACTTTTTAATTATTATAATATATGTTTTATTTAATAAGTTTATTTGAACATGGGTAAAAAAGATTATACCAAAGAAATTGTAAGGTCAATACAAGCAATCCCAACCCGGAATGCAGACAGGACCCTAGGGTCTCTATGAATGCATTCAAGTTTATTCTCTCCACAAAAATATATTAATATTTGTTTTGTACTGTTGCAGAAAGGTGGCTTGGAAACGTTCGTCAGCACTGCTCACAAGAGACATGTTCTCAAACAAGGAACCATGCTTCGATTCTCTGTCAAAAGGTGACAAACCTTGCAAACTTTTCCACAACTTGTATGTTAGGCTTCTTTCAAAAAAAATTGCCTGTTAGGCTGAGTTATAATTATATGGTGATAATTTGGATCCTACATTGACCTGTCTGTATTTACATAGTTTGATGCATGGGACCAACCTAGCTTGGATTTTTTTATGATTACATACTTGAGATACCAGCTGGATTATTCCACGGTTTTTCTTTTTGTATAGATGGAGAATGAGTAATGTTCTTCAGTCACAATTTAATATACATCTTTATCTGCAGCTTCGATGAAGAAATTTTGCATATCTCAGGTTCATTAGCTTCTGCTAACACGGGATCCATCCGTTGGTTGTTCCGACATGGAGGTGAAGATTTACAGATCCAAAGGTTAGTAATGTTTAGTAATAATAGTTGTGGAAAGGGGAATAGAATGCATAAACTGGATTTCGCTATTGCAATTGATTTTTTAAAAAGAACATGCACCCATAGTGGTGCCTACCCCCAATATATGGCTATTGCCAATGTTCATGAAATCGGACACACGGACCGCATATGCGGCCGCATATGCCCGTGCGGCATGCAGATTGCATCGATTTCATGAATCAGTGCATTATGCGCCTTCCTCGCATATGCGATCCGTATATACCCCGCTTATGCTCCGCATATGCCCCGCATATTGCTCCAGCAACTCCAACTTTTCAATATTCCCATTCAGGTCCATAATTCCGTAGCTTTGCCTCTTCCTTCATTCAATTATAAGAATATGACATGCATCTGTATACAATTGCGATGCATTATACCATTATGTATATGCAATGTTTTATGTTTTTCTCGTGTATTGTTTTCACGAGTATTGCAATGTATGGTCGAATATTTTTATATATTTCGATTGAGGTTTTGCTCATGTAGTGCATGTATGTATATTGAAGTTTTGTGATTACGAATCATATAATATGTGAAGTTTTTATGGTAAATATTTTTTATGATTAAATATGAGACAATTAAAAAGCATATATACATTCATCTAATATGAATCATTTTTCTTAGATCTTTTCAACTCCACTTAGATACATAAATTCAGTGCTAATGTTATTCATAGATATTTATTTATTTTTAAATTTAAAACTAGAAAACCGCGTAGAACTGCATATACCCCACATATACCCCGTATACCGCTTATTCAGTATTCGGTGACCTGTCCGAACGCATACCGCTTTCCTAAACCTTGGCTATTGCAATTAATTAGATATTAACATGATCTTGTGCAACTTTGAGGATTTTCGATGTAATAGATGTCTTACATAGCTGTTATGGACAATAAATGTGTAGGAGCGCGAAGAGGCAAAGAACTCGACATACTGAAAATGACATGGAAACCGGTAAGGTTGATCATTCCACACCGCAGAAGAAACAAAGAACTGCTTGAATACATGTAAGGGGTAAGGTGCTGGTGTCTGATGATTACCTATCTAAGCACAAGCGAACAGATGCATCAGATTCTCGCGTTCCTCAGCACCCTGGAAATTTTGTTTATTGCAAAAGTCATGTTTTGTTATCCTTTTAGAGTACACAATTTTGTATCGGCCACCTTATAGTCCAATTTTGCAGGTCTTCAGAGAAAAAAACTCTTGTTTACCATCGCGAAGGCAGATCAAAGAAGAAGATAATATGCATTGGTGTGATAGAGTGAAAAAGGGTCTAGATATGAGTAGTACTGAGGTCATGTTTTGTATTTAGGAAATCAACCTTGGAATTGAATCAAAACTTCCATGTTTGGTTGGTTTTTAGATGAGGACTGCCAATGCCATTGGAATAGGAATTCCTTTGCCTGAGGAAAATGGGATTCCATCCAAGGTAGGTAGGAATCACATTTCCTACCTCCTTTGGGATTAACATGTCAATGGCAATCTTTTGAATTAAATATCTAATTTTATTTTTATTATAATTATAATTTGTAAGTTTGTAAATACGCAGAATTCACAATCTTTTGGATGTGTCTTTTGGCTTGGTATGTCCTTTGGGATGAAGGGTTGTCTTTTTTAATTGGGTTTGCCATCCAAAAGTGATTGGTAGGCAGCTTGTTGCCTGTCTCTCAACAGTCTCTCTGTAAAATGATTTGATTTTTATTTTAATTTGTTTGTTGTTATATATATAAATAAGCCTACTCCTATGTAATAGGGAGATGAAATGAAATAAAAATAGGCGTAGTCATTGGCTTTATCTTTCTTCCTCCTTTGAAATTTCCTTCTTCAATCTTCAAATCCAGTCTTACTCCCATGTTTCTTCCCTCCACATGCGACATCATGTGTTCCTCTTTATCTCATCACCTCAATTTCCTTTATCTTTGTGGTTACACCTTGATTCATGCAAATTACACAACTCTTGTAATCTTACTAGCTCATGCATAACAAGCCTTGACATGAGTATAAGTGTTAAATGGATGTAGGCGAAAATCCTCATAAAAAGGATTTTTATATCATGACTTGTAAAATATTTTCTAAGCGCATCATAACCCATGTAATCTTTGTAGTTACACACTGACCCCCTATAGTCGTACTCTATTTCACACTGACCCCCTATAGTCGTACTCTATTTAACGCATACCTCTTTCTAAGGGCTGTGTAAGATTTGGCAAGATAGAAAGGGTCGTGGTCGTGGTGATTATGAGGGTTGTAATACAATTACATATAGTGTAGTAGTTATAATATAATCGTGCAAGATTTTAGGGGTAATGATGTAAAAATACTAGTAATAAAAGTGTGAACTCTTTAAAAACGTAGAAATAAAAACATTGCACATGTTATTTTAAATTCCCGGGTAAGCCAATGAATATTTTGTCATCATAGGTTCCGGGATAAAGCAATCAACAATGCTGAGGTCATTCTAAGCCAGGTATTCCTTCGTTTCCTCCCCATCTTCCTCAGCACCATCACGATGAATTGTTGCCTTGCCCAATTCAACACCTTCTCCATCCACCAAGGGGCGTAGTGATGGGCCGTTGAGTGGGCTCCTCATTCTCCCTCCCTGTCCCAACCCTATCTCCCCCCCCCCCCCCCCCACCCCACCCCATCGTGATGCTTGTCTTCGTCCCCCTCTACCAACACCATTTGACCTCACTCAAATGCCCCTTCTTATCCCTCTTCGTTGAATAGGCATGGGGCATCATCCTTGCCTCCCAACCACCACGGCTATCATGGAGGCTCGACGACGATTGCTCTCTCTGTCAGAGGGCGGTCGCCTGTCAAGGTTCTGGCTGGGGTGGCAGTATATCCTAGGGGTGTCCAACATGTTCCCCCTCGTAGGGATGATGGAGTTCTACTCGGAGCGCCCGAGAGCATAAGGAACCTCTAAACATAGCTCTCGTGGTGCTCAACAGTGATGGGCTATGTTGAGTGAGTATATGTTTTACACGGGTAAACGAGTCTTTCGGTGAGGGAACGTTTACAGGTTGGTGGTTGAAAATGTTTGGAGGTTGGAGGCCTTGAGGCTGAGACAAGGAAGCGGTGGCAGCACAGATCTGGAAGCCTCAACGTGGGAGGAGGTGATGGCGCACCTTGAGGAGATGGAGGTGGTGACCTCAAAGGAGGAGAGGAGGCGGCAGTGGCGGCCTCAAAGGGTGATACCATGAGGAGGTGACCACGGCGGCGGTAGAGGATCTGAGACAACGCAACAGAGGACAGGGAGTAGCGCTCCCTAGAGGAAGAATCGAATCTAAAATCAAGCCTCGATCGAGGCTTTGATACCATGCAATTCTTCCGCAAATCAATCATACACACAAAGTAATGATTTAATGTGGAAAACCCTCATTAGAGAGAAAAAAATCAAGGAACGACACTCTAACCCTAATTTCCTCTTAACAAGATATTAGGGTTCTCTTCACTAACTTGAATCTTAAGGTAAGAGAGATGACTACGATATACTGACTTGAAACTTAATGTAAGAGAGGTGACTGCGATATATAGAGGAGGACAGGTAAAACATCTGCTCACTCGACAGGCTACTTTCTGAGCTCCATGATTGTGATGGCGGTGGATGCCCGCGGAGGGTGGTTGAGGGACAAGGACTTGGACAAGAACATGCTTGACTACTTCTACATGCTCCTATGTGTCCTCAACTTCATCAACTCCCTTGATTATGTATTTTCGGCAATGTACTAAACATACAATGGAAGTGGTTTGACCTTAATTATTTGTTGTATGCGTTTGAAATTTGAGTGTTCCAATTTTGCGGTGTTATGGTGTTTATGTGCTTATTTTATTACATAAACATATCTACCTTGTAAAGTATTTACTAATTATAAGAGTGGAGGTTTTGAGGAATTAATTGGGAAAGTATTCGGAAAAGTTAGACTAGTCTCCCAAATTATAGTTGGAAATTTGAGGTAAGACCTTAACATGAGATAAATGGTTAGATTACTAATTGTTATATATATATATATATATATATATATATGAGGTAAATGGGGCTGCCCCCAGGGAGTAGCCAACTTGGCTACTCCCACCTCTATTTTTCCCTCATTTTTTATTTTTTTGGAAAATAAAAATTTGTATATTCATCATTATATCCCTCTCACATTCTATTAAAATTTCGTCAGAAACAGAGACTCCTACGGCCTCCATCCAAACATGGTCGATTTAAAAAATCCTGCGACCGTTAAAAAAATGACGTCTGGATGGAGGGCTTAGGAGTCTCTGTTTCTGACGAAATTTTAATAGAATGTCAGAGGGATATAATGATGAATATACAAATTTTTATTTTTCAAAAAAATAAAAAAATGAGGGAAAATAGGGGTGGAAGTAGCCAAGTTGGCTACTCCCTGGGGGCAGCCCCATTTTACCCTATATATATATATATATATATATATATATATGAGGAAAATGGGGCTGCCCCCTAGGGGGAGCTAACTTAGCTCCCCCGCCCTATTTTCTTCAAATTTTTTATTTTTTTTGAATTTTTTTTCCGTGAATATTCATCACTATATCTCTATATTATGTCATAAAAATTTCGTGAGAAACAGACTCCTACGGTCTCCATCCAGACAGTCATTTTTTAACGGTAACATGATTTTTTAAATCGACCCCGTTTGGATGGATGTCGTACGAGTCTCTGTTTCGCATGAAATTTGAATGACATAATATATGGATTTAATAATGAATTTACACGGCTTTAGATTTCAAAAAAATAAAAAAATTTTGTGAAAAAAGGGTGGGGGGAGCTAAGTTAGCTCCCCCTAGGGGGCATACACATTTTACCCTATATATATATATATTGTTTTGGTTGATTTTTTCATTTATATTGTTTGATCGTTGATAAAAATAGAGTAAATTACATCAACTTGCTCAAAGCTATAAAATAGATTTAAACATTAAAAAAAATAAAATATCATTTCAAACACTTGTAAATGCTTGATAACTAATTATCTTCATTTAAATATAAAACATTTTATTTTAAAATATTTTCTTCTCAACTATCAAAAATAAGCATTCTGCTATTTATAACTTATAACTTAGTTGACAATCAATATTGTTCCTACTTCAACATTTTCATATATATCTGCATCATATTATTATTTGTAGAAAGCATTATACTATAACAGTGGAGAAAATAGAATTTAAGTTAAAAAGATTTTTACACTTACCCCTTCAACATTTGCCAACAACACACATGCTCCGTCTTGAGATGGTTTTTTTATAGTTCACACATTCCATCAATTTTCCTGAATAAAATAATTTAAGATTTTTCCCACTGCAAAAAAATGAAGAATCTTTTCGACAAGTATGTAACAATACCATCCCACCATAAGAATCTTGAGGAATTACTAAGTAGATATACTTATATGGATGGAAATATAGGTGTCATCGTATCCTTATCATTTTTAAAATATGAACAAGGATATAAAAACAAATATCTTATATATATCAAAAACAAGGTCCTAAAGGTCGGTTTCGATCACCATTTCGATATCGGCTAAAACAGAATTTCGGTGGAATTTCAACCAAAATTTCGATCATTTTAATCATTTTTGTACTAGGACCCCCATATTTCGATCATTTCAGTCGAATTTCGATTTCGACTGGATATCAATATTTGACAGAAATTCGACCAAATTTCGTTGAAATTGGAGACCATTATAGAAAATCACAAACTATACCCTTAAATATGGATACATATATAGAAATGGGTAATTATAATTTGGATAATATTTCAAAAATGGATAGTTATTATTTTACAGATATTTTCTATTTTCTGACACTAAAATTCAATATATTTATTTTTGTAACTTTGAAATTATCAGTCAATTAAATTAAAATTGCACAAACCACAAATAAAGTTAAATAAAAAGAACAATAAAGTAATATGTTATGGTAAGCAACTTTTATAATAAAGAGTTGAATAGCATAACATGTATTTTTGGGTAACTACCAAAAAAAAGTCCCAACTATGCATCGATTTTCAATTAAGAGCCTTATTTCTGAAATGCTTTAAAAAGTATACTAAACTTTCAACTTTATGCTTTACCTCAACATACAAGTGCTGCAAAGTTTATAAAAACCAGTATTTGAGAAAAAAAAAAGATGAGAAAAAGGACCCTGCCTTTTTTTGTGCTACAGTTGGAGCCCACTGCAGAAAAAGTGAAGAATCATATACACCAAATATCTAACAATCCGCTCCAAGATATAAAGATAAAAAAATAACACCCTAATTAATATAGAAAAAGACATTGTTGTGTTTGACTGATAGAAATAACGAAACTACAACTGTCAAGGAATAATTGATTTGACTAAACATTAGAGGTTTATAGTTTTGGCATCCTACATAAGCAAAACATAAGCTTAAGTTACAAGGTATCAAGCAATTGACTTGCTGTTGCTCGCACCGCGCAAGAAATGAAGCTACCCTGAAAAACACTCTGGATTAAGTGGTCGAAATTCAAGCCAAGGTTTTTGCAAGACTGCGATGAGGATTTTAAGCGGTCGCGACCAACTCAGGGATCTACAAGCATGAAAAGGGCACAAGTTTTTGATCAGCTTGCCCATAACGACTTGAGTCACGGCACGGATGCCAAATGATTGTGTTTATCATCACAAGGCAGATAGCTCTACTTCTTGACTGCAAGGACGGTATGCGGCAAATGTGTAATCATTGGAGAATGATCCAGGATTGAAACATGTGATTCCAGTGTACTTGAACGCCTTCTGTTCACTTCTATCACCTAGCACAATCTGCGAAGTAAAATATGGTCATCATCCTCAGCCTTTTTACGATATAGTTGCTAACACATTCGAGTTTTTCATACCGTGTGTGGAGTAGGATACAGTCGTAAGCAATGGTCATAGTTCCATATAATTGGTTGTACAGTGAGAGGCAAAGGACACAAATGGCTCTGATGAGTAATGGTCGCAACAAGCTGCAATGAACAATACAATGTAAGCTACCAGATACCATAAACACTGGATTTCCTCCCACGTAAAAAAAAGAGGGGGGTGTTACTCACGTGTTCAAAAGGATCCATTGTTTCTTCTGTTGAAGGTGGTATCAAAGAGGACCGCCGCATTCGATAGAGAAGATCTTGTCTGAAAAATACGATCTCTTGTGTGTAGAATTTCACCCTGGAAGCAGTTTAATATCTATCTATTATTTTTACTATAAATATAATAAGATTTGAAAAAAAATGTACTAAACCTTCTCCCACTATAAGTAGGGTCGGCTACATGAATTCTTGCTCAAATCCATGTTGAAAGATTCGACTATTTTTTTACACCGACCGTCGACTACCTAACACAACCCCTGCAAGAGTGGGAGACTGGGAGTTGAACCCCGGTCTTTTGTGTGGTAGACACACTGTACTACCACTAGACCATTAAATATAATAGGATTTGAATTTTAAAAAAACTCAGACAACACTCTTTATTAGTGTGTGAACATGCAAATGTACGTATTTTACTTGAATATACGAGTGTTGGAATATTTGAAAACTTTAGATTGAGCTTTCACCGAATACTTGATGTTAAAACTTCTATGATAATTTTCAACTAAGGCACAAAAGAAACTTGGTATCGCTGACAAACTTGTGGTGCAAATATGACCATGAGCTAACTTCTGAGAAGTTGCAGTCTCACCTGCATGGGTTGCTCGAGAAAATTGCATTAGGAATTAGCTTCTGAAGTTCTTCAGTTAAAAAGTTGGGCAGTGCACATCTAGGTAACACCGTCGAGGGACCTGCCAACCACATGAATCAAGGATGATGAATACAACATAGAAGGTAATGACAATGGATCGAAAAGAAATTTTGAAGGGACATGCTATACCTGCATCGGTAGGGCCTGGAATGAACAGAAACCTACTTTGCTCCTTCAGTCTGTCGCGAGAAGTTATCATTTCTCCCAGCTTTTTAAAGCATGACCTAGATTTTTCATAAACTACAAATTTGAACTTGCTAAAAACCATAAATTCTAAATGCTGCATATGTCATCATTAAATTAACAAGTCAATAACCTTAGGCCTGAATATGAGTTAAAGGACAGATTGCAGGGGCGAGAAGAAAAGTCCCCCATGAAGACAAACAAAGAAGGAACCACTTCTACACTGTTGTAACCATCCAAAACTATCTCTAGCTTTTCCAGAGTCTTCTCTATGATCAGAAAATAAGATTGTTGGCAGATTTGAGAACAAGTGTCGAGGGTAATTGAAGCATGGATGATTTCTGATAATGCAGCCAAGTACCTCATTGCTATCTAACCATACATCGGAGAGAATGACAAACATGTCATTTACCGCTTTCTTTTCCAATGTTGAAAGCCTGAGCTATCAGAAACCATTAAAGAAGACATCGCTAGAATTTTCAGAAAAAAGAACATTAATAAATAATTAAAACGTGGGTGACAGGAGTATAAACAGATTTCGAAGGATACAGTTTCTTCAGAAGATATTATGCCGCTGCCGAAAAAGTCAAGTCCCATGGTGAAAGAGAGGGATGTTTCTCTGTTTTCCAAGGGAGGAAATCCACAAGTACTTACCTGCAATAACACAAATATCAAAGAATTTCTTAAAAGAAATCATATCTGCAAGAAAGATTCCTCCAACAATAACAAAGCCTTTTCCCACATTAAGTAGGGTCGGCTTAATTTGGCGAAGCCTTCTCCCACAATAGGATCGGTTACATGGATTCTTGCTCAAATTTATGTTGAAAGATCCAATTATTTTTTACAAAGGATGTCGGCTACCTAACGCAACCCCCACCAGGAGGAATCTGCAAGAAAGATTCCGATGCTATGAAAATATGTAGAACCATTATAATTTAACAACACAACACCCAATACAACCATTGTAAGCAGATCTGGTGCCCGTCAAAATCTACTGAAGAGGCCTGTCTGGCCTTTTTTTTCAAGAAAAGCCTGTCAGAATGCAAATGTCGGCATCAATTAAAACAATGGCTTTAGTTTTAAATTTTGAACTTCTTCTTTTGAAAAGATCACTTCACAGCCTTTTGGTATTTTCAGTTAGACTGATTGAGCAATTGGTTAGAAAGTTTCCCTTTTGCATGTATAAGTGTTACTTGTGCATGAATTTTAACAGGTTATATTTTTTTGAGTTAACATTGTCTTTCAAATCCCTCTCATTGGCTCATACATGTCCACTATTTTTTACGAGTGTGAGTGACCATTACAGGCTGATAGTCATTCACAGTACCTATTTCAAATAGAAAAATGATACAACTAGAATAGCCAGAAATACAATACCATTCCCAAGAGCTCCAATAGATGCAGACTACAAACATTCTACGCATATGACCGACCCAACCAGACAACACCATTTACTTGTAACCACAAAGACAAATGACAAAGGAATGGGCATGCTCCAATCTTCTCCAGTAGACCACTCCGATCCATCTCTACAGCCTGCCCTGAAAGATTTCCAAGTGCTCAATGAGGTGGTCTCCAGCTGCAGTTTGTTGATCCCATCCCAAACCCACCTTAAGGAAAGTGGAAGAGGCTCGTAGAAATCCTTAAATAAAAAATAAAAACTTCCCATTTCATAGGCCAATCCCCTAATTCTTGTTCGGTGTTTCAACCTAGTTATACATTCTTATATTGATATGCAGACTCAATAAGTGAGGGCATGCTATTGTTGGAAAACATGAGTCATATTAGAGTGAACAAATGCAAATAATCACGCAAAAAACAATGAGGTTTACTTGAAAAAATGTTTCTGATATGATGAGGGGAGATCACGATGCAAATTATATAACCAAAGAAAACCAAATAGGAATGCACAAAGTTATATTCTCGAGTTTAATCCTGAAGGTTAATCATAAACATGTAAGAGAAAGTTGAAGATGTTGCCTACAGCCCAGAAATTAATCGGGTAATGGGTATAAAGGGCACAGATATCCTCTAGTCCTGTTTAAATCTTCTATAACATGATAACCTATAATGGACACTTGGAAAGAAGCTCAACAACATAAAAATGAGATGGTGTGAGGAACAAGAGTAGTGAAACTTAAAAGGAACTATGCGACAGTCGACAAGAATGCCAGAAAGAAATTAGCCAGCACGGCATTGCCATTTGATATTATAATGATAAATCAGGCAGGAAAGGTAAAAGACAACCAATAAAGTGTCCCAGAAACTATCAACCATGAGTCTATGACCATGTTTATTAGAAACTCGGATGAATAGCTTCATAAAAAAAATTGAAACCTAGCCAAACAGATGTTAGGGGCTTGCTAGAATTTTTCAGAAAAGTACAAAATGTGAACCTCATCACACAGATCAAGTACTGCCATGGGAAAAAGTGACCATTTCATAAAACATTGACTTTTTTAAGGGAAGGTGTTAGTCATGTGGTAGACAGACCAGAATGCATGGAGAGGTAAATAGAGATGTCAAAGCAGCAGAAATTACAGGACTGTCATTTGATTGAATGACTGCATACGATAGATCTCGGAATGGAAAATCATATGGAGTTTATAGGCCCTGGATGAGCAATATTCTTGTTTAAAAATCCAAGGGATGAGTATCCATTGTGGGACGTCATCCAGATTTTATTAAAAAGAAGACAACAAAGAACCTCCTTTTACATAAACCCCTCAAACAATTTCATTACAACCTCTCCCCTTCCTTAAAACACAAACAAGCCCGTAAATACCAAGCCATTGACCACAAGTGTTGATGCAATCCATTTTTTTTTTGAGTAAGATAACGGGGGAGCCCTCCCGAAGCGGGAGTCACCACACCAAAGCATTCATTAAATATAGCATAGGGTACATCAGTTTTATAACCAGAAATTGTACAAAGCATTACAATGGGCAATAACATTTTCAAAGTAAAACCGCTGCCCCTTGAAAATTGTATCATTCCTACCAAGCCAAATAGCCATAGAGCAGCAAGAGGCTTGGAGACATCATCGGAAGACCCAAGGCGACCCCACGAATCAACCTCCAAAACTGTTCCGCATCGGATGCCTGGACTCACGAAAGCCCCAAAGACTCCTAAACCTTTGCCGAAGACCTGCAACCAAAGAAGATGTGATCCGCATCCTCCAACTCGTCCTCGCATCTATCACACTTTAGATCCGTCCCACCCAGCAGTCTGCCTCTTCTCACTTTGTCACAAATACGACCTCTCCTCATACACCAAAGGAAGACCTTAACCCAGGCAGGAATCTTAGCTGCCCAAATCACCTTCACGTCAGCACACAGATCTTCATCTCGCTCCACCAAAACCGCACTAACCTTTCGATAGGTCGCCTTCACCATTGTGTTGATGCAATCCATTAATGCACACTTATCTGGAATTTGAACTAATTTCTCAAGTGTAAAGGCTTTGTTGAAATTGTATTTTTATTTTAAGGGGAAGCATGGATCTAGTTACCTCTTCCTCCTATAAGTTATGATCTCTTGAATTGTATTTCGTTCTTCTCTTTTCTCCAATAAATGTAGAATACTCTAGAATATTGTTGTAATTTTTATTGTGATGTATGGCTCGTCTTTGAATAATGCCTTTTGTCAAAGGAGTGCGACACCAAGAACTAGAAGCATTTGAGTCTCATAGAAAATTTCTATCCCTAATCACTCAAATATTCTCTTTCCCTCGGTTCCCCACATATTTTTCTCCCTCTCTTGATCTCTAACACTCTCTCCACTACCATTCTCACTTTTCATCTTCCTCTTCCTTCTTTCTTCTGACCTCACCCTTCTTCTTATCTTTCCCCTTCCGTTCTTCTCCTATCCCTATTTTTCTTCCATATCTGTTCTCTACCACCATAATCCCAATCCACCATCAATCTCCCAACAACCCTCTTCACCGCTACACCGTGCCAACCTCGACACTCCACCATACGCTACAGTCCGTCTTCAAGCATGTACAACAACCATCTTCTTCACTCCATCAAACACCTTCATCAGCCACCACTCCTTGCGAGTCTAGATGTTTCCTTGTTCTAACCGGATTACTTTAGTCTGCATAGCATATGCATCAATTGCATTGGCATTAAGTTCTGTGACCACAACACGGCCACTTTACCGTTGGGAACATGCCACTGACATCCTTGTCGAAGCCAAAGGAGCCATCATCGAAATTTGATTGCTTCAACTGCACCACCACCAACCAAACCTTCATTTGCCACTTCCATCTACATCTTAGGGACAGAGAGTCATTGCTTGTCACCGACACTCACCCCTCCCACCACCACAACCACTAGAACATCCACTATAAATAACAAAAGCGCAAACTCCTGACGTACATTGACCAATGCCCAATGCAACTACACAAATGAGGCAAACATCTAATGTTGCAAGGGGAGGGATCTCGTGTGAACGCCGGACCTTCTCTATCTATCTATCTATCTACACACTCTCTTAAATATTATGCAAATAGACCAGAATGAACAATATTCTAAGCACCTTCCACAATAAGCTTATGTGATAGCTTCGGACATATGAGAGAAGCAGAGATCTTTGAGAAGCATGATATGTCAAAAGCAGCTGGATGGTTTGTGATGGGAACAGTATATACAACAGAATTGATCTGTGAAGGTAGATGAAACCAGTTGCAAGCAGTTCTTATACGTAAAATTATTTCCGACACACAAATAAGTAACTACTATCAAATCAATCAAATAATAATGTTTACTGACCCATCAGAAATACAAATTAAAGTCACTTTGTGGAAGTACATGGAATTAGCTTTCATAAATCCAATTGACCCCTTGCAGTGGTCTAAAATTAATCATCTACTAGAAATTAATGGCTACTAGAGAACTGTAATGAGCACCGAAAACAAAACCTGAAAAGTGCCATTCAGGAGCATCTCGCCTTCAGCTACAATTACAGTGTTCTCAACAAAGTACCCTGAAGTGATCTTGTGTTGGAGGTCAATGAAAGACATGGATCTATGCACAGGTACTACCAGCACTTCTTTAAAATACAGAAGCTCAAACTTAGCGTATCACATCAATGCTTGGGTAACTATTATAGTATTCTAGTTGTCAGATGTCCACCCAAACAACAAACTTTTTTGAAGTGAAAAAAATAACATTATGGTATCAAAAAAATAGCATTCATCCATTTTTTTCTAAAAAAACCTTCATCTGGAAACTTCATGACAGAAGTCTCTCAAAAAGATATAACCGACCTGGATATAAAAAATGGATAGCTTGTCATTAGAGCATAATTGACATAATCAACAAAATAGATTGCTCTATGGATAATTTCATCACTTTAAGCAAGGTAGGCAAGATAATTAATTGTAGACCACAACTGATGTTGCTGAAGTAGCATTATATGTGTCAATACCACATGTTTCAGATGTTCGTTTGACTTTATAATGATTCAAGAATCACGATTATGCTCCACAATTAGTATACAATTGGAGGCAATGAAGAGTCTGATACCACACTGTCTAGGAGAATCTACACTGAACCGTTATTCAAATGACACCGTGACTTAGGTCAAGAAATGCTAACTTTAGCTCTTTGATGTCACCATCAGTAGCAAGATCAATCACTTTCCTCCGATGACCACATGCACTTTTAAATCTTGTGAATGTTATCTTACATAAAAAGGCTGCAGTCCATAAACCACAACTCACACATAATACATATATTCAATCAGTTCCCCCGTGTCAAACAATGTCAATTTTAAAATGCCATAAAAAGTAGAGGACTACCCTTTCCTATATTCAATCGATGAGATTTTAATCAACTATCAACAAGCAATTGGACTATAGCATGGAATGATACTAAGTATTTTTTTATCACCCAAAATCTCGTGAACATCATTTGAAATTCATTAACATATCATGCTCCCAACAGATTGTTTAAAGCTAACAATGGCAAGAAACTGCACAAATCAGACTACTCAAAAGGATATTGCATTTGACAGGTCTATCGGCACTGCAGCGGAAAGATCCTCAAGGAAGAAATGTCCATCCTCCAATTGCGAGATCACACCCATAATCCACCTCCTTCCCGTGCATCCAATCAATGATTGAATCGGTGTTATCTACGCAATTCATCAAATCCAATTTACATCAATAGAGACACATACCATAACTCCCAAAAAATGCTCACACACACAAGAAGACACACCTCCGAGGCACCGGCCCTCCATCATGGTCACATCAAACACAGGCCGCGAGAAATGCTCGTCCCTCGAGATCCTTTGATGAAGGAGCTGGAACCTGTCCCTGTAAAGCGCAGCCTTCGCAGTAGCATCCCCGTGAATCGGCATGCTTCTCGTGTGCCTAACAGATCTATTTCAATTATCGTGATATCGTAATGAAAAATGATTCTACTGGATTATGGTCGTGAAATTACTCGAAAAATTGCTTTTTGATGGGATCGAAGCGGAATTTGGGGATTAAGAAGGCATCTACGACACGAAGAGCAGTGCCGGCGGTGCCGTTGGGGTTGGCGTCTTCGGACTGGACGGCGGCGTCGGCTTCGAGGAGCAGGGAGGTTACCCGGTGGACGGAATCCTTGTCGAGGATGTTGGATTTCACTGCAAATGGAGGAGATTGTGAGGAATCGGTGCCAAAATGGATGGGGTTCGAGATCGGGGTGGTGAGTACGGGAGACGTTGTCGATCTCGTCGATGAGGAGGTCTAGGGCATCGTCGATGGAGTCGGGGAAGCGGGAGAGGAAGGAGAGGACCTCGTCGAGGGCGTCCACGCGGAGGGTGAAGCCCCTCAGCTTGAACTTCCTCTGCACCTTCCTCCTCGTGCCCGCCGCCGCGTCTGCGCCCATCGGCGGATGCTCCGTAGTGGCGGGAAGGGAAGGGAGGGAAAGTGAGGGTGTGGTGTTTTGGGCTCGGGAGGAAGGCTTGATCTTCTCGTGCTGCTCAAACGCTTCCCTCGTTTCGTGTTGGAAATTAAAACGAGAGGGTTTCCCTCCAATTGATGGGTTTTTTTTAATTTGGCGACGACGCTGATTAATTTTTTTTGGATTTTTACATCCTATGAGTAGGAAGTTCATAACTTTGTATAATCGTGAATTACATAAGAAACTTCTAAGTAATGTCTAACTCTTACGTGATATAATCTTGCGTTCTAATCCGTTTGGGATACCCGTTATATTTTGATGGTTTTTGTTGAAAAAGACAAAACTGTTCTTATTGTTCATTTTTAATTACAAAACATGCCAACGTTCTCTAGTGTCCCCTCCCCATCGGCGTCGACGTCTGCCTCTCTCTCTCCTCCTCTGTCGAAAACCACCTCCTCTTCCCCTACTTCGAAGCATGCATTGAACCTCCACCTCGTCGAGCTCATCCCCTCCCCCGTCACTCCATGAGATACTATTTTTTATTTAGGTTAATTTCAGTCGTTAGATTGATGATTGGTTGGATTAACTCAATCACCCGGTTGAATTAATGAACTAAAGTAGTGGAAAATTATGGGTGTAAGACGGCACACGTATTCAGGATCTTAAATGTAATTCACGATTATGTAGGGCTATGAATGTTATTACGAAATTACTCAGAGTTAGCCCTGTTATGTTAAAATCCCTCATCGTTTTTAAATGAGTTTAATGGGGCTGCTCCCGCATCGTTTCCGGTATTTTTTATTTTTTTTGAAAAATATCGTCATGTATATTCATCCCTATATCCCTCTTATATGCTATTCGAATTTCGTCAGAAACAGAGACTCCTACGACCTCCGTCAAGATGGTGTCGATTTAAAAAATCATGTTACCGTTAAAAAATGACTGTCTGGATGGAGGTTGTAGGAGTCTATGTTTCTGACGAAATTTGAATGGCATATAGGAAGGATACAGGGATGAATATACATGACGATGTTTTTCAAAAATAAAAAAATAAAAAAAAACGTCGAAAACGATGCGGGCCATGTTGAGGCAGCCCCATTAAACTCTTTTTAAATATACTATGAAACTTATGAGGATAGAATGCATGTATCGGTAGCTTCATTTTGAACTTAAAATTCAACAGTGGCTGAGAGGAATACGTTAAAATTCAAACATTTTAGAGCGCAATCAACTCGATTTTTCCCATTATTTATAAGATAATGACGTATGATTGCACAAGGGCTCGAAAAGAGATCGATGGTCATTCCATTTGTGTTGTTCTCATCGTGGTTTTGATAACTAGCTGGGCAGACCGATCCGGCTAGAACCTGTATCGGTTCGGCCGGTTCTATGAAATAATTAAAAAATAATAATAGAGAAAATAAATTCCGATTCGACAAGTTGACGGGTCTGGTTCAATGGATTAGTCGAATCTAAAATGAACAGATTGTAAAAAAAATAAAAATATATGAAGTTGCCTCTTTATTCCTCGTTCTATATCGCAGTGCATCGAGGATTGCACTACTTAATTCCATTGTCTCCATAATTCAATCCAAATTCTCCTATTAATTCGGAATTAACAGTACTTCAAAATTGCACACATCAAGCGTTCTGCGATCAACTTGATTAGGAATCAATTTAATAGAAATGCATATGTTATTGTAAACTAACGATGGGATATATGTGTGGCAATCGATTAGTATTCATCCATTTATTTAACATGTATTAAGCATGAGCACTTCCACGACTTCCAATACTTTCCAAATACCATGTTTGATAATTTGTAGATCACGGCAACTTTTGATATTGATGGTGATGAGTTTAAAAATATTTTGAATATTTTCGAGTACTGGATGTTAAGTTACAGTGGGTGTTAAGTACAACTCGACCTGTTCAATTTGATTGCTTTCAACTCATTTACTGCTTTTGATTTTTTTTAATATTTTAATTTTTTTTACCAAATATTAGATCGTGCATAGGCTCCGGTAAATATAAAGGCGCATCTTGAACATAGATTATAGTTGTTATCAAGCAAAAATTGACCTTATTTTGATTGAAAACCATTGTCAAAATGCTTAAATCCAAATTGTCAAAGCAGTCGTCGTGCACTTTTGTAACTCGCATTAGCTTCTTGTGAATATCTGAGGAGTTAGGATCTTAGAGTCAATTATTTGCTCTTCGTATTTGTTAAGATATTTGTGTTATTGTGTGCTTTCTATTGTGTTTCTTTTTCTATTGTCATGTCTTTGTAATTTACCCATGGAGATTTTCTCCTATATAAGAGAGCTCCAGGGTTTGATAATATACTACTTTTCGTTTCTTTTTCAACATGGTATCAGAGCAGCGGTCCTAGACCGGAGCCGATGCCCTGAAATCCTAGCCTCCACCAAAAAGCCCCCAGCCGTCGTTGCGGGCCCGAGGTCTCACGCGCCACCGCTAGCGGCTTCTCACGTCGCCATTGAGGGTTGTTCTCACACTGTCGAGGGTTGATCGCCCGCCTCCGCCTGGGTGATGGGTCGTCGTCGAAGGTCCAAGCATTGCCTCCTACGCATCTGCTTGCCCTAGCATCATCCTCCACAGATCCTTGGAAACCTAGGGGTGTAACGTGAACATCTAGAAACACCCTAGTTTCTCCGAGGAACGTCAGAAGAATGGAAGAGGTTGTGGTATGAGTTTACACCCACAACCATCTTCCTGTATGTTAGTGTAGACGTTGGTATCTACTGTTGCTAGCCAGTCTTGAAGATAGTTGTCATCATGTCCGAAAACAAGGTGGATGTCCCATCCCTGGGTGCCTTCAAAGGTCCAGCACTCGTTGTCAAAATGGATGGAACCAACTATGAATGGTGGGCCATGCAGTTCATGAGTTTGATGCAATGTAATGACAAGAAGCACATCCTCACAGCAGAGGAGCCACGTGACAAGACTGGGACAAATGCCTCATGGGAGGCGGATGATGCGTATGCTCGCATATGGCTATCTGGGACCGTATCCACGGAGATAGCCAATGATATACTATTTCAACCTACTGCAAAGGCTATGTGAGACATTCTTGTCGCGACTTATTGTCCCAGCAAAGAATGCGTCTAAGATACTCCAACTGCAGCATGATATCTTCACATCGAAGCAGAATGGTCGCCCTCTTCACACCCTCTATACTTCTCTGAGGGTATGTTCGAGAAGTTACATGGTTACTACCTTTGACTGCTACACCGGAGCAGCTCAAGGTATATAGAGACTCCATGATGACTGGGGTATTTCTACAGCCCTAGATCCGAAGTATGATGTAGCTCATGCCCAGATCCTCACTGATGCTAACATACCTCCTATGGAGGAGGAGTATCAAAGATTGAGCAGACTATCCATATCCTCTGGCAGTACCTTATAGCACCAGACATCTTCAGTTATGGTGTCTTCACGTGGTAGAGGCAGCCATATAGTTTATCATGGGCGAGGAAGCTCCAACCGCGTTAGAGGAGGTGGTAGTCAGGGTCGACCATGCACCTTATGCCATAGGACATGCCATTCTGAGGAAACCTGCTATTCTAAGCATGGATCTCCTACGTCAGCCAGGATTGTAGAGCAGACACAACAGATTGGGAGTTCATCTCCTGCATCTGGTCAGAGGTTCGATGAGCTGGTAGCACGATTGAGAGAGATTATGCCTCGCACATCTGGATCCACTAGCTCTCTTTCCGGATCCTCAAAAGCAGCTGCCTCAGCTTCAACATCTATATCAGGTATAATTTATACCTTTACTACTTGTTACGTGGCAGACTTGTCAGAGTGCATCATGGATTCAGGTGCGTCACATCATCTATGTGGTGACAGAGGTCAGTTTAGTGTGTTTCATCCTGCCAAGTCTGGGCGATCAGTTGTGATAGCATATGGTACACATTCCCCCATCACTGTTCGGGGGGGAGGTGCAGTTGACTCCTACCTTGCGGCTTACTAATGTTCCTATGCTCCTGAAATTTCTATGAATTTCTATTAATTAGTTATATTACCAAAGATTTACACTGTCGTGCCGTATTTGATCAATCTGCTCTTGTGTTTCAGGATATGCTTACGGATAGAGTGATTGGAACTGACCGTGAGCAAGGGGCCCTTTACATACTTGTGCAGTCTCTGTATGATGGTGTCTCGCCCTCTCTACACATTGGGTCTGTTTTTTCCGTATATGTGGCATATGCGATTCGGTCATCTTCCTTTGCAAAAGCTAGTTCATATTCTTCCACAGAATTCTCCTCGCTCCACTTTCTAGTGCGAGGCCTGCCAGCTTGGGAAGCATCATCGTTCCTCTATCCATAGTCATCAGGGTTCGAGTAGTCATAGTCTGTTTGAGTTATTTCGTTTCAATATTTGGGGTCCTAGTCGTGTCCCAGATCATCAGGGGCATAGATTTTGTCTTGTTGCTATTGGTGAATTTTCTAGGTTATGTTGGTTTTCCTTCTTAAGAGCAAGTCTGATGCTAGTCCTATTATTCAGTCTTTTATTATTGAAGTGAAGAACATTTTTTCTACCGGAATCAAGTACATACGTTCAGATGATGCTCTAGAATTCTGCAGTACTCAACTCGCTCAATTTCTTAAATCTCATGGCATTGTGCATCAGACATCGTGTCCATGTACCCCCCCAAAAGAATAGGGTGGCTGGAAGGAAACACCGCCATATGTTGGACGTTACCATAACCCTCTTGATTCGGAGTCGTGCTCCTCATTCCTATCGGGGATATGCGGTTCTAACTGCTTATTGTATGTGAATCGTATGCCTTCTTCGGCGTTGGGGGAAAAGGTCCCATTCTTGATTATGTTTCCCAAGAAGGATCTTTTCTCGCTTATGACTCGTGTCTTTGGATTGGTTGCGTTTGTTCATCAACTCTCTCTTGGTCTTTACAAGCTTTCTCCCATATCTGTCAAATATGCATTTGTTGGGTATTCCAAAACCCAAAAAGGCTATCATTGTTTTGACCCTGTTCGACGAAGGTGCTATATCAGTGTTGATGTCACCTTCTTTGAGTCTATTATGTATTTTTCTCCCACAGGTCACAGGCTTGCTCCTTCAAAGGATAGTGAATATATCTATATGCCTCCTCCTCCGTCATTGCCATGTACTGCTTTATCTCCACCATCACCGTCGCCACCACCACTACCACCCCGTCTCCTACTTTCTTCCCACAAGTTTACCAGCGAAGGCCTCCGGCTCATGTGCCTCCTCTGTCATCTAGCACGCTCGAGGTATGTCTTGAGCATTTGAGTTCTTCTAATGGCACGGGTGACTTGCTTGCACAGAATGAGGTTCAGGGTGCAGATGATACGTCTACTCCTTTTGCTGATGATCTGGATATCCCTATTGCACTCTGGAGGCAGAAGCGTACACGTACGATGGAACCCCAAATATGGGGTGGACTTTGGTTCTCATGTTTTTTGGAGCGTTTGTCCAAGGAATTTCAGCACTTTTGTTGTGGGCTTGTCAATTGTACAGATACCACTGTCGTATCAGGAGGCCTTGCAGAGCAGTCAATGGCGCTTAGCTATGGAGGAAGAGATGGCAGCATTACAATCACAAGGTACGTGGAGTGTTGGTGACCCTCCACCAGGTGCGTCTGTTGTTGGTAGCGAATGGGTCTTTGTTGTGAAGCAACACACTGATGGTACAATGGACCGATACAAGGCTAGTTTGGTTGCTCATGGATTCACCCAAGGGGTAGACTATCATGACGCGTTCTCTCCTGTAGTGTGTCATTCTACCTTGTGGATTCTCATTTTTTTGCTGTGGTGAGAGATTGACCACTTTTCCAGTTGGATGTCAAAAATGCATTCTTGTATGGTGATTTGTAGGAGGTCTACATGCAGCAGCCACCAGGGTTTGTTGCTGAGGGGAAGTCCCATATGGTATGACGTCTTTATAAAGCTATATATGGCCTTAAACAGAGTTTGAGGGCTTGGTTTCAGAAGCTCTCATAATTGATTGAACGGAAGGGGTTTGCCAGATCTACTGCAGATCATACTCTCTTCGTAAAGAGAGACCAACGAGTTATTGTGGTCATCTTGGTTTATGTTGATGACATTGTTATCACTTGCAGTGATGCACATGGAATTCATGCAGCAAAGGGCTTCCTTGGACATCAGTTTGTTGTCAAGGACTTGGGTACGCTTCGTTGCTTTCTTGGATTGGAATTTGCACGAATTCAATAAGGTATGGTTATGACACAAAGGAAGTATATTACTGATCTTCTATATGAGACAGGAATGACAGGATGTAGACCAGCTACTACCCCAATGGATCATGATGTGAAGCTTCATGATGACGGATATGAGGAGGTGGACAAGAGACGCTATAGATAACTGGTAGGGAAATTATTGTATGTCACTATTACTAACCTGATATATCTTTGGTGTGAGTAAAGTAAGTCAGCTCATGGAGCAACCCAGGCAGGCGCACATGGATGTTGTAATCATGATTCCGAGATACTTGAAGTCATCTCCAGGTGCAGGTCTTCTATTTGAGAGAGATACGTTTCTCTCTGTTACGGGGTGTGCAGATGCAGATTATGCCGGATGTCCTAATGATAGGAAATCTACTTCAGACTTTATTGTTTTTGTTGGCAACTCATTAGTCTCATGGAAGAGTAAGAAACAAATGGTTGTTGCTCGATCGAGTGCAGAAATCAGAATATAGGGCTATGGCCCAAGGTAGTACTGAGATGATGTGGGTCAAATATATCCTAAGTGATTTAATGATTGAAGTACCTCTTCATATGCAGCTCAAATGTGATAATCATGCAGCATTATTTATAGCTAACAATCCAGCATTTCATGAAAGAACAAAGCACATCGAGGTGGACTGTCACTACATTCGTGATTTAATCCAAAAGGGGCTTATCTCAACATCTTATGTCGTGTCAAGAAATTAGATTGCAGATATGTTTACTAAGGCTTTGGATAGAGGTCATTTTCATCACCGTTGTTCCAAGCTGAGCATGATAGATGTATATGCTCCAGCTTGAGGGGGAATGTTAAGATATTTGTGTGATCGTGTGCTTTCTATTGTGTTTCTTTTTCCATGGTTTCGTCTTTGTAATTCATCCATAGAGCTTTTCTCCTATATAAGAGAGCTCTAGGGTTTGATAATATACTACCCTTCGTTTCCCTTTCAACAATATTTATATACGGATATTAAAATTTGGGGAGCTTACCTACGTGTATATATACTCGTTCCGACTTGGGTTGTGCGTGAACCGATGCGGTCGACGGTAGGGACCTTTGCGAAAGCACTTCACGATGGTGTGACTTTGTAGTTAAGGAGTGAGCTTTAAAAACCATTGTTAAGTGTTTTCAGAAAAAGAATCCTACTGGGATTTCACTACTTTAATTGGAACTCGAAGCCCTCTCTTACGCTTGCTGCCCACCACATGCTCGATCTGTGCGATAATAGTCTGTCTGTCTTTTACCAGCCTTGATTTCTCAGGTAATGCTTTCAACCACATCATATTTAAAGTTAAACTATTACAGCGAGATTGATGGCAGATGGGCAACAAGTTGCATCGTCAATGGCTAAATGACGTCTGTCATGCGCCAGCCTTGATTTCTGATATTAAATTAGACTTGATTTCATTTGGATGGTTGATTTACCTATTGACATCTTTACAAGTTATAATATCTAAATCACAAGAAGAAAATGCAAACTTTATCTAAAGCTGCCACACAGTAGAACTCATGTCAGGAGTTTCATCGATTCTAGGGTTTTTATCAGTTTTGCCTCTAGGAGACATTGTAATTTCAATTATGCCCCTCCTTTTTTGGGAATATCAGTTGTGCCCCTGGCTTCTTGTCATTCTATCACTTGTATCCATCGGGTTAGTGGATGTCCATAACCAACGCTAACGGTTGTTAACTTCGAGGACACATGTGGAATTAAATTTAGAATAGAGGACTAAAAAGTATTCCACATCCTCTTCCTCCTCCTCCCTATCTTCTTCCTCTTCCTCCCCTTCTCTTACTTCTCCCCAGCACCTCCCTCGCCCACGGTCCCCTGCTCCTCCCCAGGACCCCAGCTCTCCTGCAACCTCCTCCGCCCCAAGCTCCCCCCTCCCCCCGACCCCTTGCTCCGCCTCCCCCTCCTTTCCCTCCTCTATCCCTGACCCCCTCCTCCCCCTCCTTCGTCCCCAACCTCCTCTTCCCGCCCCTCCTCCCTCCACCCCTGTGCCTCCACCTCATCCGTCCCCGACCTCCCACTCCCCCCTTCGCCCCACCCTCCTCCCCTCTCCCCCATTCGCCCCCTCTTCCTCCTCCTCCGCCCGTCCCCCTCCAGGCCATCCTCCTCCGTGACTCCTCCCCGTCTAGGCCCTCCTCCACCACTCCTCCCTCTTTAGGATCTCCTCCTCTTCCACGACCCTCCTCCTCCATGCCCTCCTTTCTTTGTTGCCCCTCTTCTCGTCCACCGCTCCTCCTCTCCTTTGCCCCAAGCTCCTCTCCATGCCTATGAACCTCCCTCTATGCCCCCAGGTCCTCCCCCTGTCCCTGCACCTCCCCTCTGCCCCGGCACCTCCCCTCTACCCCCAGCTCCTCCCCCTACCTAGCAGGCCACCTCCGCCTCCTTAGCATCTCGTTACCGATCAGGCGAGGGCTACCGAGAACATCTACAATCAGATCTAGTTTTTCATTGTGACCATCAAATTGAATTTAAATGAATGCTTTGATTATGAATATGGAGATGATTTGTGATAGGGGAAATAGAGAATGGAATGACAAAGGATGGAGACGATGCGGCTCAAGGCAGAGAAAGAGAGAGTGTATGCGCCTGAGAGGGGGTTGAGGACAAGCTCCTGGATGTTGGGTTCCACGAATTCGACTATTCTGTGGAGGTGGATCTCGACTGGCATCTGATCAACCACCAAAAGCCGCCCCTCTAGTTATTGAATGCCAAGGAGCTACTTCTCGCCACATGGATGAGGTCGGGAGCAACGATCTGAAGATGGTGGGAGACATTTGGGCGGAAGGAGGAGGTGGTCGGAGACATTTGCGCGGAAGGAGAAGGTGGTCGGAGACATTTGGGCGGAAGGAGGAGGTAGGGAGATTTATTTTTTTGCGACAGTTATGCCCCTTTTAACCGTACCATGGTTCGAGAAAACATGGTTAAGTTCAAATCATTGACGGCTAAAGTAACGGAGGGACACAATTGATAGAACGACATGAAGTCGAGAGTACAATTGATATTCCCAAAAAAGAAGGGGCATAACTGAAATTGCAATATCTCAGAGGAGCACAACTGATTAAAAACCCTTGATTCTAACTTCATTTCACGTTCATGTTACATCTAAATACATATGATTCTGCATCAAATATGCACTCATGTTAATCAGAAAAAAAACAAAAAATGCCATATAAGCCAACATTGAATCGTAATGCCGAGGCCATTAATCTTTTAACCGGTGAGAGAGATATGACAACCAGAATTATTCAGTAGTCCTGATTCTACAGGCACTTGGAAGGCTCATATAAAGGCATAAAACAAAAGAAAAATAAAAAACTAGATACATAAAACATCGTACTATATATTACATCCCTAACATCAATCATGGAAGAAGGATTTCAACCAAGTTCGATGGATTTGAGGTACAAAAAAAGAATAAATACTGACATAATAGGTGATATGTAGTGACTACTTTGTCTCTGAACCAATTGCGTCCCTGTGGAATCAAGCAATCCCTCTCGCCCCCGTCGGAATCTTGCAGCTCCATATGGCCCGTCTCGGTGAAAAGTAGGAACTCCATGACAGCAAACAGACGGGGTAACGAAGAGCAACAAGACCTCGATTGCAGCACATGGCTCCGAGGGCTATGATCAGATTTCATATACGTGGGTTGGCTCCCAGAATGGTACCAGATTCTCGTTTTACTGCAAAGGTGTAAGAAGGGATTAAGTGTGGTGTCGCCCACACGTTGATGTGAAGCTAAAAAGGTGGCGAGCCGGATCGTCTGATATGGTTCTGCTTCTGCTGTGATTGAGCGGTTCACACGATTTTGCACAGTATGAGCTTACAAAAAGCGCAAAATCGTGCGAACCGTTAGACCGCGATCGAGCGGTGCACGCAGCTAGTACATACTGTAGAATCTGCTGCATTTCGACGTACGATCCTCTGTAAAAAGATGGAGCCACAGCAGATGTATGCCATGTTCCATAAATGCTGTAGATTTATCTAGGAAGATGGGGCAGCTATTGACCTGCAGCTACATTTATCTAATCAGTGGAGGGGAAATGGAAGGAGAAACCGCTCCTTCGCACTGCGCTGCCCAATGAGCAGAGGAGTTAATGTTCCTCACCTGCCTCCTCCAATTGCTGCCATCTTGATTGATCTGTGAACCCATCGATCCGATTAGAGCTTCTCGCTGCTTCTGTTTAATTCCCATCTTGAATAAAGACGATCATCTTGTTGTTGAGCGGAGAAGTTATGTACTATTTTCAACTCGTTTTCACCTCTGTATATGTTGCATAGTTATCTCAATCTTCTAACGTCTGCTAATATCCGTGTATCGTCATCACCTTGCACTACAAGGAAAACAAGTTGTGGCTACAGAACTATGACCACGGATATGGAGTTTGTGACCACAGAATTGGGCTCTGGCCACGACATATCGTGGCCAGTAGCCGTAGATACAACTCTCGTCGCGAGAGTTCTCTAACCACGAATATGCCGTGGCCACTACAAGTGGCCACAGAAGTTATCGTGGCCACAACTCTTATATAAAGACTTTGGCCACGGATTGTAACTACGAGAAACTAGTGGCCACGGAATTATCGTGGCCACAAGTTTCCGTAGCCACATTCCGTGGCCACAACTCATTTTTCTTGTAGTGTTGCCCCACGATGTTGACATCCATGCATGATGGCTCGGTAAATCTATGTGTTAAAATGTAGATTCTAACACTACTCAAGTCATTACAATCCTGCGGGAATCAGGAGTTACAAGTATATGGATCGACTATAGTGCATGTGTTAGGAGTGTATGGAGCTTATCGAGTCGTACGGGAAGGTGAGGTCTTAACTATTGCTTCAAGCTGAGGCTCGGGCAATGAATGGTCAAAATTAGGCGTTACACTAATTATCATATTTTTTTATTGATTTTACGAAGGTTTTTTTTAGGATTTTTATGAAACTTTGTGAGGTTTTAAAACAAGTTTATTTGAACGGTAAGAAACGAAGGAAAATAAGCGTTATCATAGAAGTATCGAAAGTACTATTAAAAAAATATATAAATAAGGGATTTTTACCCGGTAAATTTTGCCAACTACCTCCACGATCTTTGAAACAACTTAATTTCCCACTCGACCCCATAACCTTACTCTGTCTTACCACATGAATCATGTGGTTAATTGAACAATTCTTGAATCAGCTTGCTTAGGTATAAAATGAGTTGATATAACCTTAGCAAATCCAACAGTTGGATTCCTTCCTCTCTCTCTCTCCCTCCTTCCTTCCTTCTCTCCTCTTCTTCCTCTTCCTTACATGAAACCGTCTGCTTATCTGATTCAAGGGTGGAAACGAGGATCAAGCAGCATGGGTGAGCATAGTAGAGCTTTGGGCGCTTGAGGGCATCCGATGTTTGGAGGTGTGCGAAGAGGGGGGGGGGGGGTAAAGATTTCAACAGCGTGAGGGGAGGGGAGCTTTGGGCATGCGGGAGGGGCTTCTGATGTCTTGAGGTGTACGAAGAGGGCAAAGCTTTCAGCGGCATGGGTGTGTGGGAGGAGAGGATCGAGCTCTCGGCAACACACAACGAGGAAGGCAATGCTTTCGGCGACACAAAGGGGGAAGGGATATGATTTTCATTGATCGCTTCTATTGGTTCAACTACAAGATCACGTGAGGCATTTGACAAAGGGAGTGCTCTGTTCGTTATTACCCCTGCAGAAGATGGAGTACTCAAGTTGTTGGAACGAAGATATGCTCAAGCTTTTTGGCTCTATTCGGAGACGCAAATGTACAATCAAGAAGATGGTCAAGGCTCTTTGCGTTCCTGGAAGATCTGGAGTCAAATCTACCCATTGTGTGTACCCTCACCAGCAATCAAAGCTCGTGAAGCTCCTAAACTTCACCTTAAGCATCTTTGAACTTCGTAAGGATGTGCTAGGACTCCTATGCCACGAAGTTGGAGTTGTTATTGGAGAACACGTACACGATCTTTGGCAGGAGATCGCGGAGAGACTCATAGAGATCAATGATCCCGAAGAGGTGCTCAAGGGATCGATTCCCCAAGGAGACACCGTCGACGAATCCGAGGAGCTGGTTTGTGGCGATCAAACCTCATAGAAGACGAGGTCAGAGAGGTTGTTGGGGACCTCAGCAACGACGTGGCCGCATAGACGGTGCTCGCTGGGAAATAAGATGCGGAAGACAACCTTGGCGCCCTATGTCTATCGCTTGATCTCGCTCTCAAGATCCTTCCACTGGGTGGCGTGGACCTCGTTGGTGCTCCAACCGAGGGGCTCCATCCGCTCGACACTCTCCTCGAAGCGGGGGAGGTTAAGGTCGGTGTAGGGGATGCTGACGGCAGTGCAGGAGAGGGCTGAGAGGTCAAGGTCATTGCAGGGGAGTTCGAGGGCGGTGCGGGGAGGTCGAGGGCGGCGAGGGGAGGTCAGCGGTGGCGTAGGGGGGGGGGTCTGGGAGGTCGAGAACGATGTGAAGGACTGGAGAAGGAGGGTGGTTAGGGAAGAAGATGGCTGGTATTTTTTTAAATTTTCCAAATAAAGAGGACAATATAAAATAACTTTTAACAAAATCTAATTAATTTTAACAGGTAAATAGGCAGGGGTTAACCACAGGGTCTGCGAGGTAAGAGTTAGCAAGTTTACGAAGTCGAGTGGGAATTAGGTTATTTGAAAAGGTCATGGAGATATTTAGCAAAGTTTGTAGGATTTGTACGATAAAAATCTCTATAAATAAGTAGATATTTTTTCACCCATAATCATGTATAATTTCATATTTACGTACATAACCCTTGATACCGTGAACACCGAGAATCATGCATGGAGAGTGCTTAACTATCACATGACATAACCTTGTGTTAACTCCCATCTATTTTTCCGTTAATATGACAGAATCCATCAAATATTTAAACAATCCACCCTTTAAGTTCATCTAATTTGCAATTGATGTCACTCCTCCATCCTTTCCCTCTTCTACACATACGATGCTAATCATCTTGGGATTGGACCTCCATCACCATCCCAGCAAATTCGAAGAACCCCCATCCTTGAGCCATTGGCCTGGATGGGTGAGAGGGCGACAGAGGGGCTAGAGCGGGTGGTTGAGGAGGTGGAGGGGGTAGAGGAGGGGTCTGGAGGAAAGAGTGGAGGAGGGGCGACAAAGGGGCTGGAGGAGGGTTGTGAAGGGATTTTTTTTTGGAGGGGGGGGAGATTGTTGTTGTTGTGTTGATGATGTTGTACTGCTGAAGCTGCACCTAACGAAGAAGTCGTAGAGGAGGTGGCAATGGTGGTAGTGTTCTTGCACATATGTATAGAGTTTCATTTAACACGAGGGCCAGGTGAGGGAGTATCGAGGAGGATTGAAGGTGGAGGTATTGGGAAAGGAAGAGCAACGGGGAGGAGGAAGAAGAAAGAGGATGTTGGGCGCTACTAATTAAATATTAAAAAATAACTAAAAATAACCAAACGACAACTCCATAATATGGTGTGGTTAGATTAACTCACATGAGTGGTTGAGTATTTGGACCAACATAACAAAGAGTTATGAGCGTGAGTTAGAGTGACTGTTCAGGGTTTCTCGTATAATTCTGTATTAACGAGGGTTACATACATAATTATGAAATCATAAAGAGTTATGGATGTAAAAATCTCAAAAAAAAATTACCAAGGTGACTAAATCTACCTAAAAAGAGTTATAATATATACACACGAAGCACATGCTCTAGCATCCTGATTTGTTTTATTAAAAGTTTGAAATAGTTCTTTCAATCGTGGTAAAAATATTTTTCGTATTCTCATAAATGTAACATTCTTGGAGTGTACACTACTGCGACAGATTGATGTATAATCTCCCTACACGAAAAAAATATGAAAATGCCATTATAGGAGTAGTCTCATAGTGGTGCCTGAATGGTCCCAATGTAGGAAATGTAGATTTCAAAATCTAAGTATTCAAAAAAGTCATAACAAATAGTCGTAAGTTTTAAATATCAAAGTTTAGTTTAATCGAAAATGACAATCTTAGAATATTGTAACACATATCTGTCGTAACGTATTGACTCTTCATTGCCAACAATTCATCAACGACAGATAGCTGTGAAAAGGTCTTACACTACATAATAGTTTCTCGAACTACTTGAGTTTGTCGTTATCGTCATTATCCGATATGTGATTGAAATCTAGACCAGTATCATCCATAACGGGCAAAAATATTTCAAGACTACGAAGGCTCTCTCAGATATGAGGTCTCTTACTTGCCATGAGCAACCATGTTGTATATCTTTCAAGAAATCCTTTTCTACACAAGTGTTCGGGAAGGGTCATCGAATCTTGAACGCACTTTATTTAATAGGATGCACTCTCTAATTATTGTGTATAATGAATGCATATGAATGTTGTTGAGTTGTATGGTTCGTTAAATGGGTAAACGGATCCTTGGATGAGGAATTATTTACATATCATCATATAAATATACGCATCAATTGCAAAATTAACCTAGTGAGGAGATGTACCCTAGTCTCTTGTGAGGGAGATTAGGGTTTGTGTGTGTCCCAGTGGTTTTTCCCTCTCCATAGGATTTTCCACATACATTTGTGTGTCATTGTTCTTGTTTCTAAATCTTTGTATTCAACATGGTATCAGAACCTAATTGAGGCTTGTTTGTCATTTGCGCATCTTTGGTTGTGTTCTCTTGGATCTCGTCCTCCTCCTTAGACGGTCCCCCAACTTGGCACCTCATGCACCCTTGCTTCTCCATGCATGGGTACCTATATTTGGTTTTCCATGCGCGGGCACCCTTGCACTGTGCCCTTGTGCCCCAGCCCACGCACGACCACCTTGCGGCAGCGACAACCTTACGCCCTCGTACGTGCCCCAGTGCCTCCTGTTGTGCCCTTGCGCCCCCTTAATCCTGCCTGCTTGTGCGACGCGACGACGACTCTTCTCCCTCATCCGCGAGTCTAGCCTTCAGCCCATGCTCCTACGTGCAGCCTTGCGTGGCTTGCATCTTAGCTCCTCCAGTTCTGCGCATGGGTTCCTGTTTGTGTGCGTGCTTTTGCCCCCCAAGCCCTAGTTCCTCTTGTCATTCCCTTGTACGTGTCTCATGTGCTTCGTGGTACTTGGTATACATGTGATTCACAATACTAAAGAGCTGTGAGTTGATTTCTCTTCCATGTCTTTTGCTTTGTGGTCGTGGTGATTGACCTATGTGCTTGCTAGTGGGTGTTTCATCCATTACATTTGTGTCATGATTGTTGTTTCGAGAAGTTTTATTGTGAGAATTCATGCTTACGAAGAAACTGGAGATATAATAACGATTAAGATGAATAATGTTATGACTCAAGTCACCACCATGAAGTTAACAAAAACAAATTACTTTATGCGGTCTGCGACAATGGAGGTTGTCGTAGCCTCACGTGGTGGGGGAGGATACACTGATGGTCGAAAAATGTTCCTGCGGTCACTGATAAGTTATATGAACAGTGGTACATCAAGGATATACAATACCTAAATTGGATCATCGATGATGTATCTTCTGACACTCTATTGCTTATCTTCGGAAGAAGTCGGTCATAGAACAATGACTCACCCTCAAGAGCATGTATGGGCAAAAGAAGCAAGATATCTATATGTACTGTTGAAAATATAATTTATAATTTGCCTAAGAAGTATTATTATTGCAATGGACCCATATACAAATGGACCTACAATCCTCCAACCCATATGAAGACAAGTGGGTCTATATACTCCACCAACATATGAAAAAGTTTAATGAAGATATGCATCTGGGATAATATTCTAGAAAAGAGATAGGTGGAGAAAATATCTAGATATTTCTCTACCTCCCACCAAAATATCTACATGTTTCTACTTAAAGGATAAGCATGGAAGAGGATTCTAGATACCTCTTCCAAAATATTCCACCCTCTTGGTTGTCCTATAAATACCACCCAAGAGGTCCTCATTTCACACACAACAACAAGAAGAAGTTCTCTACCAACACAAGAGTCTCTTAAGTGTCCTCCTCCTTACAAGTGTTGTAAGTCCCTCTTCTTTTATTGTAAGCATTGTAAGTCCTCTTCTTGTAAAGTCCAAGACTTGTATCGAAGTTTAAGTTTTAATGAAAAGAAGTTCTTCAGTTCTTATTTACCTTGTGCATTGATCCATATTCTCTCCCTCTAATTTGCTTTTTATACACCATCAATCTTCCGTTGCTCCAACAAATTTGGTATCACAACCATAACCATACTTACATCCTTATTGAAGCCTTTTCCTTGTTTCTCAACATCATGGCATCCACCTCCAATATACCTTTATTCAACTACACCCAAAGCTGCATTCCTATATTTGATGGAGAAAGTTATGATCATTGGAGTCTTCAAATGAAGATCCTCTTCATCTCACAAGACTTGTGGGATCTTGTCATAGAAGGTTATGAAGAGGTTAAAGATGCAGATGCAATTGCTTCACTAAGTGAAGGAAAGAAGAAAGAGTTCAAGGAGAACAAGAAAAAAGATGCAAAAACCCTTCTCTTCATCCAGCAAGGAATAAGTAAATCCATTTTTCTTCGTAGTTCTGAAGCAATTACTTCTAAAGAAGCATGGGAGATTTTAAAGAAAGAATTTCAAGGATCTGCCAAGGTAATTTCTATCAAGTTCCAATCTTTGTGGAGGGATTTTGATAATCTTTTAATGAAAGATGGTGAAAATATCGAAGGATTCTTTTCAAGATCTTCTATTATTATAAATCAAATTTAAAGTTATGGTGATACCATTACTGATAAGAAGTTGTCGAAAAGATTTTAAGAATTTTACCTGTTAAATTTGGTCATGTTGTTACTGCTATTGAAAAATCGAAAGATTTATCTTCTCTTTCTATATATGATTTAGTCGACTCATTTGAAGCACATAAGCAAATAATTAGCAGGTTTACTACTCAACCCTTAGAACAAGTATTTCAAACAAAAATAAGCATCTCCAAAGCTAAGAATGGAGATCATGACAAGCAAAGAAGGGGACAATATGCAAAGAGATAAGAGAATGATGAAAGATATGAATCCTATAGAGGTCAAGACAATGGAAGATCTAACGGAGGATATAATCAAAGAGCTCCAGGTACAAGAAAATATTATTCCCATTGCATTATTTGCAAGAAATATAATCATGAATACAAGGATTATAGATTCTGTTGCACGACGTGCAAAATTACAAATCATTCTCAAAGGGACTGTTGATTCCAAAAAAATGAATCTAATTATATTGCAAAAGATGAGGATTCCAATCCGTTACTTTATTCTTGCATGAATACTAAAGAAGTGTCTAAAGACATCTGGTATGTCGATAGTGGTTGCAGTAACCACATGATCGGAAATAAAGATGCATTTGTAAGCCTTGAAAAAGGGTATACTTCACAAGTTAATCTTGGAGATGGAAAGCTGCAAAATGTGGAAAGCAAAGGAGTTAGTGCAGTACAAACAAAGAAAGGTACTTCTAAACTCATTCATGATGTCCTCTATGTTCCAGGCTTAACTGCGAATCTTTTAAGTGCTGGTCAACTTATGAATAATGGTCATTTTCTAAAATTTGATAATGAGGTATGCAAAATCTTTGATAAAAGAAGAAAGCTACTGATTGCGGACATTAAAATGGCTCCAAATAAAGTCTTTCCATTATCAATGCCTTTAAAAGAAGGCTACGCTTTAAAAACTGTAAATGAAGATGATTCCTTGTTATGGCATTTAAGATATGGACACTTAAATTTTAGAAGTTTCATGTTATTAAAGCAGAAGAACTTGGTTATTGGACTTCCGTTCATCAAGAAAGATGAAAACATATGTGAAGGTTGCATATATGGCAAGATGCATAGATTGTCATTCACAAAGACGTCATGGAGAGCAAAAGCTACACTTGAGTTGATACACTCGGATGTATGTGGACCAACTTAAACACAGTCTATAAATGGAGCCAGGTACTTTCTATTATTTGTTGATGATTACAGTAGAATGATGTGGGTTTACTTCTTGAAAGAAAAGTCAGAAGTCTTTTCTACTTTTATCAAGTTTAAAGCTTTTGTTGAAAAACAAAGTGGAAGAAAAATAAAAGTCTTCCGATCAGATCGTGGAGGAGAATTTGCATCCAAAGAATTTCAAGACTTCTGCATAAATCAAGGAATCAAGAAGGAGCTAACAACAAGATACACTCCTCAACAAAATCGAGTAGCTGAAAGAAGAAACCGAACAATCGTTGAGATGGCAAGAAGCATGTTGAAAGGTAAAGGTCTTCCTAACAAACTTTGGGCGGAGGCAGTAAATCTGCGGTTCATATATTGAATAGATCTCCTATCAAAGCAGGTTTGAATAGAACACCTTATGAAACCTGGTATGAAAGGAGGCCAAGGTTAGTCATTTCAAAATCTTTGGCTCTATTGCATATGCTCATATTCCATCTCAAGTTAGACAAGAAATGTTTGATGAAAAAGAAGAGAAATATATTTTCATTGGATATTGTGATGAATCTAAAGCTTACATATTATATGAGCCTAAAGAAGGAAAATTAGTTATATCTAGAGATGTCATTTTTTATAAAACATCTTCATGGAAATGGGATAATTCTTCAATACCACAAAAGCAAGCTGCAACTGAAGAAGATAATCCAAATGATAAAGATATTTTTCCTTCAATTTAAAGACCAGTTGGGTCAAATGTCTCTGACTCAGAACATCCACAACAAAAGGTACGATCTCTTCAAGAAATTTATGCACCATCTTCTGCTATTTCTTTATTTGCTTGTGAGCCTCAAAAATTTGAAGAAGCATCTAACGAAGAAGTGTGGATTCAAGCAATGAATGAAGAGATTGCAGTCATTAATAAAAATCACACTTGGGAGCTCGTGGACCATCCTAAAGATAAGGATGTCATTGGTCTTAAATGGATTTATTAAGTCAAATATAATGAAGATGGCTCCATTCACAAGCATAAAGCTTGATTGGTTGCTAAAGGCTATTCGCAACAGCCATGTATTGATTATAATGAAACTTTTGCACTTGTTGTACGTATGGAGATAATTAGAACCTTACTTGCACTTACGGTTCAAAAGAAGTTACCAGTTTATCAATTCAATGTTAAATATGCATTTCTTAATGGAGATCTTGAAGAAGAGGTTTATGTTGAACAACCTCAAGGTATATCTTCAAAGATTATGAAGAAAAGGTTTATCGTCTCCGCAAGGCCTTATATGGCTTAAAGCAAGCACCGAGAGCTTGGAATAATAAAATTGATGGATATTTTCAGGATAATGGATTTCTAAGAAGTCCTAATGAGCTATCTCTTTATGTGAAGAAAGAAGGTACGCAGAATTTCCTTATCGTATGTCTTTATATGATGATCTTATATATACAAGCAATTCCTTCAAGATGATTGAAAAAATCAAGGAAGCAATAATGAAAGAATATGAATGACAGATCTCGATCTTATGAGATACTTTCTTGGTATTCAATTCAACAGAAAGAAGGTGAAATATTTATCTCTTAAGAAAAATATGTTTATGATATTCTCAAGAAATTCATATGTTAAATTGCAAGCCAGAAGCAACTCCAATGCCTACCAATACAAAATTTTCTACAAATGATGGGGCTCAAGAAGCTGATGGTTCTCTTTATAGAAGTCTTGTAGGCTCCTTGTTATATTTAACTAATACAAGACCAGATATAGTATATGCAGTTAGTGTCATATCAAGATTTATAAGCAAGCCTAACAAGCTTCACTATGTAGCTGCAAAAAGAATTCTTCGTTATGTTCAAGGTACCGTGAATTTTGGAATTAAATATACTTCATAAGAAGATAATTCTCTCAAAGGCTACTCAGATAGTGATTGGGTTGGATCCATAGATGATAGAAAAAGTACATCCGGTTATATTATTCTGCATGGGATCTAAAGCCATGTCTTGGAGTTCTAAGAAGTAAATGAGAATAGCCCTTTCCTCTGCTGAAGAGGAATATACATCATGTGAAGCTGTATGGCTGAGAAGACTTCTTCATGATATTCAAGAAGAAAATGTTCTTCCAACAACTATACTATGTGATAACATGTCAGCCACTGCTATGACGAAGAATCCAGTCTTTCATGGAAGAACAAAGCATATTCAACTCCGTCATCATTATGTACGAGAGCTAGTGGAGAATGGTGACATCAAGCTGGAGTTCATCAACACAGAGGATCAACTTGCAGATATTTTTACAAAGTCACTTCCAACAGAAAAGTTACCAACACTTGAGGATGATAATGCAAATTATAAATTAAGAGGGGATGTTGAAAATATAAGTTATAATTTACCTAAGAAGTATTATTATTGCAATGGGCCCATATACAAATGGACCTACAATCCTACAACCATATGAAGACAAGTGGGCCTATATACTCCACCAACATATGAAAAAGTTTAATGAAGATATGGATTTGGGAGAATATTCTAGAAAAGATAGAGGTGGAGAAAATATTTAGATATTTCTCCATCTTCCACCAAAATATCTAGATATTTCTACTTAAAGGATAAGCATGGAAGAGGATTCTACATCCCTCTTCCAAAATATCTCCACCCTCTTAGTTGGCCTATAAATACCACTCAAGAGGTCCTCATTTCACACACAACAACAAGAAGAAGTTCTCTACCAATACAAGAGTCTCTTAAGTGTCCTCCTCCTTCCAAGTGTTGTAAGTCCCTCTTATTTTATTGTAAGCATTGTAAATCCTCTTCTTGTAAAGTACATGACTTGTATGCAAGTTCAAGTTTTTAATGAAAAGAAGTTCTTGAGTTCTTATCTACCTTGTGCATTGATCCATATTCTCTCCATCTAATTTGCTTTTTATACACCACCAATCTTCCGCTGCTCCAACATGTACCAACTGAGCAGAGATGTTTATACTATGAGACAAGGAGAGCTGACCGGTGTTGGATACTATGCTTCTTTAAAGATCAAATTGGATGAGATTGATTACTACTGTGATGGTACTTGGACTAGCCCTATTAATAAAAAATATCAGAACGAGGTATAGAAGTAAGGGATCTTCGTTTTCCTTGGAGGATTAAATGTTGAGTTTGAGTCAACCAGAAGTAAAACTTCTAACAATATGGGATTGGATCTGATATTGAAGAGATTTATCATGCTATTGAGTCTGAGGGACAACAATGTACATATATGAAGGATGATCAAGTATCCTATTTTGGAAGATCTGGGGAAGAGCGAGTATTTGAAGGATGCGAAATGTTGACATTGCAAAAAAAGGGCATGGAGTTGATTATTGCTAGGAACTTCATCCTGAAAGGAATATGAACAAAGGAAAAAGACCTCCTGCAATGACAACTAAAGGTAAGAGGTTACAACCAATCAAATCAAGGAATTGCATGCATATGTTCATATCATTTCGGTCTCTGATAACGACAAGGGTGATGCCGATGTGATCAATATTGCCATGGTTGCTGCTACTCATGAAGGTAAATAAATCTTTCGTGATGAATGGATTATTGATAGTGGAGCGTCTAATCACTTGACAGGAAATTCTAAGATATTTCACGAGTATAAACTTGCCTCGAATGAGAACAAGTTAACATGGTTGATGGATCCTCCGTCTCTGTGGCTAGAAAATGAAGCATATCTATCATTGATAAATTTATCCAGAAGAATGCTCTTCATGTTCACGATTTCCCTTTATGTTTATTATCCATTTATCGAATTACTGAGGATATACAATGCCATCTAATTTTTAATGTAAATACTTGTGTGTTGTAGGACTTGGGGATGGAAAAGCAGATAGGATTGATTTGATAGATGATGGACTTTATCATCTTCATGCTTAGATCATGTCAGCCTGAGTTGTTGCTGCTACTCATACCAAACATGAAGATGTCATTGAACTGAAAAAATATCATGATCGTCTTGACCATCCTGATTATTCTACTATTTCTGTTTTACTTACATGTTTATGTAATAAAGTAGAACATGTTTTTTCTCTTGTGAAGTGTGTTAATGTCAAAACACACCAGACCAATTTACCATATTTCGAATGGTAGAAGTATTACTCTTGTTCAATTGGTTTGTTCTAATGTTTGGGGACCATCAGGTGTGATGAGTTAGAAGGTCACAAATATTTTAATACTTTCACATATTATTTCTCTCGTTATACATGTGTGTACTTGATGAAAAGTCGAAGTAAAATTCCTAAAATTGTTCGAGACTTTGTCATAACGACTGAAAATCAGCATGATACCATGTTAAAAAACTTATGGACGGATAATGCTAAGGAGTATTTTGAAATATCTCTTCAAAACTTTCTATGATAAAAAAGGATTTTACATGGTACTTCGTGCGGCAATACTCCTCAACAAAATAGTGTGGTTGAGAGAAAAAATCGATCGCTATTGGAAGTCACTCGTGCTCTTATGTTTCAAAACCATTCTTAAGGCTTACTGGGAGGAGCAGTGCTTACTGCTACTTACCTGCTTTGCAGACGACCTCCTATTGCTATTAGAGAGAAGTCCTCTTTCTCTGTTTCACATTCTAATAAAACTCCCTTTCCTCTTACTCCCTATGTGTTTGGTTGTATTTTTTTAAACACAATTCTGGTCATGACAAAGGAAATTGGATGCCATAGCCATAAAATACGTTTTTCTTGGACTAATTTAGTACCCAGAAAGGGTACAAATGTTATGATCTGGTGTCAAGAAAATTATATGTGAGTAAAGATCTTACATTTCATGAATGTGAATCATACTATGGGACATCTCTTAATTAAGGGAGTCTACAAAGAATAGTGTTAGTACTTATTATTCGGATGAGTTTCTGAACTCACACGATGACCATGAGGATCCAATTACTAATGCTTACAACCATGATAGTGACAGCCTTTCTGTCGACATGAATGGGCGAGGAGAGATCTTGGATGATAGTAGGTATCATGAGGAAAATTTACTACCAAATCAACATCCCAATCAACCCTCGGATGATCCAAGTTTCGATAAATCTATAAGTGGTTCTTCTTCTACTGATATTCAAATTATTGACACTAATGTTATGCTTAATGAATTGAATGAGGATGATGAAAATCTTGATGATAATCTTCCCATTGATATGCGAAAGGCGGCCTTGTCAATAAAACATTCCACTCGTTATCCTGTGGAAGATTTTGTCTCCAACTCTAACATGAGTTCAAGTTACAAAAGTTTTATTACCCTTTGGATTCTCGTGATCTCCTTAAGAATGTGACTGAAGCAAAAAAAGATCCAAAGTGGGTGTGTGCGATGGATGAGGAGATGGTTGCTCTAGAAAAAAAATGACACTTGAGATGTTGTGGACATTTCAAAAGGAGCTCATCTGGTTGTTTCGAAGTGGGTCTTCACGATTAAGTATAACTCTGCTGGAAAAGTGGATAGATTCAAAGCACAGTTAGTTGCAAGAGAGTACAACAACAACAACAAAGCCTTTTCCCATAATTAAGTAGGGTCAGCTACATGGATTCTTCGCCTCCATTCAGATCTATCTTGGGTCATTCCTGGACTTATATGCACAAAACTAAGATCCCTTCGTATGGTCTCTTTCCAACACTTCTTGGTCTGTCCTCGTCCTCTCTTAGCCGGCTCAACATCCCAACACTCGCATCTCCTAACTGGTGCATCAGCTGATCTTCTTTGCAAATGACCAAACCATCTTAAGTGATTTCCCTACATCTCATCATCGATCAGAGCGACACCAACTTTCTTTATGATTGCATCATTCCGAATCCGATCTTTACGTGTGTCTGTGTGTGTCCACACACCCACCTTAGCATTCTCATTTATGCTACAATCATTCTCTGCACATGTCTATGGTTCACAGGTCAACATTCAGATCCATAGAGCATGGCAGATCTCACGGCTGCTTTGTAAAACTTTACTTTAATTTTTAAAGGGATTTTCTTATCACCGAGAACAACAGAGACTCCTCTCCACTTTAACCAGTCCGCATAATTTATCCTATTAGTAACATCTCCATCAATTTCCCCATCATGTTGCAAAATAGATCCCATATATAAAAAGAATCTCTCTTCCGAATGTTATCACCACCAATCTTCACCTCGATTCCTTCATTCTTGCTTCAGTCAAAGTGCACTCCATATATTCCATTTAAGCCCTACTTATACGTAATCCTTTACCCTCCAACTCATGTCTCCAGACCTCAAGCTTCTCATTTACTCCATCTCTAGTCTCGTTAATCAAAACAATATCATCAGCAAATAACATACACCAAGGTAACTCATCTCTAGTTGCAAGAGGGTCATTTACTCCATCTCTAGTTGTAAGAGGGTACATACATAAATATGGGGTAGACTATCTTGAGGCTTTTGCACCATGTCTCGATGTACAGATCTCGTGGAAAATGTATCAGTTGGATGTTAAAAATACATTCCTAAATGTAAATCTCAAAGAGGAAGTCTACATGAAGATGCCACCCGGGTATGGAGTACTGACCAAGTGTTGCAGATTAAAAAAATGTTGTATAGTCTAAAACAATCGCTTAGGGATTTGTGTGAATGTCTCAGGGTGGTGATGACTGCTCGTGGTTACCATCAATCTAATGGAGATCATACCCTCTTCGTTAAGAGGTGACACGACAAAAGGTCCATTCTCTTGATTTATGAGGATGACATGTTATGACCGGTGATGATCATGTTGAAATACTCAACATTAAAAGAGTCTTGGGTACAAAATTCGAACTCAAGGACCTGGATAAGTTGAGGAGAAGGAAGGGGACATGAGGGGAGTGGAGGAGGAGGATGGAACGAGTTTAGGAGGAGAGTCAATTCTCGATTCCAAAATAGGGTTAAGAGAAAGGCATTTTAAAAAATTTATCAGGAAATGTGACTAAATGTGAGTAGACAATAGTCACAAAGTTTAAGTGACAGCTGGACTATGCGACAACGAATGGTTGTATCTGTTAGGATTAGGTTCGTATTAGGATTGGAAATCTTAATGGGATTGGACTCCTAATCCTAATAGTAGTCAAGTTGTATTCTATTCATAGTCCTATTGGGAATATGACTATAGAGTTGTAACTAGGCTATATATAGAGGGGATGAGAGGCATTGCCTCACCACAACAACAAGAGGAAATACCACCAGAAGAACAATGTAACCCCCAAAGAAAGGTGGGAGAGAGAAGAAAGAGATAAGAGAGCGAGGGAATGTAAAGAAATGTACTCGTTCTAATTTACAGTAACCTTTTTTCTCCGGTGGTCGCGAGAGGTGACCGACCATCGTTATATATAGTTGTTCTTTTCTTCACGTGCTTCTGTGGTGGTGGATGATTGCACATACGCATCCACATCCGTATAATGTGATCCGTATCTCTAATAAATTGTATATAAGAGGAGACGATACCAACTCGTGTACCATCAACTGGTATCAGAATCAAGTTCAGCATTGTTGAAGGGACGCGAAGCGACGGATCATAGTGAGGCTCGACATCAATGAGATGAAGTGATGCAACAGACACACAATCCTCAGAAGTTGTGATTATGGTGGTCTCTTGGATAAATTGACCTGAGGCATAGAAGAATACTGCTAGCGAGGGCTGGTAGGAGATCGTGCAAGGTGGCATGTTGAGAGCATCCAGTGACTGGTGCGTCACCCAGAGACGATGAGTTCCTGCTAACGAGACTTGCAAATAATGGCGATGGCCAATGCAAACCCAAGACGATGAAGAGATCATGATAGAATTCAACTCAAGGGAGAGATTGTTAGGATTAGAGTTATATTAGTATTAGGAATCCTAATTTGATTGAACTCCTCATCCTAATAGTAGTTGAGTTATATTTTATTTACAACTATTGGGAATAGGACTATATGGTTGTAATTGGGCTATATATAGAGGGGGTAGGAGGCATTGCCTCAACACCACCACAAGAGTAATGTAATCCCTAGAGAAGGAGAGAGAGAGGAGAAAGAGATGGTAGAGTAAGGGAATGGAAAGGGTTGTACTTGTTTTAATATATAATGATATTTCTTCTTCAGTGGTCACGAGAGGTGATCGACCACAGTTATATCTGATTGTTCTTTTCTTCACGTGCTTCCTAATTTATTGTGCTTCCATATCCAAGGGTTCATCATCAGGTATCCAAGCGGAGACGATACCGACTCGTGTTCCCAACAACTGGTATCAGAACGAAGATGATATCATGTTCCCATCAATATATTATATATAAGCAAACCACATGCACACGTATTTACAAGATCCACTCATAAATGGGATATATCTTCGGACGACGACAAACATTTTCACTATATATGGAGAAGGTAGGATACATATATGTGATATAGAGAACCCTATACCCTATGGAGTTTGTATAGTACTCCTACTACAAATGGATCCCAGAGATAAGGAGATTCGAATACCTAAATAGAATTTTATTTCAGGTGTAGAAAAACGTGAGACCCCATTCAATACGACGGGCTTTACCCACCCTTCTTGTGGAGGGTGCATAAAAATGACTCTTCAACTGAGTTCAACATAACATATAGTATAAATATTATTTAAGGCATCTCAACAACTACTAATCGTGCAAAAGTGGTCTCATTAAGCCATGCAACTACGTTGGCACTATTTGAACACACATCTACGTTTTTATACTTGTAAATATGTCATTTTTTCTAGAAATGCACCTACTCTTTGTTTTGTCTAGCACTAATTTACTTCACAGTAATTTAATTATTTTCAGCCGCTATAACTAGGGATGAGCATTGGGCTGGGTCGGCTCGGTTCAGTCTGAAGTGCAGCCCAAAAAGCCCGGCCCAGCCCAGGCTCAAAGGAATATCAGGTCGGGCTTGGGCCCAATATTCAGGCCCAAAATGTTTTGGGCCGGGCTCGGGCTTGGCTCGACCCAGCCCGACCCGGCCCAAGGGTCCGGCCCGAAGAGGGCCCGAATCCTCTCTCACACCCTACATGCATGAAAACTCCCACCTATTTCGTGTGCACTCTCTTCTTGTATCATGTCTTCATACGATGTTTATAAATCAAGAAAGTTAAGCGTGTGACATGAGTTGATGATCAATGCATTTTAATTAAGAAATAATTTTCCTTAATTAGTAGTTGGTTTAGATTCTTTTGGTTATTCTTGAATTTGTTAGTATTTATTTTTTTCAATCAGAATATTTTCTATTATTGTACAATTATCCAATATGGGTCTTGTGCCCATTTTTTAACATATAGGATCTGGTGCACCTGTTATTGTTAACTGGGTAAGTTTGGTTCACTCTTTCAATTTCTATAAACGAGGGACATCCATGGTATCTAGCATTGAGTGCACATGTGTAAATTGAGAAATCTTCGGATTTGGTAGAATTGAATTTTAGTTGTTTCACAAGTATTATGGTACATGTTTTAATCAATTTTGACTTGTGTAACTTGAGTTGAGATTAACTTGAAACAAAAGAATCAAAGTTAATAATATCTTGGGGGATGGGTCGGGCCTGGGTTTGGGTCGAACAAAAAAACTTTACGGGCCTAAGCCTGGCCCAAAGCCCGAATTTTTTAAGCAGACTTGGACTTGGGTCCTTCAAAGCTCGGCCCAGCCCGACCCATGCTCATCCCTAGCAACAACAAGTTACTCTACAAGGTATGAAAGAAGTTGCTACTATTCCTTATAATGAATTTTTGGCTGCAATAATGGGCAAAGACATTTAGCTATGAATTTGTTAGTAATGGAACATAAGTACGATTTCATCATCGGAGTAGTGTTAACTCAACTCCAGTGCAAACAAAGCCTGGATTTTTTAAGGTTCCCAACATCCCAACTTGATTTTAGATTTTATTCCTTTTTTTTGCAGTGGAAATTACACTATTCCTTCCCGCTTCCCCCTTTTTCCCAGTGGAACCACTGGTCATTTCAGGCCACATGGACAAGGTGAAGGGGGCTAACAAGACAAGGGCGAGTATCTCGGATGTGGGTGACATATGTGGGATTTATTCCAGCATTTTATTTTATTTTTCTTAATTAATTATCCCCCAGCATGAGGCCTAATCCTTGACATCGAGCCGATCAACACAACTTGCTTGCTCTACATCCATCCATCCATTTACTGAGCCCACAATTCCTGTTGGCAATCCCCATCGCACACCGGTGGACATCCTCCCTGCTGTCCAGTTGCATCATAAGTGTGACGTCTGCTAAGAATGATGAACCCATAAAAAGAAGCTTTCAATCTAAAGCTAGAAGAAAACAGTGATTAACGGAAAGACAAGGAAGACATTATCCCTAATATAATCAGAGATTAGCCAAATCCAATTCCGAGGGAGAGATATCCACCTCAGACAATCGAAACTAGAGATCTAACAGAGAAGGAAGGCGGTCTTGTCTCCAACCGCAGCACATTGATATCAGCCATAAATATGGTGCCAGTTGTAGGTCTCCCTCTCTCCCCTCTAAACTCCCACCTTCCACATATCTCCATTACTTAGATCAGACGTGAGATGTAGGAGATAGCCAGAGGGAGGAGGAGAACTCCGAACAATCTCTGTGCAAAGGGCTTCTGAGCTTCAGAGTCTAATGGTTCTCAGGAAATGGACTCTCGTCAAGATCCTGCTCTTCTTGCTCGTGATCCAAATCCAAGGTCACGCTTTCCCTACCCTTTTCTCGACTCCTTCTCAGATGGGTACCTCTCATTTCTAGCTACCAACTCCTCGGATTTCTCGTGAATTTTGTTTCTTTGCAACACTTGTAAGCACAAGCCACTGCCAGGTGGTGCTGTTTTGCTGCAGCGGTTATTAAATGGCAGTGGTGTTGGGTTTGCTATATATGCAGGGATGGAGGAGTACATGAGGATGGCAAGTGAGTATGTGGAAGGGGAGGAGTTCGATTACGTGGTGATCGGCGGAGGGGACGGCGGGGTGCCCACTGGCGGCGACGCTGTCGCAGAGGTTCAAGGTTGCCGTGCTCGAGAGAGGGGGATCGCCGCACGGGAATGTGAACGTGACGAGACTGGAGAACTTCCACATCTGTCTGGCCGATCTGTCGCCTGATTCACCATCGCAGTTCTTCGTATCGACCGACGGCGTGGTGAACTCGAGGGCGAGGGTGCTCGGAGGAGGTACCAGCATCAATGCCGGCTTCTATACGCGTGCCAGCCCGAGGTATGCAAGCATTCCGAACCTGTGATTGATCAAAGGAATTTGTTTCTTGGGTTTGATATTCGAATTTAGAAATTTAGTTGGTCAAGACTGTAGTATATAAGAGCTGATCGTACGATCGGATGACCCATGTGACCATCATGATGGTCTGGTTGCAATAAATTGGGTGGGACTGGAGTATATATATTTTTCTCTGTTTCAGTGTATGATGATGTGGTTCTCTATCGAAAAAATTAAAGTGGGTAGGTGTATATAATGTGTCTCTTATTCATTAGAGTGTCCTTGATGGGGCCTGAGTTAAGATCACGTTTAATTAATTTCGGGATTCTTCTTTGTTGTAGCTATCGAATCTGCAAACTTCAAGTCAAACAAGATGAAGGTAAATGTTAATATGGTTGGTTAATTAACTGATTGGTGGTCGGTGTGTTCTTCCTGCAAACAGATACGTTCAGAACATGGGTTGGGATGGTCGATTGGTGAATGAATCATACCCCTGGATCGAGAAGCGGATTGTTCACAAGCCGAAGATCGCGCCTTGGCAGGCAGCGGTAAGGATGGGCTGCTGAAGGCCGGCGTCTCGCCGTTCAACGGCTACACCTATGATCATCTCTATGGAACCAAGGTCGGCGGCACGCTATTCGACAAGAAAGGTCGCCGGCATACAGCGGCGGAGCTGCTCCGGTCGGGAAATCCCGATAATCTAGGGTCTTCCTCCACGCCAATGTTCACAAGATAGTCTTCGATCAGACGGTAACCAAGATCTTTCTTCAGTAATTATACTGCTATTAGTTAGATATGATGTGAGAAATGGCAGTGCAGATTAAGCATAAGTACCTGTTTCTTGATTGTAATTATGTTACATGTTCTATCTTATAGCTAATTATAAAATCTGATACTAACTACTAAGTGAAACTCGATGCAGAAGGTCAGCGACCGAAGGCGGTCGGAGTGATTGTTTGAAGATGAGCACCGGAGGGCTCCACACCGTGCTGCTGAGGAGAAATCGTAGAAGCAGCGAGGTCATCCTGTCGGCGGGGCTATCGGGAGCCCACAGTTGCTCATGCTGAGTGGTATTGGACCAGAGGAGCACCCGAGGGAGATGAACATACCGGTGGTGCTGCGCAACGAGTACGTCGGGGAGGGGATGTCCGACACCCCATGAACTCAATCTTCATACCGTCCAAGGTCCCAGTGCAGCAGTCCCTCGTCCAGACTGTGGGCATCACCAAGATGGGCTCCTTCATCGAGGCCAGCAGCGGGTTCGGGCAGTCCCCCGACAGCATCAAGTGCCACCACGGCATCATGTCCGCCGAGGTTCGCCTCTCAACATTACTTGTGACAACACCGAGCAAAGCTGCTTGATCATGATGCGTGGTTCACACATAAAGGATCACTCGATCATGATCAATCAGCTCTGCTCGCACAATAGACTTACAACAGACTGTTAACAGAGTATACAACGATGGGTAAGTATTATGTATTTGATCCAAATGTAACAATATATATTGATTTCAGATTGGGCAGCTCTCGACAATCCCTCCAAAGCAAAGATCACTGGAGGCCATGAAGTCCTACTCTTCCACCAAGCACACCCTCCCCGCGAGGCCTTCCAGGGCGGCTTCATCCTCGAGAAGATCGACGGTCCACTCTCGCGTGGCCGCCTCGTCCTCGCCGACACCAACCCGCGCAGCAACCCCTCTGTGACCTTCAATTACTTCAGCCACCCCTTCGACCTCCAACGCTGCGTGTACGGCATCCGCACCATCGCACGGGTGGTGCAGACAGGTCGCTTAGCTAACCTGACGCACGACAGAGAGGAGAGCATGGAGAAGCTGCTGAGGATGAGCGTGAAGGCAAATGTGAACCTCATACCAAAGCATGTGAACGACACTACGTCGCTCGAGCAATTCTGCCGCGACTCGGTGATGACGATATGGCATTACCACGGTGGGTGTCACGTCGGCAAGGTGGTCGATGGGGAGTACCGGGTGAACGGGGTGGATCGGCTGAGGGTGGTGGACGGTTCCGTCTTCGTGGACTCGCCGGGGACGAACCCCCAGGCACCGTGCTCATGATGGGCCGGTAAGTTCGCTACGCATTATCATACTCATGGCATCTCAATCATTGAACTTAAACGCATTCGTTATTGGAAGAAAAACATGAAGTTATTGCATAAAATCAAGTGAAATTTGAAATAAAAATGCCTCAACAAATTCAAACCTGGCATTTCCATGTATGGCATCTATCGGTTATGAACTTCGAAGTAATCTGATTTATTTTGTTTATATGTTAATGGAATTTTATTTTTGATTCCAGGTATATGGGAGCGAAGATTCTGAAGGCAAGGTTGGGAAGAACAGGCAGAGTCTGAGGGATCTGTACTGTTCAGTAGAACAGTAGTGGGATCCGGCACGGATTGATGATGATTTTTGTATCAAAATATAGCTGGTAGTGTTCTTAGTTTGGAAGATATGATTATTCAAACATTAGCGAATCAAATTAATTAAGGCTATATAGTAGCCATTAGAACATAGACGATTAATCTTTCAATATATTTCCAAGTTTGCTATATAGTAGCCAGTTGTGGTTACAGAACTATGGCCACAGTTATGGGGTTTGTAGCCACAGAATTAGGCTCTGCCACGACACATCGTGGCCAGTAACCGTACCTACAAGACTCATTGCGAGAGTTCTCTAGCCACGAATATGTCGTGGCCACTACAAGTGGCCACAGAACTTATCGTGGCCACAACTCTTATATGAAGACTTTGGTCACGGATTGTGGCTGCGAGAAACTAGTGGCCACGGAATTATCGTGGCCACAAGTTTCCGTAGCCACATTCCGTAGTCACAACTCATTTTTCTTGTAGTGAATAAGAATTAAAGTCCATCAAATTTGACAGCACAAGCGCTTCATCATCTAAATAAAGCAACGAGAATCCTAGCCTCCTAGGTGCACTCAAGTCCGAGGTGTGACCGGATCTAGTCTTGGTATCACACTACAAGAAAAATGAGTTGTGGCCACTGAATGTGGCTACGGAAACTTGTGTCCACGATAATTCCGTGGCCACTAATTTCTCGTAGCCTCAATCCGTGGTCAAAGTCTTCATATAAGAGTTGTGACCACGATAAATTCTATGGTCATTTGTAGTGGCAACGGCATATTTGTGGTTAGAGAACTCTCGCGACGAGATTTGTAGCTACGGCTACTGACCACAGCCCAATTCTGTGACCACAAATCTCATATCCATGTCCATAGTTATGTAGCCATAACTTGTTTTCCTTGTAGTGTCAGTGGGTTATAGATCGAGCAGACTTATTTTAACGGGTACCTAAGTCTAACGGATATTTGATTCATTTGGATGAGTAATGGGTGTTCGCAGATATCCACGTGGGATTTCACTTCCATTTGAGAGAGTTTAATTAAGAAAAACTACTTTTGAAAATCCAGATTTAAAAAAGATTGTTTGCCTTCGAAAGATACTCAGTAGGAAAATTAGAAGAAGAAAAAACTACTATCAAGATAAATAAAACGTCATATGGGAATGGATTTATGATCTCCGATCCGAAAAAAACATTATATTATATTTTGGATAATTTTTTGACACAAGTAATAAACACAAGGAATAATGATCTTATGTTGGAAACTAAAATAACTCTAGGAAAGTTGCGATGAAAATAACAGTTAAAAAGGTTGAAAATCACATCATAGAAACTGGAATCTAACTTGGATTTAAATATTAGTCATTACATAGAAATTGATGGAAGAAGGTAAAAAGCTACACCGTCAATCCTTTTTCAATGACAAATCCAATCCTTCGAAATACAAAATTCATAGACCTATGAACCACAACATTGCTATGCATAATTTTTGGATCCTCTTGAGGAGTTCCACTGCTTCACTTGCCAAAATTCCAAAGTATCGAAATCAAAGGGTTGAATACATATTGATTGTCAATACATACCTTCTCATGCTTAGCCACTTTAGCTAAGGCAGCTTTTTGTGCAACATATTTCACAACAAAATCGCTCTTTATCAAACCCACCAACGGAGAAACTCCGGTCAAATCGACACACGCATGTTTTCCTCCAACCCATCCAAATATTAAAACATCTACTGGTCTAAGTATCGATCTTCTCTCATGTGGATCAGTCAAAAAAATCATCAGTGCTTCTTTTTTTGAAGCAATCCCCGCATGTCTGAGTACATCAAAAAGGACATCCCTGACAAAATCATGTCTATATTTAAAACCTGAAAGTCCGCGACAATGAATGGTATGCTCTCCAAAAGCATCTTAGGAGGATTTGTGGCATACTGGGCAAGCCTCATCTGATGGGAATAGATGAATCATGAGGTGGTACTTGAGAATAGTACGATATTCAATGGTTGACGTATGCATTGTATGTCCCTCAATAGGAATGACAAGAATGAAATCTTGAGCATTTTCAGTTTGTAAACATCAGAAAAGTACTTTTTGTCTAGCACTCATATCAAACTCAACTTCCATTTCTTTAAGAAATTTGCTAAAAATGAGCTCGCCAAAGCATTCTGGATTTTAGGAGGGACGATATCCTTACTAGCAAAATATGCAAGATCAAGAGATGGAAGTACGAAACGTAGGCCTTCCAAAGCATTAAGA